>CAIGQV010019070.1:16120875-16138482 GCA_903798115.1 Danio jaintianensis | reverse complement strand
TGTGTGTGTGTGTGTGTGTGTGTGTGTGTGTGTGTGTGTGTGTGTGTACAGTAAACAAGCTAAAACCAACGGAACATTTTATAAGTACAGAAGTTTTTAAAAGCTGTCTGCCTGTATGCACTTTTGTGTCCTTACACACTTTTTTTTTTTTTTGGGAGTCGATGGAGTTGGCTTATTAAAACTTAGATCTATCTTTTTAACTAGTTTGCTGTACACCTTGTCACATCACAGCTTTTAGATGATGTTCTGTTTTTTGTTATAGGTCAGAAATGAGGCAGCTTCCCTTAATAGAAAGTCAATGGAGAGGGTTGAATCGTTTGTTTTAAACCATAATATTGTAGTCTAAAACAAAGCAATCATGCCAAACTATATATATCATTTGAAAGCATAACATTTCTATTTTCCATATCTGAGTTTTGAGTTTACTGTGCAACAGTCATTTTTTAGAGACTAAATTGAAATCAAATACCACCAAACATCCCATACTTTAGAATTATTTATCTGCTTTACAAATATTGTAAAAGGTTTGAAAAAATATGGTTTATATTCCTCAAAACATAGGAGGCGCCCTTGTATGGTAACCAATAGAAACTGGAGGTCATCTGGTGGTCATGTTTGGTACTGCGCGGCCAAACAAAATCTTACTGAAAGCTCTTTTTTTGACATATCAATTTCAAATTTGGAATATAATTTGTTCAGATATTTAGCTTTGATTTTCAGTCAATGTTAGGTTAAAACAAGTTTTGTAAACTACATATTTTACGTAATATATTAAAATATATATATTTTTTTGTTATATTTTTATAGAAGGCACATAACTTTTGTTTTAATAAAAAAAAAAATTCCCTTCAGCTACAATCTGACATCTGTCTTCTTTAAAATGAAACCAAGCTTGAATCTATGCACCAAAGCGGTGAAGATTGGCAATCATTTCTATGTTCAATTAGTGGTGGCGGGTGGCGAGTCTGGCGACATCTAAGGTATTAATGAACACTTAAAAAAATACCAATGGGAAAAATACTTTCAAAACTAGTACTATTGAAAAAAAATTAATTGGCTCTAGTGCCATCTATAGCTATAAATACGAATCTGTCAGTATTTGAATCAAGACTGTGATTTTTTTTAACAATTATTCATTCAGCTTTAAATAAAAACGCCTTCCTTCAATGTGTTGAATAAACATACACACGCTCTCTCAAATCACACAGGTCCAGATCAGCACATAACCCTCTACACAACAGATCAGGTTAGGGATGTGAAATATTTATATTGTGCACCTGCTGATGCCTCATATTTCATTTGGTTGTGTGGCGCGTGGGCTCATCCCTCCTCTGGCTGGCAGACGCGCCTGGCGTGAGGACACGAAGAGACGAGAGATTACCTCCAAGATGGAGAGGCTCTTCCCTTGATATCTGAGCAACTCTACAGAGGGTCTGCCTCATTATTTCCTCTTTAAACGAATTGAGTTAGAGAGAGATAGGAAGACAGGAAAGACAGAGACAGAGAGAAGAAAAATATGAAGGGAGGAGAGGGAAAATAGAGGAAGAGGGAATTAAGGTTTGCTACTGTATAGTGATGAATCGAAGCAGGTATCCAGTAAAGTTTGACATTCAGGTTATTTAACGGTGGTTTTAATTTACTGTATTTACGGACTTCATCATTATTATAACTTATAATGCTTGACATTACAAATGACAATGTCTAATCCAGTAATTAATCTATAAATGAAATCCAGAAGGGATGAATAACAAATGTCATATGTGATCTTTAAATAACAGAATTAATTACAGTCACCACCTAACAAGTATCAGTTTTGCACACGCATTAATGAGAAGTCTGTCAGAAGAAAAACAGTGGGAAAAACATATTGTATAAAACATTATATTCAAGAGAAATTTAATATATAGTTTATTTATAGCAGAGTTACAATCTTTTTTTTATTTAAAAACATATATTTTAATTGTATTTCTGATGTGTGGTGTCTTTTAAAAGTGGTTGGTAAGATTTTCAAAGATAAATAAAAAAAAAAACAGTAAAAAAATGTAATACTGTAAAAAATATACTATTACAATCTAAAATAAAATATTAGATAGTTCACTTGTCTTACTGATCTCATGTTGGGATAGGACATGCTAATATATCGTCACACCTAATACATTCTTTTATTTACTTTCTCTAAAAGTGAAAGAAAAACAGCAAACATCCTTAGAAATTAAGTGGCAAAATGATAAAAATCACAAAAGAACTTCAAATACCAAAAGCTGCACTTATAAGGTCAACTAAGGTCTTCATTTGGAAAGATATCAAATATTCTCTTAAATCAATTCTATATTTGAAATCATTTGCAACCAAAATTCTGCATCAGCCAATACTATGCACACATGGAGCACAAAAAGTAGCTCATCAAAAAAATAGGGGTGAAAACCTTGATTCTACAACAGCACAAAGAAAAGCAGCAGGGGGGCACGACACTGCCAAGATCAAACCTCCTCCACTTCAATCTCTGAAGTTTTTTTTTGCGTCCAGTAAAAGCAGTCTCTCTCTGTCCTGTTATATGGAAAGGTCTCCATACCCACACACCTCGCACAAACAGAGAAGGAAAGAGCATCCTCAGCATGGCCTTGCACCTCCGCTAATAATTGGTTGAGTCGTGACATAAGTAAACAGAACCGTTTCCAGAAAACGCAGACACATGTTTTCTCTAATGCTGCTGGATAATCTCTTAACCCCCTGAAAAACAAGATCATTACTGCTATTCCACACGTTGGATCTCAGCCATTGGTGCCGACAAGCTTTAAGCCTCCAATGAGTTGACCACTATGCAAATGAGCTGATCTCACATGCACACCCACATAAACATACATGCTCAGACAACTCAGTCTGGATGTATATCTATAATATAAAATACTTTCATGAATGGAAAGAAGAACTGTGAGTGATTTTTCAGCTTATCTAAGGGGCTTTTTCGTGGTTGGCATAAAGGCAGGGAAGGGATAACGTTCGTCCAGTCGTGCGTGTAAGGCTTGAAAGGTCTGCCGTGAGATTTGAGGGTAGATTTGCATGACTGGTAATTCATTCACCTTCATGTCCTTCCAAAGCTGTATAAAATTCTATCTTGTGTGGCGCATAATAGACAATGTTTTGAAAAGCTGTTGGGTCTAAATATTATTTGGCCCCACTTTACACTGTCAGGAAAAAAAGGTACAAAAGCTGTTTACCAGGGCAGTATATCAGTAATAAGTACTTTAGGACTTTAGGTACTAATAAAGTGTATTGAGGCACGATATGAACCGTTTAGACAGGGCCAGGGGTGTCAAACTTGGTTCCTAGAGGGCCACAACCCTGCAGAATTTAGTTCCAACCCTGCTTCAACACACTTCTAGGTTTCAAACAAGCCTGAAGGACTTAATTAGTTTGATCAAGTGTGACCAAACTGTGTAGGGCTGCGGCCCTCCAGGAACTGAGTTTGACACCTGTGCTTTAGTGGTAAATAGATTATGATGACAGCTTTCATAGCTTTTTTGTAAAAGTGTAAAAAAATATTTTCAAAACATCTTCTTTTGTGTTTCATAGAAGAAGGTTATACAGGTTTAAAGGGGTTACTTCACCCCAAAACAAATATTCTGTTATTAATTACTTACCCTCATGTCATAACAATCCCCCGAGACCTTTGTTCATCTTGGGAATGCAAGTTAAGATATTTTGAAAACTAAAATTTTCGTGGGAAAAAAAAAAAATAATAATAATAAAAAAATCGAGAGCTCCATACTGTCCCAAGACATTCAACATCCAGAAAAGTAACAAAAACATTGTAAAAACATTTCATGTGTATGGTTCAACTGTAATTATACAAAGCTCCAAAAACCATCATCAAAATCTTTTGATAATGACAGTAAATTTACATTTACTCAAGTTGACCAATGAACTTAACAACAACAACAAGAATAAAACAAAGACAAAAACAATTAAAATAGAAACGAGTAAAAAGAAAAAAAAAGCTTTTACATTATAAAAGCCAGTAAAATACAAATTTAAACGCATTCAGGTGTTAAATCCTTTAAAAACAGACAAAGATGGTGCCAATCTAAAGAATACAGGCAAATCATTCCAATCACTCCAGCTACAGAGAAAGCTTTATTGTCCCATCATTTTAACCTAGACTTGGAATTCGGAACTGACAAAAGTCTCTGATTTGATGAGCGAAGTGATCTGGTTGGACGGTGCTCAGTCAATAGAACAAATAGGTGATACTGAGCTAAGCTATTTAATGATTTGTACAGAAAAAGTAACATTTAAAAAAATTTATTTCTCTCCCAAATCAGGTCCTCAGTGTGCATGTTAACTGGGCAGCACGAAATATTGCCAGAGTTAGAAGTGCTACACACAAGTGTCATACTGTCCATAATAAAAGGGCACTCTGATCTGAAACAGATGACGTTGGCAAACAAAGTTGGTTTAAAAAATTTTTTTTTGCTGCACAAATGTGTTGATGTCAAATGATTAGAATTGAACTACTGAAGTCACATGGAATGTTTTGAATGTTTGGTTCCTTTTCTGCACATTGAATGTCTCAAGACAATTGCTGTCTATGGAGGATGAGAGAGCTCTTTGATTTCATCTAAAATATCTTAATTTGTGTTCTGAAGTTGAAAGTCTCAGGGGACTTGAACGACATGAGGGAGAGTAATTAATAACAGAATTGTAGTTTTTGGGTGAACTATAGCTTTAAAAATGACATTGATCTCTGATCATATAAGAAACTCCACACACACATTTACACGAACTGTTTTTAATTAGCAGATTTTAGAATTGATTACATAAAATATGTTGAATATGACAACGCATAGCTTGAAATTTAAGCCTTGCATTCAGACGTATCACAGAAATAATGAGGTTCAAGTTCATTCATTAAGCTGCCCGATTTCAAAACGCCATCACAGTGGAAGTAAATGACCGTCTTTATCTACATTTCAGTTCACTCAGTATGTCGGTCGTGTCATTCTGATCACAGAAATCTATTTATCTCTCTATACACAGTTGCTCCTCTGTTCTGTAAAGTCATTTTGTTCCCTTTCTTCTCGCCCGTTCTCTTTTTTTATCACATCTTTCACACATTTTCTCTAATTTTGTGACTTCTTCTTCTTGCTGTGCACTCCCCAAAGCATCATTAAATATATCTTTCATACTTTGAAGGCTTTTGCATACTGTGTTAGTTAAAAAAAAAAAACAACAACATACCTACAAAAGTATATTTGCAAGAACTTATTTTGAAACCAACCAAATTTCCCCTGAAATTTTTCACATTTAAGGTCACTATATTATAAAAACATTACATAAGTCACAGAACTCAAAACTTAATTGTTAGTCCAAAAACAGCTTTTATTAAAACATACCAAATAAAGCACTTTGAAGTATTTTCAGATTGCCTAGAACATAAGTTCCTCTGCACTGTGTTAAAACAATCTAAAAAAATGTGATTCTTAAACAGATTCTCATGAACACGTTATTAGCTCCTTTGTACCTTTAAAAATAAAAAATAAAAACCATGTCCAAGGGTGGAGTTGAGGACAGAAATATGTTTTTTTTTTTTTACTGATTTTGTTTTGTCTGTTTTTTCTTAATTTTTTGACTTTCAAATTGCTGTTAGCCATCAACTTTTATGCATTTTACCATTTTGTGAAACATCAAGGCCCAGTTTCAGCTAAAAATCTGTTCTACTGAATAAAAAAGTTACCAAAAAGTGTTGGATGGCCTGAGGGTGAGTAAGTTAAAACCATTTTTTCATTGTTGGGTGAACTATCCCTTTAATCCTCCCTCCCTGTTATTTATGTTCAGTCAGAAAAAGCCCAAAATTTCTCTGACAGGAAGAGAGTGAGTGACTAAGTGCTAGAGGGGATATAAGCGACTGGCCCACACATCCAATTCCAATCCGGCGGCACCTTCTCACCCCCTTCACTCTCCGAGAGGTTCCTTGCGGTTCTTGGATTTGAGGTGTCTCGTGTGCTCCGCACCTCCATTACCACCAGCAAGACTGTGAGGCTAAACCGGGGAAAACGAGTCAGGTTTTTTAAGGACAGCAGGAGGAAAACCAAGTTCGGGCGCTTTCTATAACAAAACAAATCAACACTCAACTTTTTTTTGCTTTTAAAGCCATGCTAAATAATTCCACATCATTAGCGTGAAAATGAATCTTAAGACATTTGTTGTCAAGCACCACAGGCACAGAGATCATGGTGGTAAGTGGATGAGGAAAATATGCAAATTGGATTTGAAAAGTCTCAAACAGTAGAAAAAATTATGGTTTGATACTTGTCTGGGCATTTGTTCCTCAATTAAACCAAATAGGATTAGCAGGAATGTGGAACCGCGTGGAACCTTGAGGAGAGAAGGTGAGCAGAGAACCCGCACTGTTGATCAGGATACCAAAAAAATAAAAAATAAAATAAGAATTTGTACAAGCATATCCAATAATGTGTGTGTACATACATGGGGGAGAACTAAATAGTTTCCTGTGCTATTAATCTTAAACTTTGATATAATGTTCTAAAATGCATCTGATCCATGAAATACAAAATAAAATGACAAATTAACCCAATATTGTGTAACCACAAAGAACGAGTGGTATTATAAATTATTCCACAACCAGTACATTCTGTAAACGTATTTGCTAATCAATCACTATAAACACACCAGCTCTAATGAATCATTCTCCCAACTTGATTTTGAAGTATTAAAACTTACAAATCTTATAAAATCAAAACACTGCTTGCTGTATCATAGATTCAGTTCCTCATAACATATTCTAGAAGAACAACAAATTCTATCTAAACTGTTTTAAAGATGCATTACTGTTTTCTTCAGCAAAGGATGCATTACATTGAACCAAAATCACAGTAAATACATATACATATATACATATATATATATATATATATATATACTGTAATAAGCAGCAACATTTTCAAAACATTGATGATACTAATAATAATAGTAATAAGCAAAACAGCATATTAGAATGACACCTGAAGGATTATGTGACATTAAAAAGGCTGCTGGAAAAGGACCAAATGATATTTTAGAAACATTACAATTTGTAAAAAAATTATTTAGAATTATTTTCCATTCAAAAACAATATAGACTGACTCCAAACTACTGAACAATGGCTGTTCCTGTCTACTCCTATTATGCATTCAAGATTTGTTAAGCGAGTAATTAAGCCATCTAAATTGAAACAAACTCTAGAACACTGCTGTGCAAGGGCACATGATGTTTATTTCATCGTTCCATAAATAATAAAAACAACACCGAAGACCATGCTGGCGAGGTGTAATTAGCCAGGTCTGACTGCTACGTGGCACCTTTATATTTCATATTTCATATCCACACACGCACACACAAAAAATAACAACCAAATGTGTTAGCAAAACAGCCACACTGTCTTCAGGAAGATGAAGCATGGAAAATTCCAAATGCACGGTCTACTTCTGCAAACTCTGGAACCCTACAGCAACTATATCAAAATAATTTTTTCATACATTCGCAAAAACACTCCATTACATTTCTTCTTCTATGTTTTGTGGCAGTTCCAAAATGAAATACATACAATATTGCGGTAAATCAAATTACCTTGAAAAGAATAACCATTCCCAAAGCTGAACCAATAGCTTTAAAAGATATAAATAGTGCAGTAAAATTAATTTACGGAAATGATCATGCCATGTTATCTAGTTTTTCACAGCTTGGTGTTATTTGGTTCAACATTTTCATGAGACTTGTACCTGAACACTTAACATAACAGCACAACAGTAATGCATTCGTTACCAAGCAAGTTTAATACTGTATGTTGCAAAAGACATTATGCCTCGTCCTAGAATTCTGGGAGGCCCAAGCAAAACTTTGTGGGGTGGGGCTCCCGTTAACGCATTAATAAAAGAGTTCAAATTTCAGCTGTTTACTCCAGGTTTCTGTGTTCATTATTTGAGCTGTTTTTTTTCAACCTTTATTGATTCTTGTGAGTTATATACTTGTTTGAGTCAGTGCAGTTCTGTCTTTTGTCAGAGTTTCCTTTGACAGAACTGTGATCGCAATCTCACTTGAGGCTTTATTTAGAAGACACAACAGAGGTTCCCTGGGACCTGCCGGAGATAAGGTGATGTTCAGGTGCAACCTGCCGGTGTGGGTTCTCCTCTTTGCACCTCAGTGTGATGTTCACAGCAAGACTCTAAAGGGCTATATTCCAGCTACCCGAAAAAAAAAAAAGTATAAAACAATTTGCCCACCTGCTTTCACGTCCTTTGACAGACCCAACAGAGTGGACGGTAAAAGGAATTGAGGAAAGTTTACGGAGAAAATTTTTCAACCGAAAATGACATGACAGCTTCCCCACTAACATCTGTAAAAGCTGTTACGGCCATCTGTAAAAGTGACTGTGACTGCAGAGGATCTCGGGCAAAAGGTCTTTCAGAAATCCATCAAATAAAGACTGAAAGCTGATGAGTGTTGGCCATCTGGACTAAAACAGCTGAAAGAAATTCAGAATGTGGTTTTAACAATATTAAGAAGAGTTCCCTAGCATCTTCTTCCATACTATCTACTACTAAGTAGCCCCAAAATACCTCTGTTTATGTTTATATTGAAAAGCTGAATTTTCATCATTAATTCTTTTTACTCTTTAGTGCTACATTATTTTTCTGAAATCAGTTTACAATGCTGCTTTTCTTCTCAAGAAATCTTTTGAAACATTTTTTATAGGATTCTGTGATATACAGAACTGAAAGTGCTATTTGAAAGTGTTCTTTAGGTGATAGAGCAAAAACAAAAAAAAAATCATCATTTACTCATCCAAACCTGAGACTCTTTTTTCCTGTTGAGCACAAAATAAGTTATTTAGAAAAATGCTGGAAACTGGTAACCATTGACTTCCACAGCATTTGTTTTTCCTCCTATGGAAGTCAATGGCTACCAGCAGTCTCTAACATTCTTCTAAATATCTTCCTTTGTGTTTAACAGAAAAAGAAATCTCAAAGTTTGGAACCACTTGAGTAAATACTGAGGGCATTTTCAATTTTAGTTGAACTATCACTTTAAGGAACCTACCATGCCTAAAAGAAAATAAGCAACAAATCCCAAACTGAGTTTTTAAGAAACCACAACCCATCCACAGACGTCCCACCAAACAAATGCTTTCAAAGCAGGTATAATAACAGGAACACGGCGCACAGGAGAGTCCGACAGGGTTGAATTAAACAGCTCAAAATGCTGAATTTGTTACACAAGCCGTCTTTTGATGGCTCAAGCACCGCATGCTTGAACTCTCTGCGAGAAGTTGCAGCTCTGAATTCATCTCCTTTAAAGCGCTACAGCTAATAAAAAGAAAAAAACATCTAGGCGAACCAGACGCCACTGAAACTCTCGCATTTAGCCCTGAGACCTTCTCAACATCAGCTACTCGACTAGTTGTCCGTCCACTCCATATTGCTCTCTATTTCCTTCACCTTTTCCCCCGCAGTACTTCATGCTAGTGAGACAAGGCAACACACTGGGCGTGTAGGCAGGTAACTCATTACACAGAATGGCACGGCAGCTCATTAGTCATCGACACGGAGTGAGAAAGAGAGAAACGGCGGACAAAAGCGAGAAAGGGGAGAGACAGAATTGGCTTGTTCTTCCAGTGGCTGCGGGCCTGGTGATCTCTCCTCCCAGTACGAGCTCTTTATGTAAGAGCTGAGGAAGACAGACAGCTGGGACTCACAAACACACACACACACGCACACACACATGCACACGCACACACACACAATTATAGCCCTGCTCCAGCCACCTACAGATCAGCTGTGCGGTGTGAGTCGGGAATGGGGATTGTCGGCCACATGCCAGGATCTTTCCTCCACACCAACTCTGACATTTCCCCTACAGGGGCCGTGGGCCGCAGCCTGGAGATATGAATCAAAGAAAGCGAAAATGGGGCCAGGCATCAGATTGGAGGCTCTGGCAGTGAAGCGAAACTCACAACATTGTCGGATAAAGAGAGCGCGAGGAGGCATCAGTCCCCATACACATCCACTGACTGCAGGAGCACCATGTTGATGGGAATGATTCACAGGATTTTAAAAAGCTGACAGTTCATGCCAAAATGAGATTTCTGTCATCATGTCTTTATCCACGTCAATCTAAATCTGTATGAGTTCTTGGAGATTTGAAAGGGAGATATTTCGTAGAATGCAGAGGATGGGGACACTGGCCGTCACAAAGAATCGTAAATGAAAAACAAAATTTTAAAAGTAGTCTGTATGACTCTGTATGAAGCTTACACTGCGTCCGAAACCGCATACTTCCATACTATATAGTATGCTAAAATCAGTATGCGAGCTTCATAAAATTTGAAAATCTGTATGCGAGAAGTACCCGGATGATCTACTACTTCCGGTGAGATTCTGAAGTGCGCATCCCACGCACCCTGCGCTATCCCATGATGCCCTGCGAGAGAATTCATGAATGGGAGTGAAGCGATGCAACTCACGAGGGTAGGTCACGTGATCACGACAAAATGGCAGATGCAGTACGTCCGAATTCCATTCTTACTGCTCACATTCATACTGTATAGAACATACTTTTCTAACGGCCAAGTAGTACGTTTATATTCAAATGCAGTACCTACTGAGTAGTAGGCGGTTTCGGACGCAGCCTTAGTCATGATAGATTCCAGAAAGGCCAGTTTGAATCACACTCAAGAGTAGAACCAGCAGCATATTTACATCTTAAATGGTGACAAATTTAAATGCATACTTACAAAAACAATAGCAAGGGTCAGCCAATTGCATACTTCACTTCTTTTTTTTATTAATACGGCATCTACACTCTAAAGTTTTCTAAAGTCATACAACAGCTGTGTGAAGGAACTGAAGCATGATATAATTCCAGTAACTGAATAATTTAATTTTCAACTTCTTCCAATCAATCTATCAAATGCATCTAATCCAATTAAAAAAACAACATACAATTACATTTACATTAAGTCATTTAGCAGATGCATTTGTCCAAAGTTTAGTAGGTTTAGTAAAGTAACATAATAATAATCCTCCCAAAAAAATAAATAAATAATGCAATTATGGAAATTGCAAAAATACTTCACAAAATTACTAGTTCAGAACTGTTTTTCTACTGCTTCATTGTGTGGCAAAACACACACACACACGCACACACACGCACGCACGCACACTCTTATTTTAAATCATAACAGCCACAAACTTTTAAATTCAAGTCAATTTTAATTTGTTTTTGAAACGGGAACATAAGTTAGTTGGATCAAAGTCAAAGGGCGGTGTGGTGGCACAGTGGGTAGCGCTGTCGCCTCACAGCAAAAAGGTCGCTGGTTCAAGCCTCGGCTGGGTCAGTTGGCATTTCTGTGTGGAGTTTGCATGTTCTCCCTCTGTTCGCGTGGGTTTCTTCCGGGTGCTCCGGTTTCTCCCACAAGTCCAAAAACATGGACTATAGGTGAATTAGGTAGGCTAAATTGTCCGTAGTATATGTGTGTGTGAATGAGAGTGTATGGGTGTTTCCCAGTGATGGGTTGCAGCTGGAAGGGCATCCGCTGCTTATGCTGGATAAGTGGCGTTTCCTTTCGCTGTGGCGACCCCAGATTAATAAAGGGACTAAGCCGAAAAGAAAATGAATGAATGAAAGTCACTTCAGTCAGTTGCAAAAGCAGCTTAATTTGTAGCTTGCTAGTTTGATGCTTGTGATCTAATAATTTTCAAAAGAATATCGTGAAATTAACAAAATCCTGCCACCACACCTGATTGAAATTAATGTAATTTTCAGTCTCACATTTTGATCATAACAGCCTAACAGGCACAACATTCAATCAATTTAAATTAAAACGTCTGCTGTAAGAACATTTATAAGTAATCTTGGTCCAGAAATGTTGAACTTTTTTCAAATTTATAGATCAACAATAACAATATTTGTATCCAGATGAGACTTTAAATCACTATCAACTTGTCTACAATAATATTAGATATGAAACCCTAAACATGAATTGCCAGACATTTCTAGAACTGGCAATAAATATTTGTATGGGACTGAAAAAAATATGAGAATGTTAGAATCTACTTGAAACATTTACAGTAAATATTTTAAATGGGTCAGAAAAGCACTTCTTTACATCCTTCTGATTTGACACAGAATGACACCATTGGTTTCCATGCATCAAACTGTCAGCCTGCCAGTGTTGAACAAAAGTATGAATGAAATATGACAGGAATGGCCTAAATATCCCACTAAAAACATCCTTTTCAACTCTATGGAAGAAAGATGAAAAATAAATGAGGATGAGAAAATAATGCTAAAACTTTCATTTTTGGGAAAACTCTCTTCATTATGCTGATGCACTCTATAAACTCGATGAAATGTCTTAAGCTTACAGTCACGCGTCACTGCAGAAAACCATAAGGCATATTATCTTAATACCAATAGTATTGCAAACACATCTGCATAAGCGTTGTGGGCTAGACTAATGAAAAAAAAACCTTTCAATATACGGCTACACTGAAACCCAGTTGCAACTACATACCAACATTTTCATGAAACATTATGAGCAGCGATCAATACAATAAAAAGCCTAGACCTTTAAACAGGAAACTGGATGAAAAGCCTGTTGCTATTCTGAGATATCTTCGCTGTGAAGGCGGAATTATCAAGAACATAACACTTAGTGACAGACAGCACAGGAGGAGGTTTCTCTGCGCTCCTTCTGTGCCTCAAACATGACGAAAACTGCAGGAGTCTTGGCCCAGCGCTGTATACATGTTCAATGGGGTTCACATGAGATCTTTCCACACTCTCCGAATCAGCTGTCGGTGTATCAAAGTCAGGCTGACGTATGCTCGACTCTCGTGGCTTGTCGCACTTGTCTCTTAACAAGCTGTAACTCAAAGCTGAACACCAGATGAAGATGTTTTTCTAAACGAGTTAAACAGCAGCTGGATACCACAGAGCTCGATGATTTTTTATTTAACATCATATCCTGTTAACATGACTATTTTTAGCTCCGTGTACTGTGTTTTGTTTTTTTTGTTTTATGTCATCGGAAGTGGAGCAAGTTTGCCCTGTATAGTGTCTACCTGGAGATCTCAGAGAACTGTGCAAGTAATGAAGCACATAAGTAACACCGAATTTATCTTTCATTCATTTTCACAGTATAAAATCTTATGCGAAAACTTATTTTGAAAACACATGTAATTTAACAACACCATTAAAATGGTCATGGACTGGATTTTTTGGTACTTTTCTCTGAGGTCGACTTACAATGTTATCAAGAAGAAAAAAACATTAAAAAACATCATTATTTAGAAGTAACAAATCTGAAATAGCCACAGATTTTAATGGCAGCTTTGCATACACTGACAAAAATGATTCCATGGATTTACACAAATTTTTTAAGGTAAGTGGTTGCAAACAATTTATATGGGCTGAAATTAAACAAACAATTTAAGTTGAACATTACTAAATGTAATTTGTTTGTTTAAATTCAGCCAATATAAATTGTTTGCAACCACTTACCTTAAAATTTTTTAGCAAACCCAATGAATCATTTTTTTTTTGTATCATTTAGTGTATTTAAAAAATGTGAACATATTGGTTCTAAAATTATATACCCAAAATGCAAAATGTCAGCTGTGTGCCCTCAAAAGTAAACTTCTTTATGCATATTCGACAGCCTACACATTTCTAGAATGAATGCTGCTGTTGGGGTGTAGATTATAAACACTTAAGAACTGAGAAAATATCATTAATAACAGACATTAATGACCTTGTTAAAAAACTAAACAAAAACAACAGTTACTCACACTTGTGTGGTGCAACATTAGTGTCGTATCTAATATAGCACTCTTTTAATCTTTCTAACAATCCTGCATCAAACTGTGCCTTGTTTGTGAACTAATCCACAGTACAATAATGTGAACAAAAGGACCAAGTTCTTACTGACATTGACTGAAAATTCAGTAAAAATAAAGTTCATCCACTCTTTCCTGTTGGGATCAGAACAAAGCCAGTGCAAAGACCATGTTATTCCACATCTTGGCATGTGTCTTGTTTTCAGTGCAGAGGTTTGCATTTGGTTTCTGCATAGACCTATTTTCAATCCTCTTTTTATTAACCAGCTGCAATGAAAATAGAGGTCGGGGCTAAAGAGTCAGTGATGTAGAAAAAGCCATTGATCGTCTTCTGGGGAGGCGGAGTTTAAACATACAGTCGTGGTTTTGAGAATTACATAAATTTTGGAAATTGGAAAAGTTGCTGCTTAAGTTTTTATAATAGCAATTTGCATATACTCCAGAATGTTATGAAGAGTGATCAGATGAATTGCATAGTCCTTCTTTGCCATGAAAATTAACTTAATCCTGAAAAAAACTTTCCACTGCATTTCATTGCTGTCATTAAAGGACCTGCTGAGATCATTTCAGTAATCGTCTTGTTAACTCAGGTGAGAATGTTGACGAGCACAAGGCTGGAGATCATTATGTCAGGCTGATTGGGTTAGAATGGCAGACTTGACATGTTAAAAGGAGGGTGATGCTTGAAATCATTGTTCTTCCATTGTTAACCATGGTGACCTGCAAAGAAACGCGTGCAACCATCATTGCGTTGCATAAAAATGGCTTCACAGGCAAGGATATTGTGGCTACTAAGATTGCACCTAAATCAACAATTTATAGGATCATCAAGAACTTCAAGGAAAGAGGTTCAATTCTTGTTAAGAAGGCTTCAGGGCGTCCAAGAAAGTCCAGCAAGCGCCAGGATCGTCTCCTAAAGAGGATTCAGCTGCGGGATCGAAATGCCACCAATGCAGAGCTTGCTCAGGAATGGCAGCAGGCAAGTGTGAGCGCATCTGCACACACAGTGAGGCGAAGACTTTTGGAATATGACCTGGTGTCAAGAAGGGCAGCAAAGAAGCAACTTCTCTCCAAAAAAAACATCAGGGACAGATTGATCTTCTGCAAAAAGTATGGCGAATGGACTGCTGAGGACTGGGGCAAAGTCATATTCTCCGATGAAGCCCCTTTCCGATTGTTTGGGGCATCTGGCAAAAGGCTTGTCCGGATAAGAAAAGGTGAGTGCTACCATCAGTCCTGTGTCATGCCAACAGTAAAGCATCCTGAGACCATTCATGCGTGGGGTTGCTTCTCATCCAAAACACAGCCATGAATAAAGAATGGTACCAAAACACCCTCCAACAGCAACTTCTTCCAACAATCCAACAACAGTTTGGTGAAGAACAATGCATTTTCCAGCACGATGGAGCACCGTGCCATAAGGCAAAAGTGATATCTAAGTGGCTCGGGGACCAAAACGTTGAAATTTTGGGTCCATGGCCTGGAAACTCCCCAGATCTTAATTCCATCGAGAACTTGTGGTCAATCCTCAAGAGGCGGGTGGACAAACAAAAACCCACTAATTCTGACAAACTCCAAGAAGTGATTATGAAAGAATGGGTTGCTATCAGTCAGGATTTGGCGCAGAAGTTGATTGAGAGCATGCCCAGTCGAATTGCAGAGGTCCTGAAAAAGAAGGGCCAAGACTGCAAATAGTGACTCTTTGCATAAATGTCATGTAATTGTCGATAAAAGCCTTTGAAACGTATGAAGTGCTTGTAATTATATTTTAGTACATCACAGAAACAACTGAAACAAAGATCTAAAAGCAGTTTAGCAGCAAACTTTGTGAAAACTAATATTAGTGTCATTTTCAAAACTTTTGGCCACGACTGTACTACGACATAAAGCTGCTCATTCCACAACCTGTCGTTTTGACAGACTGGCTCCTATGCCATTTTTTTAGACTAACAAGAAAGTTTCTAGTTGTTTTACAGTGACCTGATAAAGGCAATTTTGATTTTTCAGCTAACAACCCATTTAAAATGCAATCTTCAACTAATCCCAAAGTGAATATTCACTAAATACAAACCACGCATTTCTAGTTTGATTTTGTTATTTTAGTTTGTTGGGATTACAAAGAAATTTATGACCGGTACTACAACATAATTGCTGTTGTTCAGTTACATTCTTTCTGTCACTATAAACTGGCTTGTAATCATACCTTTAAAGTCCTCATATAAACACACACACACCACATTTCAGCCATTTACGCCAAAATGGGCGTCTTTCAATGAACTTTGCTATAATAATGCATACACAAATGAGGCAAACACATAATGGGCACCTGTCTAGTGTGCCATTGGTTCCTCACTTGCTGCCAAAACAGTGCTAACCCGCAGAGATCTGAGCTATATAAATCAGCTAAAATAGTCTTCTGTGGTCTCTATGTATATTGGTACATA
This sequence comes from Danio jaintianensis, assembly GCA_903798115.1. NCBI lineage: Eukaryota > Metazoa > Chordata > Actinopteri > Cypriniformes > Danionidae > Danio > Danio jaintianensis. The sequence continues at coordinate 16,122,142 of CAIGQV010019070.1, read as the reverse complement.
ATATGAGGTACATTGTAAAAAATTATTGTGATTTTAATGGTAAAACACAGTAAAATGGTATTGTAAAAATTGCAAACAGTAAGTTCTTATATTATAGAACTGTAATAGAAATAACCTTGCATTTAATGTAATTTAATAGAAAAAGTGTTAAATATTTTTCTGGACAAATGAAAAACAGTGGAATTAGGAAAAGTCAACCTGCATTAGCCTAAGTACTGACAATTCATTTTTCCATTCAACCTGCTACTGTATGTGGGACATGTTGTCATACATTGTGTAGGAATTCACCTCTAAGAAGGTGCACTTTTACCATGCGTAGGTGTTTTCAGCTGCGCTTGAGGAAATGCAAGGGCACTGTAAGAAATACCTTCATATTTAGCACATAAGATGTGAAATTATAATGTTTGCATTTGTATCCACTGGATTGTGTGTGTGTCTGAGAATCGACTGCAGCTTTTGCTGTAACACAGCAGCTTGCTCTCATTAGAGCTTAAAACCTCATCTTGTTTAATCAGCTTATTCTCTGACTAGATTTACACAACCTCCTTTAGGCACACCGACATTGAGCTCACAGTCTATCATCGATCACATGACTGTCACATCCATTCTCCAGTGCTTTTCTCAGTTTCAGAAAGACTCATTTCAGTACACATACCATCTTTATTTTATCTTATGTTTGGGAGCTGTGCTTGTTGTTGTCTTTAAACGCATAACATGATGCTTTCTCACGGACCCTGATGGTCAGATTATTGTGACCCTGAACAAATGGTAATCTGGGTAGTATACATGTAAATCATCTGGCACTGTTTACCTTGTATAAATATCCATTTAGGCCAATTTGATCAGGAGCATCAAGTAAGTGATTATATATAACTCATAAATAAAAACCATTTTTTTTGTCTATTAGATCACTAGAAAGTATATGTTGAGTTAAAATAACCTACACTGCCATTCAAAAAGTTTGAGATTTTTAAAATAATTTAAACACCTTTATTTAATATAAACTTTTAAACAACAACAAATGTTTAATTGACTCAACTTGTCTAAAGTCATGCAATGTTCTCAGCAAAAAACAATACTTTATTTACAACCACACACAACATCTTTTTTTCTACTCCAAATGCCTTCAAACTTAACTTCTTTATGGAAAAAATAAAATTAAAATCATGCCTTTTTCTTGCACTTATAAGCCCTTTAAAAATCAGTTCAGCTTTATAATTGGTCACATACAAAATGTTCTGCCTTCTACTAATAGAGTATATATATA
>CAIGQV010019070.1:16097565-16110875 GCA_903798115.1 Danio jaintianensis | reverse complement strand
TTTTTTTTTTTCTTAATTTTGCTTTTGAATTGCATTATGGGACCTTGATCTTTCCTTTAAAGCATTTGATGTTGAGAAGTTTGTAAATGTGACTTATATTGTATATATCACAATTGTTTATTGTGATATATTGTCTGGGTTGGTGTTGTAATATATGGTACAAAACCCTGGTAATAAGCTGCCAGTACATATTCTGTTATTTTACAGACTTAATTCTTTATATATTATTTCTTAAACAATTTCTTGTCTCAAACTACTATAATGTGAATAAAACTCCCTTTGTTAAAACTGCAACATTTCAACATTTTCAACATTAAAAGTGGACAGAGCAGAAATGAAACTCTCATAATGCAGTTCACAACCTTAAATAAACACCTGTGAAACACAAAATATGGAAATTGTTAAATAACAGATATTTTTTTACATTGTAAAATATTCTGTCATTTTTCACTTTCTTTCAGAAACCTTTTGCTGACAATAAAGGATAATGCTCTATAGATTTAAAAATACTTTTTGGGCTGCACTGTTATCTTTAATATTCCTAATTTTTATGGTGTGTAATCTATAGGTCATCTCAATAATATTTGTGTGGATATTTTCTGTAAATCATGGTAAAATAATAAACATGTACTATGATAGTCATTTTATATAAAATATATTTACAAATGTTGTTTTCTACAACATTACTGACAGTTTCAGCAAATTTGTCCAAACCATATTCATGGTAGCCTGCAATGTCTTTTATTTATTTATTTTTTATATACGTGTTTTCCTTTTGAATGTTTCATTTTTGTTTAGAGTGATGTTTTGATTCAATTATAAAGTAGTGATTTGCACTTCACTATCATTTTCCAAGAAACTGTATATAAATTGGCTGTCAAACCTTTATTATTAAGAGAAGGGCCTTGTTTATTTCACTTGCTTGTCTGTCTATTTAATGTATCAATTGTAGGCTAAACTGAGTCTGATCACTTTGAACCATATGAAATATACTTGTGCTGTAGCACGAACCTCATCTGCGTTCATTTCCTGCTGAGCCGAGGAGAACTTTATGTGATGATAAGGTTGCTTGTGTTACAGACGTACTTTAAATGTAATACATTAGATTGTAATGTTCTCAGGAGTTGAGTGTACATGACGAGAACAGTGAGTCAGATATATAGACAAGCTCACCACAGACTATATATATAAAACATTGTTCTGTGATGTAGTCATAGCCCCAGAATCCAGAGGAACAGCACTTTTCCTAGATGCATTTCCTTTCTGTAATGAGAGGTGCTTTTAATTTTCTGACTTCAATAGTATCAGCAAACTGGTTTTGCATATATTTTGAGAAATTCATTCATGGGCAATCACTGGACAAAAAAATCCTGAGTAGCCCATTAGTGCTTCTTCATTATAGTTTTCTGCAAATATCATAATTTGTCTTCTGTTAATGTTACAAAATATAATAGAGCAAAAAAAAAAAATCTGTATTCCTGCGAAAAGATGCAGTTAATTTAAAATCTTTGATGTCGAACAGCTCGTTATTTTGCTAAATGTCTTGAGATAAAATATTGTACTTTTTAATAGACCAAGTAAAGCTGCAATTTTATTTCAGAGGATAAATATTAGAAGCCAAAACTCATTTTATTCTGTCATTTAATTATGTTTGCTTGAACTAAATGGTAGAAACGTGGCTTTTAGTGGGTCAAGAGGTTTCTTTCCATTGGCAGAAAGCAGCAAAAGAGAGATGGAGAGACATAAGAGCTGTTCAGCGAAGGTGAGCACTAGCTGACAATACTTTTTTCAGTGGGTCTTTTTGGCAAAAATGAGAGCAGAACTTCTAAATATGGTAGAAGTGCTTGCTTGGCCTGTCTTCTGTATGTCAAGATGCACCCTCAAGTTCTGGCTTAAGAAATGTTATGAGATAATACAGTATTTATTTAGCACTATAACAAAAAAAAAGAATGTTTTGGGTTAAATAATTTGGTATTATAATAAGTTGTAAAAAGTTGGTATTGTTTGTTCAGTTATGTTATTATGTGACTGTTAACTCCATAAATAATAAATGTCAAAGTTAATTTACTTATTTAAACATTCTTAAACTTATGTCTAGTACCCAAATGAGAGATTTGGTCTATTTACACTACATTGATTCTACATTTGCAAAACCATATTTTTTATGTGTGAAGTTTCAGACAATTTCTTTTTATCTTTTTTCTTTTCAACAATTTTGTAACCTCTGACTTTCATAGTAGGAAAAACAAGTACTATGGAAGTTGATGTTTACAGGTTTCTAACATTCTTCAAAAAAAATAATAATTGGAATCACTTGAGTGTTAGTAAATAGTGAGTAAATTGTCTTTTTGAATGAACCATCCCTTTAAATAAAGGGCTTGATTTATTTCTTTTTCATTCATTCATTCATTCATTCATTTTCCTTCGGCTTAGCCCCTTATTTATCAGTGGTCGCCACAGAGGAATGAACCACAAACTATACCAGCATATGTTTCACACAGCGGATGCCCTTCCAGCTGTAACCCAGTACTGGGAAACACCCATACACTCTCGAATTCACACACACACTACAGCCAATTTAGTTCATCCAATTCACCTATAGCTTATGTCTTTGGACTGTGGGGGAAACCAGAGCACCCGGAGGAAACCCACACGAACACGGAGAACATGCATGCAAACTCCAAATAGAAATGCCAGCCGGGACCCGAACCAGCGACCTTCTTGCTGTGAGGCGACAGTGCTAACCACTGAGCCACCGTGCCGCCTTTATTTCTTTTTATTATTTTTTACACAATATTATTTCAATCTTTATTATTTCAAAAACATCAGTAAAGGTATCTTTGTTAAACTGAAGAATTACATTTTAAAAAGATCAAAATCCCATATAACAATTTGTATATGTAACTGAAAATAAATAATTTTCTGCCATGACAGGAATAAATTAGATTTTAGCCAGTTATTTATCTGACTTTATTTGAACACATGCAAAAAAAAAGAAAATCCAGCCCCATTTTTTCTGACTGGTAATGAAGCATTGAATATGATTTCTATGGCACATTTTGGACTTTTCGCTAATGATTCAGGGCAACAGCCCCTTTTGCCCATGCAGGTCTATAGTGTCATTCCAGGTTCATTATAGTTTTTTATTCCTTTCTTGATCATCTCTGCCTCAGTAGGCTTCATCAGAGCTGCACAAATATCTGTTTGTGTACTCATTTCACATAACGAGGATGCATTGGTTCCCTGACTGATTATTTGTGTGTTTTTCTGGCCTAAGGATGCCGATGATGAATGCAGATGATTGTAGAGATGACTTTCCTCCCAGATTAATTCATTCTTGTGTTTGAGTAATTAGTCCATGGTGTCTTGAAATAAATGTGATCATAATGCAAACTTTATCTGCAGGGCTGTTTGTTTACTTGCCTATGGAAACTAAACCTCTCTCTAGGATTATGCAGAAATACTATTTATAGAGAATATAGGGCATACAGTAACACATTTTTTTCTTCGTTTTTAAGCTAACGGCCCCAATATTGTTCAAGCGAAAACAAAGTTGGTTTCATGTACAGTAGTTTCAAGCAGAATCAGGCCTAAATGAAGATCGTTGAGAGTTTGAAGCAACTTTAAAAATAAAAAAATAGTAGTGAATAACTTCGAACTACCATTGGTCTATATTTATTATGTCTTGAGGTAAGTGTGGTTCTGAGGCTCCTTCTTTGACATGGAAACCTACTCTGGTTCTGGTTCAGTCCATTAAGGGCAGACATGAGAAAAAACATGTATGGTAAAGTGGTGCCTGGTATAGACCATTTTGAGGGATGTAAACAAAAACAATGGTCCCAATGTATTTCCTGTTTTACATGTTTAATTTCTAAAGCTTCTGAGAATCCAAAAAGAGCCACATATTGGTAAATAATGTTATGATAGCTGCTTTAACATTAAGTTATGATTGAATTGCCTCTTGTTACAGTTATGAAATAGTTTGATAACAAGCAGGAAGTGTTCATGGGCCAATGACATGGCCACATTGAAATGGTCTATACTTCAAACGAAATAAAAAAAAAAGAACTGAAATGATGTAATTTTAAACAAAATCCAGCCAAAACTAAGTTATTTTTGAGTTTGTTTCGGCAGTTCAAAACAGCTCACCAAAGCAAACTTTTTGGGGCAGTTCGTTTTGGTCATAAACACCTTTGAGCTACCATTGGTCAGTGACGACTATGCAATCGGTGGGTGTGTTCTGGAACTCCGCCTTATTTGACGTGCTTCATATTCTCACAGTTCAGAAAAACATGCAGCACAACAACATCAAGTTGTTGAAGGGTTGACTCACCAAGGGTTGAGTAGCAGAGCTGGTACAGAAGTATTTGCACCTATATGATCGTTTGTGGTTTCACAGTGTCTGTCCACAGCAAATATAAAGCAATATGACAAGTCACTTCTCGTGGAGAAGACTGATTGCCAGATGTTTGTGAAAATGTTTTTGTTTCTCAGCTGCCATTGTTGTTGTGTTTAGCACTACACTCAAGCAGTTTGACACATTTACAACCACACCTAATGCAGCGTGGCGGTGTCTGAAGGTTCAGAAACAGTATACCGTCACCTCCTTTTCGAACTTATTTGTTCCCTCAAACAAAGGACAAAAAAGAACTTTGTTTGAAGTATAGCAGGGTTATCATTCAAATTTGAAAGCGACATTGACACAGGTTTTAATTTTTAATATGGTAATGCTGCTTGATTAGAGCAATATATTGTATAAATAAACCTGACATAAATTGAACGGACTGACAGATTTCAGAGCTTGCTGTTTTCTCATTGTAATCTTTGAATTTTTTTTATATTTAAAGATATGTTTGTGATACATGCTTACATATTCTCTTAAACATAGCCCTTAGTAGTATACAGCAGTCAACATTTAGATACCAAAAGTTTGTTCTAAGACAAGAGTTGGTGTTGTTGCATAGTTTTAGGACAATTTTGATGAACGGCTTTCATCCACTTCAAATGTTAACTACTGTATACCAGTTCAACATACTAGCTCAAATGTATTTTGAACTTTTCCTCACAAGCGAACAGTGAATAAGAATGCAGATGAAAGTCAATCATTTTCTGAGCTAATGATTTTTAAATGGGTTCTATTGGACATTCCCTTGTCAATACAGTAGGGATGTAAACCTATGCTCTTGAGTAGGTTGAACATGGATTACGTGTGTGACCTTTTCAGTGGAGATGTTACAGGAATCATAATGCATCTTTTTAGCTGAATTCAATGATCTTTCTGTATTGGCATAATAGAAATGAGCAAGTAAACATAATAGGTTTGATTTTATATTGTGCTTATAAGCGAGTCATGATTGACCAAAATCCATTTTGGATTCACACGTTTTACTTTACTTTCTGAATTTGCGGTCAGTGTTTTACTGGGTGCATGCTTTACAAGAAATGTTATTTGTCAATAGACACTTGTGGTCTTGTAAGTCATTTCTCCTTTACATTATCAGTGAAAGCAGAGTCAGACTCTTGCTGCCCTGCTGTGACTCCCACTGGAAAGAGCAAAGCAGATGATTTCAATTTAGCATCCATTGTACAAATGAACTAAATCTAACTAAATCAGTTTTTATTTTTATAAAAAGCAAAATAGCAGTTTAACACCGACTACAGCAGCAAGCCTGTGGTGAATGCATATACATCTCAGCTTCTGCCAGAAAATGTGGATTTGGAATATATAATTAAAATAAAATAACTACGAAATTTACTCTATATGAACAGACATCTTTTTTTTTGTATTACTTAATTGTCTTAGATTTATTTGAAAAGTTTAAGTAAGTTTTGTTATTAGAAAACCTATTTCAGTTTCTATGCAGCATTTTGTTTGCGAAATAATAAAAGGAATCATTTTCATTTATTGTTTGAGTTTTTAAATTAAATTGTGAGAAAATTATGTTCTCAGTTGGGTGAAATGTAATACTACCTCTCTGTCATTAACCCAGTTTCCTTCATAACATGAAGCGGGTCTTTTCAAAATCTGCAAAATTCAAAGTTCAGAATTTGGCATTTTCATTTCTGATCTGATACTTCAAACATCAAAATAAAACAGTGATGGAAACATAAAAACTTAACTATTACTGTCTGAAGTAGAATGACTGACATGTCTTGTTGTCCAGTCATTGTTTTGAATTAATTACTTCATGGGCAGCACGGTGGCGTGGATAGCACAATCGCCTCACAGCAAGAAGGTCGCTGGTTTGAGCCCCGGCTGGGTCAGTTGGCATGTCAGTGCTCCTGTGTGGAGTTTACATGTTCTCCCCGTGTTCTAGTGGGTTTCCTCCGGTTGCTCCGGTTTCCCCCACAAGTCCAAAGACAAGCTTAATTGTCCGTAGTGTATGTGTGTGAATGAGTGTGTATGGGTGTTTCCCAGTGATGGGTTGCAGCTGGAAGGTCATCCGCTGTGTAAAACATATGCTGGATAAGTTGGCGGTTCATTCTGCTGTGGCGACCCCAGATTAATAAAGGGACTAAGCCGAAAGAAAAGGAATGAATGAATGAATAATTACTTCATAGTAACATACCTTTTCCTATTTGTTTAGCTTTTATTGTTGTATCAGTGTATTGTCAATCATTCATTTAGTTTGACGAGGGTTAACATTTAGTTTCTCAGTTATGTTCTGGTAACCGGTGTAGCTGAACACACCAAGCACATTTATCTGTGTGTGCGCCCTCCACGTTGGTCAGGGGTTCTGGCATTTTGGCATTTTCTTGAGCTTCTATGACATTTCTGGATGTGCGGTGTATAAGTATGTGTTCTCTTCGCCCTCAGTCTGCGCCCGGCCTCCTTAGCGGGAATGAGCTCGTCAATGCTCGGACAAGGATGGATGGATGGAGAGATTTGTCAGGCAAGGCTGTACTGAGCTCAATAACCTTTTACTGTTAATAAACTCGCCCTTTCGCAGGTAATGACCTGTCTGTGCCTGTCCGGACTGAAGGGGGCCAGTCTTTTAACCTTTCATAAGAGAGTTGCCCTGCCCAGCTGTATTCCTCCTCCTTCCTTTCATCCATCACTCTTCCGGGCTGAACTTTAACTTGTCTGCACTCAGAACAAATTGCTAATGTTTTTCTTTCTTTTTTTTCTTTTTTTTACTTTTAACTTCTTTCATTTATTGCATGTTTCATCCCAGCTGAGCCTTTTTCATATTATTTCACAGTTTCTTAAATGAGGGTGTGATTTCTAAGTAGGGCACATGCTCCAGAGCTCACACTGATGTATATGTTTTTAAAGGCAGGACTTAACAATGCGCTTTTTTTTTCAGGCACATTCAGCCTTCCCCTGCTCACAACTAAAATCAATTATATAAGTTGATAAAATATACAGTAATGCATAATAATTATGCACTTGCAAATGAATGGAAATGTATTAAATTATTTTTAAAATACGTTGTTATTGTATTGCATTACATTAGAAACTGCTCATTTAAACTTCCATAAAAATATTAATTTCTGAGAGATTATATGACGCAAAAAAAATTTGAGACATTAAGGAAATAAATTACTTTTGAAAATATTAAAAAATTGGAAACATGTATACCTTAAAGAGCATAAGAAACTTTTTTTTTTTTTTTTTTTTTTTTAAACACACAATCTTTGGCTTTTATGTCTTGGGTAGATGCTTTTATCCAAAGCAAATTACTGTATGTTACATTAAACAAATACGTTTTTAAATGCATTCAAACAAAATCATAAACTTGACATTGCTACTAATATCAGCATGCTTTATTGCTTGAGCTGTGGGGATGCTGTTTATTACTTTTTCATATATTTTCAGATTGTGTCACATTTAGCTTCAAATAATTTGCAGTTATACGCCAAATAATGTTTTAAAAATAATCTGTGCAACTCCATGTCTGCTACAGACTCATAAACCTTTTTGCTGGAAAACAATGGCTTACAGTTCAAAAAGCAGTTTGTTATGGAACAAAAATGACTCCTGTTAAAACCATTTCGTCAGATTTTGTTTTGAAGAGCACCACAGTCATTGTTGTAATTTGCAAAGTGCTACCGCTATTTATTTCTATATGAAGGTATTATAAAGCCACTATAATTTGCAACTTAACTTCACACTCTGCACCTCACAGAAAAAAGCGAATGTTTTTGAAACATGAGACAGCAGTACTGGTCTGATGGGTCAGAAACATGGCCAGAAACACACTCATGCTGCAGGGAAAGCCATGTTGTGATGGAATGATTATAGTTGTAATTGATTTGACTGCAGTGATCCAGCATAATTTAATAATTCATAACACAAAACTACCCTGCTGACTGTAGGCTGCCGTGTTTCAGTGCTAATGAGGAGGTCAGAAATGTGGCATTTGTGATGCAAAATGCTGAAAATATTGAAATATTGGCTTGATTTTTATAATTAGTATTGCAGAGTCAGAAATTGAAAACATCAGAAGAGAAAAAAATTTGATGTCATTAAATTAATTTTTTTGATGAAACAGTGGGGTATTTCCTGTTCAATTATTAACTGGCACAAAGGCTTCTATCAGTCATGTTTGACATGATTATGACCTGATAGATTGGTAATAATTGGAAATTGCACCGTTCCTTTGTTACATTGTTCACTTGTTAGCCTTATGGTACATGTAACAGATGCAATTTTAGGGCATGAGTCTGTTTCCAAGACAACAGCGCAGCATATCTAAGCATGATGCTGACGTACAATGTGGAAGGAGAAGAAAAAAAAAACCCAAACATGTATGATTTTATGAAGTTCATCATCGACATGTAATAATTTGAAAAAATAAAACAGTGCAGTAACATGATTTTATTTAGATCGGTACAATATTGGCTAATGGGTTGTAATTGTATTTGTGGAAAATAACAGCTTCTTAGAATCATATAAATACACTTTCTGAATATGTAGACCAGGGCTTGACCATTTAGGATGTGCAGGCATTCACTTGATTAAGTAAAAAGGTTGTTCGGAGAAGAAATAAGTTACAAAAACATTTTGACATTTTAGTAGTTTGAAACAATATATTGTATAAGACATAATATAAAAGTCCATAAAATAACAGAAAAAGTACTGCCAGTTTATTACCAGGATTTTGTACTGTAATTTACAACACCAACCGAGGCAATAGATTACTTCAAAATATTAAAAATGTAAATAAAAGTCTCTTTTTTAAATTTGCTGTTAGTTATTCTTAATCGTTGTCCATTTTTTATTGGAAAAGGTAAAGAGCCAAAGGAACAGTTAATTTTTGTACCTTCTGTGAAAAGAGATTTAATGCAAGATAATATCTAGAGAACTGCACATATGGCATATTATGTCAGGCTTAATTTAGAATTATGTTCATATTCCCTTCACTGTTAGTTCCATAAAACATTCAATTAATATGTATCCAGTTATTGAATTTTTATCATTTAATTGAATTTAACAGTGCAGATATGATTTGCGTGACTGTGTCCACAGGTCAGTGTCCTCAATGAAGGATAATGTATTGGTTTCTCTCTGCTTAAGACATTGTAATGGATCTAACGGCAGTATAGCTTTCTGCTTTAATTTCATCCGCATACCTATTATCATCTCTCTGTTGTTTTAAGCGCATTAATTTCACACTGATTTTATGCATCCCTCCTTCACACTGTTTAACTGCACCTACATTTTCATCTTGAGAGACGTATTTTGTTTTGTACAGTGTTTTTTTGGTAAATTGAAAATGCATGTTTGTCACTTTTTTATGGTGTAAGTGTTGTGTAACAAGCAAGTTATTACAGCTGCTCAAGCCGTTAGCTTGTCTAAAACGGAGCCAACTTTGCATTTATGCTTCATGCCAAGTTTGCCAGCTGTTTTAAGTGATTAATATGCAATAAATATTAAGCATATAAATGTATCTCGAAGTACTGTACTTAACGTGCAATTATCTTATATTAAATGTATGTGTGTCTATATATATCTGGCATCTAAATATTTTATTGACGTGCGTGCGCTGTGTATTTATTTTATATACATAAATACACACACACATATATGTAATATATATATATAAATTTAAATATATATGTGACAAAGTTTTATATAGTTTTGTTTTTATATATGGGTTTGATTCACATATAATAAATATCTAAAATACATACACATTGTCAAAACAAACTTTTATTTTAGATGCAATTAATCTTTACCCAGCACTAATATATATGGCAATAAATACATTTAAAGTATTGCTAATCAATCTGTTCAAATATCCTAAGAAATTTCCTGTAATGTAAAGCTAGATTTTACACACAGACAAGCAAGCACACAATCTTAAAATATTATATTTAAATTCTAACATTACAATATGGCTTTATTTACGGTATTTTTATCCTATAAACACAGCTTTACTTGGCATAAGAAACTCAAACGTACATAAGTTGAAATATAGACAAAATCCTACTATTATATAATATATTCCATTATATTATGTTGTACCCTTAAAATCAGTTTCTTTTTTGCCCTTCTTAACGTTTAGTTCTGAGACTGCCAAGCTGAATAAAAATGTTTGCATAAAATAATTTTTTAACACAGTAAGAATGCAAATGTCCCAATATTCCTTGCTGCAATCAGCAGAACATGGTTTTCCACAGAGACAGTGGGAATTTTGGGGTTTGTGTTCAACATCAGCAATGTGCCAGATAGAAATAGCCAGTAATCTGTGTCTTTGAACCAATTAATTTTTCTATACAGTATTGTTGGCTGCATTTCATGTAACTGGCTGCTCCTAATGAGGCTTGACTTTTGTGTTTTGGCATTGTGGAAGCGCGAGACTGAGGCCAATAGCATGTCTCACACCAGCACGAGTGTTGCCAACTCTCTTAACTTTTGTACAGTGGATTCCTTAAATAATTAGCTGCTGAAGTTGTGCTGAGATGTTCATGTGATAAAGCTCAGTACACAGCATCATTATTGATGCTGAACAGAAGGTGAGGTTGTATGTATTTATCTCGACAAATATTTAATTTGGTTAAAGCCTCATACTCATTTGTAAAACGAATGAATTGCCTGTTCTTTAAAGGCAAACATCTGTTGAACTTAACTCCGCAGACACACTTTTTGTGCACATTTTTGTAGAGTATATAAACAGAATTAATATGATTTAATGGATCTTAGCACCCTTTTGTAAAATACAGCAGAGTCTGTGTAGTAAACTGCAGGGAATAGAGGGGAAATGGTCAATGCAACAGCATCTTTAGATTCAGACAGTTTTATTTCTCATTGCATAATAGATGTCAAAGCTTTACACAAATGCACTCCACAGTTCTCCATTGCATGCAGCGAAATGAATGCATATTGGTTTTCTAAGCTGACTGACCATAAACTCACATTTACCCAATGGCTGCTATAATTTAATGTACAAGTAAATATACAGCTATATGCACTTGTACTTTACATCAAAAATAAACATGAACTCAGTGTATCATCAATAACAGCTTTTGTGTTATTAATATTAGGCATTCAATATGTCATAACAAGGAGACCACTGTACTCTCAAAAAGGATAAATCTGTGCTGAATTTACAGGATATATGTATACAAATTCATGGACCTAAAAATCGCACATTGTTTTGAAGCACCAAAAATATTACATTTGAAATGGCGATCCAAACATTGCACTTGTGTGTAATAAAAGAATAAAATGCACACATCCATTTGTTTATAGATTTTTCAAATATGAGAAGTGAAAAGTGAAAGTCGTGACATGTAGCCAAGTATGGTTAATAGATAAGGGTTAATATAGAGGTTATGCTGAAAGACCATTTAGGTATGTTATAATGTCAATATGTTTTATGTGCAATGGTATATCTACATAAAATGAACTGAATGTTGTAATGAAATATTTAACTTTGTTGTGGTTTTGCACTTTTGAGACTCTTCCTAACTTTGCTTAGTGTTTTACATTTTTGGTGCTTACCTATTGCAATGTTGTGTATTCTCATGATTACTTTTAAAATAATGCTTTAGGTGTGTGGTGTGAATGAGACATTATTTTGACATTATTTAATGTTGAAGAAAAAAGCTAAATGTCTTATGAATGTCCAATATTTAAAAAAAACAACTTTAGTGAAGAGTCAAGCTTTAAATAGGAAAAGTCTAATTTTTTATTTATTTATTTAAAATTTTTTGAACCTGATGCTAATGGTCTAATCTGATTCAATGATCTATGCTAAGCTAAGCTAAAAGTGCTCTCGCCAGACCAGGACAGTGGCTGAATGGATTCAAAAATGTTAAAACTCCACTGTTTATCTTTGCGGAGTTGTAAACTTAAATGAACCCATTTTTTTTTATTTTTATGGCGTTCCTTCAATATTGATAGCTTTATAGAGTTTAAAGTTAAAGCATTTATTTATTTTTCATTGGCCACATTGGTATAGCTTTAGTTTATATTTTGAAAGTCACACTGCCTGCTTCACTAGACTAATATATAGAAGGCTAGGGCAGCTGTCATTCATATTGTATATTATTTTGCACTGACTGTGCTCTCTGTTTTTGACCTGCAGTGGCTTTGCAGTTGCCAGAGGGTCTGCAGATGTTTGCCTGTGTTATCGCTGACATCATTGAGAGGTGGGTACAAAATACAGTGGCTAGACTTCCTTGGTTGTAATGTGACAGTGTTTGAGCAAAAGACCTCTGTGCTCATTAAAAATCTCTGTGGCTATCATCATTCCCCATGTCGTAGCCCGTATCTAGGGCTCAGTACAAAATTGGACACAATTGCAGACACAAGCTGGCTATCACAGTCTCACTAGTTAATGACAAAACCATTATTCTTCTCAATTACATCTCGTTACAGTCTGCGTGGGGAATTCAGCATACAAAAGTACAAATTGTGGTCCAGTGTAGGTGAAGAATGAGTTTGGTCACTCCTCTCGCTTCCATTGGGTGTAATGCTAATGAGAGATAGCAGCTAGGCTTAATGACAAAGTGTGCTCTGACAAGCTATTTGTAGATATTTGTGTTTTCTCGTTCACAGGTGTGGAAAAATATATTCAGAAATCTATTTTGAGCACCAAAACAGTGACAAAATTCATGTTTATAAGATATAAAACCGATATAAACATGTAAAGCTTGTAGTTTGTCACTTCCATCTAAATGGATCAGCGGTTTTATTCACCTCACCTCATACTGCAATTTGTCATCAAATCGTGACCAATCAAAGTATCTGACATGCCCCGCCCCGCCCCTTCATGATGCTTTTCATTTGCTTTTCATTTGACGCACTTGAATTCAACCACTCTCACTGGCAGAGCGGTGATAATAACAACATGCTATTG
>CAIGQV010019070.1:16038333-16066738 GCA_903798115.1 Danio jaintianensis | reverse complement strand
TTTTTTTTTTTTTACAAAAACTTTATTACATTAAAACTAACACAATACAACTATAAATAATTCAATTCAAGTTGCAAAAAAGAAACCCATACATTTCAAATTAAAGTAAAAACAACATTGTTCTCATCTAAACAACACAAAGCACCATTATAGCACCAAATATTTTCAAAAGTGTCCAAATCATCCATTTGTACATAGTAATTAAAATCAGTTAAAACTCTTGCTTGTACCATGATTGAAAATACAACTACTACATTATGTTCTACATTATTTTCAATTTTCCTTCTTCTGCTCATATACACAAAGAGAGAGAGAGAGAGAGAGAGAGTCATTCGAGCTCAACACACCAATATTATATCAACCACTAAAGCAGCACATGGTAATATCAGATTATTTTGGGGAGAGAGGGAGAGAGTAAGAGAGAGAGAAGCAGAACCAAGTCCATAAGTGTGTATTGGGAGCCCATCAGCTCAGAAGCATCACAGGCACGCGCATCTCTCAGCTGGAACGCATCATCTGTCCATTCCGCTACTCGACTCTCGAGCACACGACATGTGAAGGTGATTTTCCCGTGTCCCGAGACCGATTTCTAGACGAAATGCTTTCAACAAGGTGGATTGTTGGGGATTGTGAATGGGGGCAGCGGGACACCTCCCCATAGTTCCGAAGAGTGCGCGTGAGACGGACACCAGAGTTACCGCGGCTCGGATTGAAGAGCATCAGCTGAATTTACCTGACAATTTGTTTTAGAGGGATGAGCGAATTTCAAACGCGTCAGTATCTGGCTATAAGAGCTTTTTAGAGCATTTTGGATAACATAGCCTACCACATATCCTGCTTGTTTCGTGAGGGTACGCCAGGTGCCCGCGTGCTTAATCTATTCTGGATAACAACAATTAATACTGCAGAATGTGTTCCCCTCTTTCTGGACTGCCCTCAGTTGCATCAAGTGAAATAATTGCTCGGGACCACACGGGATGAAATGGACATCAGCATTGCAATAAATTAACCTAATTGAAATTCAGCGAGAAGTCTCTTCTGAGCTATAGGAGTACATACATTTATGTATCCTGATTAAATCAGACAGCGTTTGATAGATTGCTTGGCATCTTACTGACAGTGTGAAGTCTGGAATACAAGAATAAATGAACCTGAGTGGACAGACAGAGAATTAACAATATCCATCATGTTTAAACGGGGTAAGTGCGTTTTATAACTTTTATCCCTGCTGTTTGTAAATAGTTGCTTTTCGATTATGAGGCTATTTACCTGAATATTGCTTAAAATTCTTTATAAAAAACATTTTGTTTTGAATTACTCCATGCTAGATGGAAACGTGATTCATAAATTTAACTTATTTCAATCGTTTAATTATTATTTGTTTTATTTTCATGCATTTTTAAATAAATATGTGCAATTCCTTAGAGAAAACAATACATGTTTGTTTGTTTTTTATTATAAATGCTTGTTGCAGAATGTTTGTTTTCATTGATTTATTGATTTTTATTTGAGCTGTTGGAAATGGAATATAGCACAAGAATATTATATTTATAAATGAAAGCTGATTGTTGCAGAAGGTTTTAAAAGTTTATGTAAGGCTGCCGAGTTCTTCCAGCTCTTAATGATGATTTTCCCAGCATCATCATGCATGTCTGCCCCCGGGTAAGCTCAGCGCAAAGCAGATGTGTTTAAAATATTCATCATCATATCATGAAATATTTTCTTAAGATGCTCGTGGTGGGTGCCGCACTGCAGTTTATGGCCGGTTTTTCATCAGAAAGCATTGTGCTATCTGCCTGGCTCCAATATATTTCTCTTGGTGGCTTAAACAGGTTTTCCTTGCGCAGTCTGTCACAAATATTTATGGACATTGTTTATGACCAAATGATGAAGTGTATAGGAGGCGAATAGTGAGTCGATAGATTAACAGGTTAGTGCTGAAGCTGTCAGTGGGAGACAGCTGAATGACCTGCAGATGATTGTAAAGACTTGTCAGCTTGTTTTCACTAGATCGGTGGTTGTCAGTGCTGGTCCTGGAGTACTAATATATGATCAACTCATTAGTAGAGGCTCCAGGACCTGAATAGGGTGTGTCAGATCGCTAAGGGAGACATCTAAAATGTGCTGTGCCAGGATCAGAACTGATACCCTCCTGCACTATATCAAACCATATGTGGTTAAACAGATCATAAATATTATCTTACTTGTCAGTGTTTACTAGGACATCCTTACTTGCCCCATTTACCACAATTTAAATCATCTCTAAATCTTTTTTGCATGGCACCATCACAAAATTGCTTAAGCTGTGAGGATGCTGACTGCTATAACCGTGAAGCGAGTGCGTCTGAAAAACCAAATTTCCTCAGAGGAGGCCCAAAGCTTAATGCAGAGACAATTGTTATTTCAATAGACTTGACGTAGGAACGAAACACGACTATCAAGCCTTTCACCTGCACATTAAAGACCCCTTATAAATGCCTGTAAGGAGCCTGTGGTGCAGATATGAGAACACTGGTTTTGAACTGATTTGGATCTGATTTTCATTTACCTCAAAGTAAACCTCTACCGTGTAGGATTTTAGGAAACCTTATTGTCTTATAGACTGTATTCATGTTTGTTTTTATCATGCATTTCTTGTGAATATCGCAGATATCATCCAATCTCTTAAGCTCAAACACTTTTTATATTTCTATTATTTAACTCCTTGAAATAAAGGTATAAAAGCTGTCAGTGGGATAGAACCCTTTTATAGGATACGCTTTGTACTTTTTAGGTACCAATATGAACTTGTTAGATACAATTATGTACTCTTTATATATAAATACGGATCATTAAATACAAACATGCCTTCTTTGAAAAAGTATCACTCCAGTGACAGCTTTTGTTTCTTTATTTCTGAGAATGTTGTAAAAGTACCAGAACCTTGATTTTGAGAACCATGCAAACTGCAAACATAACAACTGTTTTCAAACAGGTTTCCGATAGACTAGCCCCTCCCCAAAATGCACACTATTGGCTGAGCCTGCCTGACATGCTGGACCACTCAAAGAACCATGTAAAGTTCCAGTGTTTACAAGAGTACTGTGTAGATACACTTTAAAACCCTCATACTTTGTTTACAGGGAGATCAGGTTTCTATGTGGCTTGATTGTAATTTATCTCAAAGTATAAACTTCAACATCGGTTATTGGTTTGCATAATCTTTTAGAGGATTTTGGTCTTTCATATTTTGGAATGTGCTGTATTCATTCTTTCTACCTATCACATCATATGAATATCATACAGTATACATTCTACCAATTCAAAAAAAGATAATCCTGATTCAAAATCAACACACTGAAAAAATACAAATGTTTATAGACCTCAGTCTTACAAATAAGCAATGACCTGTAATTTGGAATGAATGGGCAAAATGGATGTCACAAGACTGGCAAAAGCTGCCAACAAAAGCACACATTAATTGGCATCCAATGGAGTAACTTTGCTGGGTTTTGTGTTTGTTTGGTTTGGGTGTTTTCATAATTATGAAGAAAATTTGGGTTTAAAAGTCAGAAGAATTGCTTTTAGGCTAATGAGGATTCTTTGCTCTGTTGGGTATTAATTGGCCTTTCACTTCAGAGTGCATTAGAAATGACGAAAATAATTCTGCAGTGCTTTTTCTGTTGGGTCTACGATACATAAATAGAAAAGAGTGAGAATATATTGAATTCATCGGATGTTATGCACCAGTGTGACATTTTCCAGAAACGTCAGGCCTAACTGGTTGTGTGCACAAGTCTCAGCAGGGCTGTGCTGTTTCTGCTAGCACGAAGTCCAATTTCCTGAATTTTTTTCCTCAATTTCCTCCCAAACTCACTTAAACACACACAGGCATGTTTTGGTCTCAGTTGGTCTAATACGAAAGTGCAGCCACACTATTTTCTATCTATTGGTTTCTCTAGCTTCCTCTTCATAATTTTTGACAGTTATTTAGACTGAAGCATGTATATATATGCTGCAACATGGTATATTCAGATTTCAGATGCTTATCTCAAGGCAGTACTTCAGACTGTAATTGCTTTGTTGTGCTGAGTTGTCAGTATAGAGAATGGCTTTAAAATTCAGCCTTGAAATATTGTCAAGCCTAGAAATCTACATCCGGTGACAAATATATTCTGTGCTCGGGTGAATCTGCTGCATTTATTTTTTATTTCTACTCAAGGCAAACAATTCTGACACACACCTGCAAGCTAACCAAGAATATTTTCCCTGCAATACCTCTGCAATGACATGACAGAAGTAACTCTTTTGTGGATTAGCTATGATTACGCAGCTGTGAGTGGAGAAAGTCGGTGTTCAGACGTGATCCCAGACTATGTTGTTGTGGGCAGATGGATGGGAGAGAGGATCTGCAGTTGGTAAGCAAAAGAAGGAACACCTGTGGCCTGACACCACTCTCCTGCACAGCTGCTCATATTCCCCATTTCTGAGACCTTCACTCATCACCACAAAAACCCACAGACCGAAATACAGAGTAGAGACAACCTTTATAGCCTGCACCTGCTCAGCACTGTTATCTGTGCTACAGAATACCTATTTTTATTGGTAAAAACATGAACCATGATTTCTAGAAATAAACAAACTGCAAAGATAATTACTGTTTTCAAACAGGTTTCTGAACACACTTATCTTTCATGCCATTGGCTGAGCCAGAAATCGACACATCAAGGTTTCATTCTTATGTTCAGCATTGGTTCATGAATACTTGATTTTGATCACAGCATTAAATATGTTTGTAATAATGTTCGATGGCCGCCTGGCTATCGGGAAGAAGGAGGCGGAGAACCGACGAACTTTTAAATAATTTATTAATAAAAGGGAAAACTGAAAGTAAAAGTAAAACATAAGTGTCCAGGCCTGGACCTCTCTCAGCTTCCTCTGCCATTGTTCCTCCTAGTCCAGAGCTCCTTCCGTGGGATTCATCCCGTTCCCGCGGCTCTCGGCCCCGCCCCCTCACAACATACCCTCATCACCCATCACATACCTCGGGGGGGGGGTGTCTTGGTGCCACAGCACCCGCGAGACCTATGAGACGGGCCGAGAGAAAAGGACATGGAAAAAAGCAGGAGGAAAGACAGAGTAGACTGAGAGAGGGGAGAGAGGCAAAAGAAAAAAAAAAAATTCTTGACTCGGTCCTCCACCAGCTGAGAGATCCGACGATGTGCTGGGAGCCCTGTGGAGGAATCTATCCACCCGTCCATCTTCTGGTGTCCGGCGGCGGTTCTCCTGGCTGGCAGCATTTCTGGTCTCCTGCTCCGCTCCCGCTTCGGTGGATGGATGCAGGCTTTGGCATCATGGCGGACAGCGGTGACTCCCCCAGGCTCTCTGGGATGGCTCCCTTCAGCTCTTTCCCTTCTGGTGGTGAGCCCCGCGTCCCCTGCTCCTCCCCATGCTGGGTGACGGTAGCAGGCAAATCCTTTCCTCGCCAGCCTCAGGCTGCCCCGGCACTCTGGGCAGACGAACGGGTTTCTCCCCCACTCGGGTTAACTCCCGAACACTCGCCCTCCCTCTCAGCGGCGAGGGCAACTGGACAACGTGTCCCTCCTTCTCCCGGGTTTCGGCACCACTGTAATAATGTTCGATGGCCTCCTGGCCATCGGGAAGAAGGAGGCGGAGAACCGACAAACTTTTAAATAATTTATTAATAAAAGGGACGGCAGCTCCTCATGGAGACTGCCGTCAAACTGAAAGTAAAAGTAAAACATAAGTGTCCAGGCCTGGACCTCTCTCAGCTTCCTCTGCCATTGTTCCTCCTCTTATAGTCCAGAGCTCCTTCCGTGGTATTCGAGGCCGGTGTGCGCCACAGGTGTATCCACTTACGCGCCGGCCTCATTCCGTTCCCACGGCTCTCGGCCTCGCGCCCTCACCACAATGTTATTTCCTAATATTTTCTATCACCCATTTAAACAACTTTTTTATAGCTTTTGCTGTACTAACCAGAATAAGAGAAAATATTTTAACATTGAAAAAAAGTTAATACTATTCCTTAAAAACTAAAATTTAATTAAAGTAAAATGTAAAAGCACCTCCCAAGCTCTGATTTGTATCTTTAGGGGCATTTCTTTTATCTTCAAAACAGCAAAACTCAATTTTAGAAGAGAAACATTGACTTTTTCTATGCAATACATTATTATGCAGTGATCTGGAATAGTTTATTCTTATTGGGCAATCGAAGAATAAAATAAAATATTTAAACAATACAAAAAAAGACTTCGCATCTAATGTATCTTCAAGATCATATTTTATTGTAACAGATAATTGGAAAAATTGACAATGTTTAGTCAAGCTTTATGTTTCTTTTTCACAGACGTGTAGTTTGTTTCTCAGTTCTCATCTGATCTTTTATTATTTATTCTCAGCACAGATCTGCAATTATTCATGCAGTGATTTGCAATACTTGATTGCAATTGCAAAATTTAGGGATCTGATGTTTCTTGATATTGAAGTCATCATCACAGAAATGCTGAAACGCTACTGTTTTGTAATTTGTATCACAATGTGGGCTGTCATGTTGTGATACTATTCATACAAATTATCATCAAATATTTTTGCTTGCAGTGAAAATGACTAATATAATATCACCGGCTTTAACTGACTGCATGAATGACTCCATTGTAAATGTCTTTTTGGAGGCTTTCAGATAATATGCAGGTAAATATATCTGCTAAATAATTAAAATTCAATCAACATTTGTCCACATATTTACTGTTATTCACTGTAAAGTTTCCATTTATTCTCAAACATGCATTGTTTTTAACTCAAAAATACATCAAAGGTTTGTTGTTTTATTGGCTAAAGATATCATATATGAAGTAAAAGTCAATATTCATTCATTCATCCATTTTCTTTTCGGCTTAGTCCCTTTATTAATCAGGGGTCGCCACAGCGGAATGAACCGCCAACTTATCCAGCATATGTTTTACGCAGCTGATGCCCTTCCAGCTGCAACCCATCACTGGGAAACATCCATACACACTCATTCACACACATACACTACAGACAATTTTAGCCTACCCAATTCACCTATACCACATGTTTTTGGACTTGTGGGGGAAACCGGAGCACCCGGAGGAAACCCACGCGAACACGGGGAGAACATGCAAACTCCACACAGAAACGCCATTTGACCCAGCCGAGGCTCGAACCAGCGACCTTCTTGCTGTGAGGCGAACGTGCTACCCACTGCGCCACCGTGATGCCCAAAGGTCAACATATGTGACTTTTTTTTTTTATATTGTTTCTCAGTCTAATTCGGCAGTTTCATATAGTGATACATATGCTCTGATCACATCACTGGACTTCAATTACCGCACAGCTATGAAACATGCCTCAGTCGTCTCTGCATGCCAAACAGCTCATTTCCTGAAGGACACTCACTGAATGACAAAAGCAAGAGCGCAAAGGCCAGCAAGCACCGTCGCCTGTCATCCTGCCCTGTCCCATGGGATATAAATTCTTATCATTTCAGCTTTCAGTAATTATAAGTAATTAGCAGCACAGGAAGTGGTATTTTAATGAGTGTCATTCTCTACTTATGTCCTCATCTTCATGGACCTTTTGACCGCTTCAAACAGGCATGCACTTGCTTTAGACAAGGATAGATGTTTTATTCATATTTTATATGCTCGTTTTGTTACTACACAGACAAATCAAGCTGGTGTTTTATTTTTATTCTCCATATGGCCGACTTTTCTCATGCTTTTAGACTGATGGGTGTACATTATTATGAGCATGCAACCCGGATGCTTGTAGCTGACATTTCATTTTGCAACAGTGTTCTCATTAGCTCATAATTCATATACAAACTGTAATTAAACACACATTTCCTGTCTGCTGTGGTGTCCAGAAGGGAGGAAGTCTCTTGCGTAGCATGTGGCATCTCTGAGTGCCCTTTACCAACACCTGAAATCTCAGCACAAATATCTCTCCTCCGTCTTTGGAGTGGAAATGAGATGCTGGCTTGGTCATTAGTGGATGATAATGAGGTAAGAGAGACAAACAACCCTAAGCCCTGTTGGTTTTGTTAATATTAATAATTAATTTCTGATTAAGTGGCTAATTGCGGTGGAAAGGTCAATGTCAACGTAAGGTCCGTTGATGTTAGGAGATGAGTAGAGTAGAAAGGATGGGAGGTGGAAAAAACGATGTAATCCCTTTTCAAACAGGGGTTGCACCATCTGATTTTTCAGATTTTTCACTCTAATGTTGCATGAAAATGACATTTATTTTCATAATGTTTAATGAGATGTCAAACAACTATGTAGACACACCAATTTATTAGCCCCCATTATTTATTTTTTTAGGTAGGTTTCATTTGCTTTCTTTGTTTTTTGATCAGTCTAAAGCTGTCAGTATAGTTGTGCGGTTTAAAGGTTGAAATCCATTTTATTTTTCAACTTGGAAACTGCTTGCTGTTAATGTGTGAGACTTCTGATTCTTTAGCTGCTATAGAGAATTTTTGTGAAAGAATATGAAAGTGCAGAAAATGGTAACTACAAACCAGTGTGTTTATAATTAAGACAATACATTAAAACAACATCAACAACACCCATTTTCAGTATCAAGCAGCATAATGAGCTGTTTTGTACAGCTAAAAATAACTGGTAACACATGACACTGGAAGCCAAACACATTAAATTTACAAATGGCTGTACCCACTCTTAAGTGAAAAATAAGGTGGATAGCAAACTAGCACTGAGTTGTTTAATATAGCATAATCCAACATTTTTCTCTATGTAAAAAAAAGAAGAAAACTTGCCAAAACAAAATTAAATCTGTACAAATACATTTGTTAATACAGTACAATACATGCCCCTTTTTACAAGATGAAACATAAGCCTGTGAAGTTTTAGCTCAAATCACCGTATTTATTATGCCATGCTCTAGATACCCATTTTGAGCAAAAACATTTTTTTATGCATCTCTTTAAATGCAAATGAGCTGCTGCCCCCTGCCCCCTTTCTAGTAGATGGTGGAGACTGATTATGTGTTAGTGATTTAACCAAAACAAAACATTGGTTTGGATTTGATTATGTATATTATGGTCACATGGCATTTCAATTATTCATTACTATAAACATCTGCTATCTGCAGTGTTTTAAAAACTTTTGAAGCACAAGGACAGAAAGCTAGAGGTCAGATAATGCATGTTGTGCGAGTATTAAACAAACATTCTCTTAAGCACATTTTTTGCTTGTAAACTGTCAGATACAGACAAGGTTATGTCAGAAAGTTGGTTATGTCTGTGAACTTAAACAGCTGGGAAAGTAGTCTCATGTTTATATTATTTCTGTTTATTAAAATGACAGACTGAATAATGTTAGTAGGTTAATCAGAATGCATGTCTTAGGCCGGGCATACACTGTGCGATTTCCATGAGATTTTAGCAAGGTAACAACTCACACTTAAGGGAGGAAAGATTGCATGCGATGTAAAGTCAAAGTTCATGATTCATGTGCACACAATACAGTAGTCAACATTTGAAGTGGTTCAAAACCTTGCATCAAAGTTGTCCTAAAACTATCAAACAACGCTCAATTTCATATTAGGACAATTTATTAGAACAATCTATTAGAACTCTTTTCAATATCGCTACATTATTTAATGAAGCATTACTTTGTTGCGACCATGACATTTTCAAATTAGTAACTGAGACTTGGGCTCATCTGTAAAACTGTCAAGCTGCTACAGTTTTTTCTTTACAGATTCTTTATTTTTTGTTGGTCAAGTCGTATCTGTCACAGGGCAATAATAAGTAAGCCAGAATTACCACTGATGCCCCTTCAAAAAAAGGAGTGCATGATGCCCTGAAAGGATATGACAGAGCAACAGTGTTGACAGTCGTCCCAAGCGTTCTAACGCTCCACTGACAGACCTGCCCGAGAGACACTTTCATTCCCATAGTGCCATGACCAGTGAGTTCTGAGACAGGGATGCCGTCCTCCCTGCAGGCTTTGGCTGGCATCTGTCACACTGCACTACTAACACATGACATGTGGACGAGGAACTGGATAATCATTGGGGAGACATGCAAAATCCACAGAGAGCACAAAGCAGCCATGCAAAGATATATGCTATGCTGCATAATTCAATGTATGATTACTAACCTATGGCATGCTGTTTCCTTTTATTCTGAAAGTGACCTTCAGAATCTGTTCGTTTTCTCTTGATCCATAATGTCGGTTTTATGTTCCAGCTGTAGCAACCTTAATGCAAATTGTGGAAACCGTATCAGTGTAGGAGTTCAGTCCATTTCGGTTAAATCTCAACCTCTGATGGAAGCTTTATGGGTTTGTTTAATTATAAAACTCTCAGCATGGAGCTTATAATAGCCAGAAACTATGATCTGACTGTAAGCTTGTGGAGTCGTATTTTCGGCTCCCTCTTGTTCTCGTCCTTTACTTTTTTCCTCTCTCGCTTGTCTCTTGGGTCTCTATTAGCACTCTGGACTACGATCAAGTGATGAGACATAATCAGGGGCTAAAAATAACATTTGCCACACCTGCTAATGACCACTGACTTAAGAAAATGTAGGGCCACAAATATTTTAAACCAGCCGTGCATTATTTAAGTGAAAAACAGGCAGAAAAAAAGCAAAATACTTTAAATTTGAGCTTTTATTATTATTATTATTATTATTATTATTAAAATAATTAATTAAAATTAATTAAAATTAATTTGAATAATACATATAATGCCATTATATTATTATTATTATTAAAAATCAATAAAGAAATATCACTATATACTATTAAAGTTGAATTAATTTATTAATAATAATAATAATAATAATAATATAATGGCATTATATGTATTATTCAAATTAATTTATATACTTATAACAACATTTGATAAATCCAAAACGCATTCTCAGTCACTGTTAGAATGAATAAAAAATAAGTTACCAGCCAATTGGTGAAAAACACTTAAATTTACTCTCCATTTTTTACTTACGATTGGACGCTTGAGAAGTGTTAATTTTAGGCTTTTTGAACATATTATAGGGACTTTGAATGTGTTGAACTGTTGCTTTCTTTGTGATAAGAAAAGTCACATCATCATCTTGGAGCGAGACTATATAGAAGGAATCTGTATCGATGCTGAGCATCTTTTCACATTTCACTCTCTTCTCAGTGAGTGATTGAGGCCCTGAGAAAAAGCGGCAAATAAGAAGCAATTCCTCTGTGTTATAAGGCCTTCTCTTGCCTGCAGGATCTTTAATGTATGATTGAAGCCAATTCAAAGATCAGCATTCCCTCCAAGATATTCTATCAATAACTCTACAGTGGGGCGTCTGGCACACAGTCCTCCTAGGGGCACAATGAGTCTGTTTATCTCCTGTTAAGAGCTAATATGGCCATATCCATGTTTAACCTTATACGCAGAGGAAAATAGCAGTATAAAAGGAGTAAGAATAAGTGAGATCCATTTGACTTATCAGTTGTTTTTTCCACACAGCAATGAGATTACATTTGAATGGATAATTTTTTTGCAACAAAACAATGCTATGCACAGAACATGGTGAACATGCTTTTTGTATATGCGTATACATACAGTGGTATTTAAATGGTAATTACAATGGTATTTAGAGAATTTATAACGTGTAAAGAAGTCAAAACGCTACCATCAAAACATCACAGGACCACCATCATACATTCAAATGAAATTCTTCTTCAAGAAGATGAGTTTGACGCCTGTATTGAACTGTAATGCGGAACATTAAAAAAACAGGTATGCTTGAGAATTCTGTAATTTTTGGGGGGATCTTCATGTGCTCATTTTGGTTTGTTTGGAAGTGGAACGAGATTATTGAAGGGTTTGGTGCACACTAAGGTTCAGATGGCAGTGCACATACTTATTCAAATAACTGGACTAACACAGCAATCGCATTAGTTTTGAAAAAAAAAGAAATAAAAAAGCCAACTGTGAACACACTCTTAAAAGTAATTCAATTGCTAGAAATGATTAAAAATACTTTTATAAAAATCTAAGGCTAACATAAATTGAAATGCTTGACTGTTTTTATGAATCTTTACTCTTACTATATGCGGAAAAATGAATTTTAACATCTTAGACTATGGCCTGTTTCTACCTAATATTAACACATCAGTATTTCCTGATCCAATCACAAGTGGCCAGCGAAGATACATTTACTATTTCACCTGATATTAACATATGAGGTGTTCAAATGCATCTCTTGTGACCACTTGTAAATGCAAGACTGATTCCTGGAAAGATCTTAATAACCAATCCACACATGGCCATTTCTAGACTTTTTTCTTCACCCTACGTGAGTTCTTGTCACTGACCATGCCAGAAAATGCCAGAAAATGGAATATCTATGACCATTTGGAGATAGATAGGTGAGACAAACATATTTGATTCCAAATCATAGACACCTTTAATTGTTTTGTGGTATTTATTTGGTGTTATGCAAATAACTGCATGAAAATAATCCTTTATTTATTGCTAATATGTCCCTGAAATTATCAATAGTGTGAAAAGGAACAAAAGTTGTTGGTGCATGTCATACTGCATCATAGCATTCATTTCACATAAAAACTGCAGTCAGACGTATGTCAAAGTACATTTTTTGCGATTTCACAAAAATGCAGGCTGAAACAGGTATTTCCAATGAGCTTGTGTTATTTCCTTGTGTTCAATAGACTTTGTAAGGGCAATTAGAGAAAAAATTCTCCAACAAAACTATTGCTGCAAACATCCACTCAATTATGGATCCTCTGCGTTGTCTGCATTATCATTTTGACATTAAGGCTGCTCATAAAATGTTGAACAGCTTCCTGTCTAAATAAACCACAGATTAAATCTCTCAACTCACATACTGAGTTTGGTAAATACCGTCACTCCAAACCAACCCCCCCTGGAAAGCCCTGTGCCCTTTACTCGCACACAGTTATGACACACACTTGCGGTCTGTTTCAAATGTTTGCTAGTTTAAAAGACATTCTCAATTAAATTCTGAATGTGTGACTGTACCCTGAATCAGGGTGTGTGATGTCAAGGACTGAATTACGCTCTCAACGGCGGTGTGAAGGCCAAACAAACAAACATAGGAAACATAAGAAACATAGGAAAGACATTCTGAGTTTCCATGGATTCAAAAGCACACATCGCAGCGTGTAATCAACAAACGAACCAGTTGAATTCCTCCACATTAAGATGGCAGAAATGTATATTACAATTGGACGTTGACCAGTTTTCATCAGTCTGTTCTGCATATCTTACATCTTGTAATCCTATTTTCTTTATCCTTATATCTCTGTGCACTCCTAATGCACACCTAATACATTTTAATAAAAGATACAGCCAAGTAATGTCAGCCTCCAACAAGGATTATCAGAAAAAACGTGTATCTCTCATCTATTCATCCCAAACTGCATTGCAACAAAAAGCTACTGAAACGAAACCCATACATGCGCACGTTTCTTTACTGGGATATTGAGCAGATTGAATGTAATACACAGACACATAATCAGCTTTCTCATTAATACTGCAGCCCACTTAACTTGAAATTGAGTGAGATTGAACAATGTGAGACATTCACTGCACACATTGCTGTGGGAATGCAGTCGACCCAGTGCTGCCTGTGGCCCACATTAATTGGCATCCATACCTAAGCATAGAAGATCATAGAAAAGCGTGGATGGTATCTTTTGACATGGGCCAATAAACAACTACATAGCAATAAACTAATATAATTAAAAATATTTTTCATATTAACATAATTGTACATGTATAATTGAAAAATTATTATGATTATGATTATTCTTATTCTTATTATTACTACATTAAACAGATTTTGTGGATTTTATAAAAATAATTAATAATAAAATATTAAAACAAATTCTTATGCAATAGAAATTATTATTATTATTATTATTAAACAGATTTTGTGGATTTTATAAAAATAACTAATAATAAAATATTTAATCAAATTCTCATGTCATGGAAAGTATAATAATAATAATAATAATAATAATAATAATAATACTAACAACAACAACAACAATAATAATAACAATAATAATAAAGAATTTTGCTACTAATGTTTTAATACTTAACAATATGCTAGAGTTTAAATTAAATTAAATTAAATTATAAAAAAAATATAATACATGCAATTTAATTTGTGACTGTCGTGGTTTCCGGCTTTTCTCTTCATGAATCACACTTAGTCTGGAGGTTATGAATATCAGAAGAATATACTTTATTGGAATATTTTCCAAAAAAGCAGAGACAGCCTGGAGCAGACCCATCTTGGTCTCTCCCCAGGACAAATCCCATGTCCCCCAAGTTTACCACATCTTTTATCCTTGCTTCCCCCCACCTTTGTGTTTTCACAGTTGGTTCCTGGTTCAACAGGCCTCTCCCAGCTCCTACTACTTTACGACCCCAATTTAAAGCCCCCCTTCTTTCCCCGAAATAACATACTACCTAATGACAAAGATATGTCACAGTATTATTACCAATGACCAGATCATGTAATCGCACTTTGGACTAGCCCCAAGCCAAACATCTGCATTCGGTTTTGACAAGAACACAGTAAAAGACTCGATTCTATTTTGCTGTTATATCAAAGGAGGTGCTGTTATATCATTAAGCATGAGCGTGCATGAGGTTATACATTTGCTTGTGGAGGTCACAGTTATTTAGCATATTTTAAAAAGTAACAACATCTAAGAATAACCAAACATAATCATAATACATGTTCACTACATACTATTCTAATCTACAACAACACACATAATAGTAGAACAAGTTGATCTTCAGCCCAGATACTTTGTGTATCGTAGAGAGCCGCCATTTTGAGGTAGAGGTTGACCAGCCCTTACACCCAAGGCATGGATCCTCCTTCTCTTCCTCTTCTTCATCTGAAAAGTTGTTGATAGAGACGTATGGTTGAGAAAGTCTGTAACCTGAAGTTGAGGTGATTATCATACTCAGGCATATTATCAGGCTAACTCTTCCTGCCACACTTTGCATTTCATTGTTTAGAGCTTTGGGATTTTCTGGTTCCTCTGTTTAGCTTTCTCTTGCTGGAGTTTCTTCCTTTGGCAATTTGTGCAGTGGTTCCGATGGTAGATGGCATCCTCTTTGGCAGCTGTTGGATTTGTCCTCACATCCAGATATGGTCTTTTCTCCTGAGCTCACTCCACTTTCTCCCGAGCACCCTTAGGTACACACGATCACCTTGAACAATTAGACCTCCGTCTCTGCTTCCTCACATGTCTCCTTTCTGGTTTCCTGTACAGATATTGCTTTGCACATGGCAGTTAGTTTCTTCACAAAAGACCAACATTCTTCTTTCCAATGTATTAGACATGTTCGCCAAACATTTCAAGAGATTAGATGCAAGGTTATATGCGAGGGTCGACCCAATAGCACTTCATGCAGTGTTAGTTGCCTTTTTCTGTCAGTTTCCATGCGATCACTCATTAATGCAAGAGGTAACACGTAAATCCAATTTAGTTTATTACTTTAACATATCTTGTTAAACTAGGCCTTGATGGATCATCTTCAGCTCTTTCAGCCATTTCTTATAGTTGTGTACGATCAATGCACCATTTTCTTGATTTCCAATACTTTCCAATAACTATTTATTAACTCATTTATTTATCTATTTATTCATTTATTCACTTTCACTTATTTACTTAATTACCTTTGTTCACTTTAATTACTGTAATTCCTTTATAAATGTACACATTATTCTAACTTATCTTGTAATAACTGTTCCTTCTTCCCTGCTCTGCTGCTGGAATCACCTCACTCATCTATCAAACCGGTCATTTCCAAAAGCTTGTATCTCTTGCCCTAAACTAGTTTTATCATATCACAACATCCACAATCAAGTGCATAAATAGCCCCTTAGCTCTATTGCTGTTCTTTTACTCACACTATACTTTGCACAGATGTCACATGTATACAACAATTCACCGATCATTGCATTCATATAAGGAGACCACTATCCTTCCTGCTTAATTTTTCTTTAACTCTTCACCCTTGATTCAAACCATGTACATCGGTAATGTCAAACTTCAGAAATGCTGATGGCTCAACAATCTTCATACATATGCCAAAAATCTTATGTCTTTTTTTCTCCTCTCTGATGCTACATAGATTGTTCATAGAGACCCCTTTGTTGTTAAATTTGCACTCTCACCTAACTGAGGTTGTGACACTATAAGCACTAGTGTTAGAACTGCTATATTATTTCCTTTACTGAAAAACTAATTTCTTATTTATCATCTTAACTGACATTATTATTATCTGGATTTAATGTTAATGTAATGCCTAACTTTTTCAGTCCTTCTTGTTTTGTAATTTCTCAACTCTTTCTATTGTATTATCCTATATCAAATTAGCACCAAACCAGTCATCCTTTAAGTCATATATGTTTCATTATTTGTGGCAATGATGTTTTCTTTATTTAAGTCTTTTAACTTAGCTTGAGCTATATGGACCTGCAGATAACTAAATCCTACACGTTATAACAATATCTATCACAAAATCTTATAAACCCTTTTGGGTATTCTGATGTATGTATACTTTTTATCAGCCTATATACTGTAAGTGTAACCAAGTGTCTACCCTCCTCTGGTAATTGCCTGAACTGAAATCAATTACTTTAACAAATTTGGTATCCGGAAGAACATATTTCAGTACAGTGTGTGTTAGAAACCTCTGCTGAAAAATCCTCTATCCCTGATCGCTCTTAAGTCATAAACTATACACAATCTACTTTTGTCGGTTTTGACTAATGCCATCATCAAAAATTATTCAAATCAAATTCAAATTAATCCTTTTTAGTAGTCACATACACAATCAGAACTGATTTAACAGTGATTTTACATAGAAATTTCAAGGACATAGCTAGATTTCTTTATTAATTGTTCCTATGTTATAACTCTTTTAGTATCTAGTGAGCAGACCTGCATCTTGTTTATTTTAATCCTCACTCGCTGTGGCTAATTTTATAACCCT
Source organism: Danio jaintianensis (assembly GCA_903798115.1). Taxonomy (NCBI): domain Eukaryota; kingdom Metazoa; phylum Chordata; class Actinopteri; order Cypriniformes; family Danionidae; genus Danio; species Danio jaintianensis. The sequence goes on along the minus strand of CAIGQV010019070.1, from coordinate 16,049,698 downwards.
CTAATTCCTGAAGTGTTAATCATTATTAAAATTTGACACTTACCTAAATAATTTCATTTCTGAGTTATTTCCCAATTTGCCTGTTACGTTAATTTGTGTTATTCACTTTCAGCTTCTAATTCCTTCCTGCTCTCACATCAAACTGGTTATCACTACATTTATTTGTAATTTTTTACAAGTTAAAATCACTTATTTCTTTATAGGTTCCTCTCTGTCTGTTCTGGTTTTTCATCATTAGTCCTTAATACTTTTTGCTTTTAATTATTTCTTCACATATGGTTATATGTGACCCAAAATCTGTTTTCTTAAACACTTTTCTCTTTCAATTATTCTTTTAGTACACTTAGAATTGTTACTTTTTGACCTATTATGTCCTGTGAGTTCATTTAAAAAAACATTTCTAGTTCTAATCTCTTCTTTAAGTATAAATCATTCATTCATTCATTTTCTTTTCGGCATAGTCCCTTTATTAATCTGGGGTCGCCACAGCGGGATGAACCGCCAACTTATCCAGCATATGTTTTACACAGCGGATGCCCTTCCAGCTGCAACCCATCACTGGGAAACATTCATTCACACACATACACTACGGACAATTTTAGCTTACCCAATTCACCTATACCGCATGTCTTTGGACTTGTGGGGGAAACCAGAGCACCCGGAGGAAACCCACACGAACACGGGGAGAACATGCAAACTCCACACAGAAATGCCAACTGACCCAGCCGAGGCTCGAACCAGCAACCTTCTTGCTGTGAGGCGAACGTGCTACCCACTGCGCCACCGCGTCGCCTAAGTATAAATCATTTTTTCTAATTTTGAATCACTTTCATGTTTTCAATATCCAATCTTGATTTAGGCAATTCAAAATACGATTATGCTAAGATATTTCCTTAGTTTTTACTTAAATACTTAATTTCATCAACATTTATAATCCAAATTATTTATTAAGTTATCAAAAGCTGTCTCTTTTTCTTTAGTCACTACCATGCATTGTACTTTATCCTATATCATGTTCAAGAACCTTTATGCTTAAACCTATGAAAATTAAACCAAATTATTTAAATATCACTTCAACAGTATACATTTAAAGTTTCATCGTACATTTTCATATAAGACTTTTCTTACAGTTTACATGATACTTTTCTTTCTATCAAATTGATAGGAGTCTGATTTGATACAAGAATGAGAATGGGTAGCTACACTTTTGTTCTTAATTTGCCCACTGAGTGGTCACATTGTATTTAATTTGGACTATAGGTCTGCTGCTTTAAGGTGGCCTGTCAGACTCTCCCTCCTCGCACCCTGAGAAGACAGCTGGTTCATAGATTGGTGCTGCAGTCTTTTCTGTGGTGTCCAGGGTCACAGCTTCCCTCTCTCTCTTAGTGCTGGCTTCCTTCTTTTACCCAGATGATGCAAATGTCTGGTGGAGCATTTTTTTCTTGTTTGATCAGTTCATCATTCTCTTGTTTGCCTCTTTTTAGTGTCTTTGAACATAAGTGGCCTTTTCTGCCCTCAGTAAGTTCTGGGCATGCAGTGCCTGCATCACTGCTCTCACAAATGTCCACAGCCAGCAGTTTGTCCATTGTGTTTTTCAAACACCTTATCCATTTGCCAGTGCACTCAGAGATGTACGGTAGGTTAAAGACTACAGTCCCCCAAAGTCCATCCCTATGTCCTCTTAATTCATATATCAAATTTTGTTCATGACCTAATAGGTCTTTTTCCTCTTTCCCATTTTTCCTCCATCAAATGAAGACTCCTCCCATCTAGTGTCTCATCTTTACTGTTTATCTGTTTATTTTTCTCTAATTATCAGCCGTTTTTATCATATGTAAATATGCTTAATTTTCTATTTCTTAAATGTTCTTTTAATTAATTTCTTTAGCTTCAGATTGTGCTTTACTTTACATTTCTCCTTATCTATTCTAGTGTTTCCTCACTAGTTGGTCTTTCTTTACACTGTTTTAATTTCTCTAACATTTTCCATACATGTTTTAATTCAACAGCACTTATTTCTCACTCTTTTTTACACACTCATCTTTTTTAGTTTGGCATCTCTCCCTACTTGCTTTTCATCCATCTTAAGTTCTCCTGCTACTTCCATTAATTCTTTCTGTAATGGCCATTGCCCCTCGGTCTGCAGATACATATGTAAACAAAAGCATTTGTTCTTTAGCCTTTCTTTTCTCTCTGTCTCTCTCTATGCTCCTTCAATATTAATTTTTCTTCTTCATTTTGCTCTCTTTTTACCTTTTGTCTTTTTCTTTGATTCATAATTATTATTATTTCCTCACACACACTGCTTACATCAAATGTTCCTTCCTTTTGCCATTTGTCATTATTTTGTCTTTTATTTTCTCTGCCACATATTTGAGTATTTATTTCTCATTTCCATACTTGTTTTAATTCACCAGTACTACATGGTGGCCTAATATCTGGTATAACTGTTCAAAAAACATTACTGCTATAGCTCAGAATTCATATTACTAATTGAACTCATATAATTATTTACTAAAACCATTTTCCATTTTTGAAATGCAATGCAACTTAATTATCAATTTTCTTCTTACTGCATAAACTCTTAAACTATATATATTTAACTCACTCTATCTCGTTCTTTAACATTTACCCAGTTTCTATAATTTTCATCTGAAACACTACTTTCCTACAAATAGAGAACTCAAAAAACAGCATGTAGCTTACTTTGACAACAGATAACAACAGCCAACCTAAGCCACAACAATTTTATTGCTTAAATTCAATCTTATCTTCTAAAGCCAAATCTTGGTTTCCTCAGAATGTTACTGCTTTATTTAGTCTTTATCTTATCATTTTAATCTACCTATATTTTATACATTTCTTTTGATCTATTAAACAGTGTTTGGACTTCTTTTTTTATTCTATTTCTATTTTATTTTATTCTATTCCATTTCCTTTCCTTAATTTGAGTTTTTAGCTTTTGGGTTTTCTTATACATTTTTAAGCTTATTTTCCTTACACATTTTATCATTAAATCTTCAGTTTTCTTTCCTCATTTTCTCAACTTATCTATTATTTATTCATACTTATTTAGCAACTCTATTTGTTTATTAATGTATTATGTTACTCCATACTCTCCTCTCTCTTTATCTCCATATATTTATTACTATGGCTTCATTTATATTTCTTAATATTCATTAGTAAAGCTTCAAATTCCTTTCTCTATAATATAACTCTATTAATTCTATCTTACTCTATTATTGGTATTTCCTCATATCTCACTTATCTTACTGTACTACCTTATAATATATCTATTCATTTAATAACTTATATTCCACACATTATTATTATGTTAAAGTTTATCTTATTATTTTATCTAATTCTCTCTTTTACTCTCATCTGCTCTGTGCTGTAAATAGACAGAATCTATTTGTTTTTCACACATGGACACCATAAAATCTCTCTCTTAGCCCGTCCTGGGGCAGACTGTCTTCCACCTATTGCTATGTCAGGAATTTCAGTCCACTCTGCCTGTTGTTCTTTTCTTAACATATACACCACTTAAAACACAAAGATCATTTCAGAAGAATGTTTAACTAGTATATTCTTCTGCCTTTTCACTATGTGTCTTTCAAATGCACTATGTTCCATTAGTTTTAATTTAGGAGACTCCTCCTTTATATCATAATCTGTTTCCTAAACTGCATCACTCATCTATTCTTATTGTTTTTTTAAATCATACCACATATGCAGTCCTCCTTTTGTATTATAATCTACTATAATCATTCTTTTAACCTACTCTTTACTGAAAACATACTTTTAAACACATTCACACTTCTACTCTTTTTTTTTTTTTCTCTTCTCATTCACTCCTCTCCTCCACTCAGTGTAACGTGAGCTGCATCCCCCGCTCTCCTTCCAGTCAAGGAGGAAGAAGGGAGCCTTCTCTGCACACCACTATGGACTATTTTGCCTTAGCCGAAAGCAGGCAGATACACAAACACTTACAATTAAATAAATACACTACACTACACTACACTACACTCCTCTTGAGTGACCTGCCTAACAGACCTTCAAATTTTTTCCTAAAACTGAAGCGATAACCAGGATTTTCACTACACTCCTCTTGAGTGACCTGCCCGAGCAGCCTCTAACCTTAGAGCGGTAACCACAGGATTTTTGCCTACCCATGCAGCCCTCTGCTTCACCTATAACAGAGCGGTATCGTAGGACTTGCGCGCTTCCCTTTACTTTAATCTGTTTTAATCTCTTAACTGTCACCACACATTAAGGACTCACTCTTAAAACTTATAAATGCTCTATGCATATTCTTCAACATTAAAAATTTCCCAAATCTAGGTAACAGTTACTAGTTTAACGTTTATCCTATCCGTCAAGGCCCTCTTAGGAAAACACAGATCATTTGCATGCAAATTATTCTTTTTCTTCTGGTATTCAAAACCCCTTGCTTTTTCTTTACTTTTTTTTTACGTTTACTTTTACTTTTAGTTCTTTAAAGCTGGAGAAACAGTTCAAGTGTTTTTACCGTTACAAGCAGGTCCTGGCAGAAAAAACACAAACTTATAAGCGAAAATTGCTTACCGTTTTTTATTTGTGGCCACATTTGTGTTTTTTCTCCAGTCCAGCATGCACAGCAGCACAAGTCCTGCTCCTTTCCAGCCCCACGTTGGGCGCCATTTGTCGTGGTTTCCGGCTTTTCTCTTCATGAATCACACTTAGTCTGGAGGTTATGAATATCAGAAGAATATACTTTATTGGAATATTTTCCAAAAAAGCAGAGACAGCCTGGAGCAGACCCATATTGGTCTCACCCCAGGACAAATCCCATGTCCCCCAAGTTTACCACATCTTTTATCCTTGCTTCCCCCCACCTTTGTGTTTTCACAGTTGGTTCCTGGTTCAACAGGCCTCTCCCAGCTCCTACTACTTTACGACCCCAATTTAAAGCCCCCCTTCTTTCCCCGAAATAACCTTTTTACTATCTCTCTTGACCCCTGAACTGACCTGTTTCCCATTATTCTACATTTTTGTCATAGTTTCAACCTTCCTGCACTGACCTGTCTACTATCTCTCTTGTCCATCTCTACTTAACTTGGTTTTTTAGTTTCTCATGCCCCCCTGACCTGTTTAACTTGAATTGCTCAGTCAGGCTCCTTTAATTTTTAACTCTGCATATGGTATATAAGTAGGCAACCAGTTTATACACATACACTTACATACACTTTGATTATATAGATTAACTTCACACTGTAAAGAGTTAAAAATCCACTTCATGACACATTCAGTTTTTTTGTTTTGTTTTGTTTTGTTTTGTTTTTTACTATAAAATATTATTATAAGGCATGACCTGCAGTAGATTGCTGTTGTATTAGATTTGTTCGATAGCGAATGTTTTGCTTTACATTCATGACTTTACTTTCAAGTCTACAAGCTCTATTTCAGTCCATGTGTGATTGAAGCTTTAAGCATCTAGACAACCTCTGTGAGAGCCACTGGTTTAGCAGGTTTGCCCTTGTCTCTTGTAGCGTAGCGATGTCAGTAATTCATCTAGTACAAACACCAGAAGAGCAAGTCAACGCTTTGTGCCAAGCAACTCATTTACACTTCCATATTCCCCTATGAATGTCATGCTTTTAGGCCACAATAAACCCTGTTTTATCCCCCATCTGCGTCTCTCCACTTAAACCACATTCTCCCAAAACCGCCTCACCACCGAGCAAGGGGAAAAAGTAATGCAATGAAAGAATAACATTGCAACAAAAGAAAGATGCCACAGAGATGCATATTTAGTAGTGGATTAACATATTTTCAGAGGAGACCAGCAGAATGTATGTAAAATGTTAATTTAATGGAGAGAGAAATGAAAATGAGGCAAAGGCTGTAGCTGCAAGGACTGACAGAAGCTTATTTTAGGATATTAAAGGGAGAGTTCACCCAAAAATGAAAGTTTTGTCATCGTTTACTATAATGGCCCTCCACTTGTTTCTTTTGTTGTACACAAAAGGACATATTTTGAAGAATGTCGGAAACTGGTAGCCATTAGCTCCTTTTCCATCCACCTACAGTACACTCAAAAATGGCTTTTGCTGCTTGTTCAAATTGGTTATTTAAAATGAGATGAAACAACAATTCTTATGTTTTGTTTGGCAGCTTAATTGTTTTATGTTCAATCTACTTAATTGAATCTCACTTAATCTATTTGTGTTGGGACAACATGAAGGCATTGTGTGAAACCCAGCATTTTTTTTACAGTGCATTTTTATGCACATTTTGGAATAAAATGCTTAAAGGGCACCTATTTTACCCTCATTTAAGATAAGTCTTTTGTGTCTCCAGAATGTGTCTGTAAAATTTCAGCACAAAACACCCATCAGATTATTTATTATACCTTTTAGAATGTTGGAATTTTCTGCTCTAAACACTATGTAGCAGTTTTTGTGGCCTGTGCCCTTAATGCTGGTTCTCCCCGCCCACTGTTCCCACGTGCCTGTCAGAGTGTGCCTCAATCTCCGCCTCGGCTGCGTCAGATAAACATAAGAGTGACAAACATGAAGGAAGCAGATCTCACGTAACGTTTGTTAGAAATACTACAGTACGAACTTTACCAATGATTATTTGATGTATTTGTTGTGGAGTTAACTCAAGCCTTTCGATGAGTCACACACAATGTCATTACAAAGTTCACGCACACACACAGACACACACAGACACACACACACACACACACACACACACACACACACACACAAACACACACACACAGCACGCGCGTTTAACTTTGCACTGTTTTTGCACGCAAATGTGACAGGATACACATTAACATCCACTGCTGTATGGATATCTGTTATGTTAATTTACAAAATAAACCTGTTTTAACATCCACAAACCAGGAATGAAGTGTCTTCTTTTATAATTGTACTGACACGTGGCTGTGGGGATAAAGACGGTAAAATCGCTGTAATTCATTACAAACATAAACTGTTTTAAAAACTTAAAAAACTTGTAATACTCATTCTTGATCACATTTGATGATGATTAATGATCACAGCAAGCTCAACAGATCTTTTAATCCCTGTCTTGTTGATATGATTATACGCGTTACTAGAGAGACATGTTAATACACGGCTGTCAATCAATTCGGTGGGTGGGGAAACCGCACTCTTACGTCACGTTGCGGTCGGCCTCAAAATGGGAGGGATTTGGATCCTATTTTAACGTCAGGAAATTTAAAAAAAGAGACTTATTGTCTTAATATCACCCCAATATGACTGTGGGCACACTATACCTACACACAGTTCTGTCCAAACAGCTTATAAAATATGATTTTCATCATAGGTGCCCTTTAATGGAAACGCAATATGCACATGAATTTTGTAAAATTTATTATGCACACAACTAATGCTGCAGTCACACATTTGAGCATGCAAAATTCTGTTGTACGGTGCTGCGAAAAGGGGTGGGATTAAACAAGATAATTAGACATTTAAAAAAGCGAGCAATTTGTCCATTTTTTTTTTTATTTCTGTCCAGAGAGGTCATGTTTTGATCTTCGATTGGTCTCACGCAGTCACGTGATGCGATTTCTCACGTCAGAGTTCACCAAGCTTGAACTTTGCAACGCAGCAAACTGCGAAACTTACCATGAGCTTGCATTTCCGATCTGACGCATTCGCGTGCATATAAATGGAAGTCTATGGGGCGAAAATTCCAGTGTGACCGTGGCTTTAGTAGGACAAACTTTTTATCTGATAAGAAAAAACGCGTATAAACTATGATGGAAAATTTACTTAACAAATTCAAGCATGCGCATCAAAAAACTCATGTGATTTTGTTTTAACAAATCATGTGATAACAAAAATGTGCACCATTGGACTGCATTAATGGACAAACCAGCGGACCGACCACATTGTTAAACATCTGAAATGTCATTTTAGTCATTCTAAAGTCCGTCATCAAAGTGGTTTGGTATTATTACCTCCCAGAACAGTCTTGAGCGACAGCACTGTCAAAGAGTGGACTAGTGCCTCCAAAAGCCACCACTCATTCATTGCATTTCGTGTTTGTCTTTAGAGGTGCAGGAAATTAATTATATAAGACAAAAAGTCCCACAGTGACTTTTCCTACAGCGGCAAATTACATTTTTCTTTTTGATATTTGGCCTCAGCAATTGACGATTTTGTTCTCTTTGACTGATTGGATGGAAACGATGCTTTATTTTCAAATGTTTTATGCAACATTCCAGTTTTGTGCACAAGTCTAATTTGTATCTTTGGATGGAAACATAGCTATTGACATCCACAGTAGAAAAGAAAATACTATGAAAGTCAATGGCACCTCAGTCAAAGCCCAGCAACCAACCTCAGTCGGCCAATCAGACGGTGCTTTTGTTCTCATCTTTATGCTTTAAACATCAGGACCTTACATTACAAAGGGAGAGCTGGGAACTTGATTTCAATCACTTTGATTATATTTGCATTTTACTTTGCTTAATTTGTGCCTTTGAGAGCCTTCTTTAAAAGTACACGGCACAAATGAGATTCACTGGAGGATGTGCCACCATTGGAGATTTAAAGGCTAGAAAGTGCTGGAAAAATCAGAAGTGGAGAGGAAGTTCTGATTGCAGAAAGCAGAGGCTGATTAGAGAAGGACAGAGGGGCAGTTGAGACTCTGTTTATGTGGTCAAATCCATGCGTGTGTCGTAGAATACTCTACTAAAACTGATTAAAAGTGACAGTAAAGACCTTGTAAATGTTATAAAAGATCACTGTTTGCCAATAAATGTTGTGAATAAAAGCATGGCTTCACAGAATTGACAATAAGAAATGTTTTTAAGATGCAAATTAGCATATTAGAAGTATTTCTGTTTTATTCTGTAAACTGCTGATTATGTCTTCCAAATTAAAAATAAAAATGTTGTAATTTAGAGCACTGTTTTGCATAAAAGACAAAAAAGCTTTTTTCAATATTACTTTTTAGACAACAGTATTAATGTTTTAAAAGTATAAATGTTTTTACTTGGAGAGCTAAGAAATTATTTTTGGGTGGAATAATCCTGATTTTAAATCAAAGCAAATGAAAACACTTGATATTCTGACCAATTGTCATTTTCTGAAAACTAAGAAATGATAGTATGTCTTGTATCACATGCATATATTTTTTGCCAATAGCCAAACATCATCACGCCAAAAACCATTAGAATGTTCATTAGAACATTGTTCAGTCTCATGTAAAAGTACTTGTATAGCCTTGTCTTTTGTGTATAGTTAAGTATCTTATATATGTTAGTTATGCATAGTTTTTTTTTTTAAAAATAGCTCTTATGTCCAGTGTTGTGTTTGTATTTAAGATTAATTTATGTAGCACCGTTGTCCTGCGAGACACAACATTTCGTTCCTCTGTATGTCCACACATGTAATGACAATAAAGCTCGACTTGACTTGATATTTTGTAAATTTCCTACTTCAAATATATCAAAACTTGATTTTTGATTAATAATGTGCATTGATAAGCACTTTATATAGACAACTTTAATGTGATTTTCTCAGTATTTTAATGTAATTTTTTTTTTACCTTCAGATTCCAGATTTTCAAATAGTTGCATCTCAGGCCAAATATTGTCCAATTCTAACAAACATCATTCCACAAATCAATGTAAAACTTATAAATTTCAGGTGATGTATAAATCTCAGCTTTTACACTCATGACTAGTTTTGTGGTGCATTTATTTGAACTTTGGAAGACATTTAATGAGACCTTTAAAGAAGTAAAACAAATGTTTGATATAAACATTTTATTCAAACTCATGTCTAACAAATCCAGTAAATCCAAAGAAAATAAATTTTTTTTTAGCCGTCTCTTGATCTTTTCCGTAGCTGTACTGTATATAAAGCCCACTCTATCATCTACAACATATAGCAGGGTTTGTCCTCAATGAATCGAGCAGATTTTCTTTTTCCCTACAGAAAAGAAAAGCTCTATTTTCTATCCTTCAGTCCTTTCCAGGTCACATTTTTCACAACAGTTTCATTATTTAAGCTTCTCTTCTATTTCTCTCTGCCTTTGGGGTTCAAGAAAAAATGTGCCAGAGTTTAGTAAAAGAACAACTACCTCGTGCTTAAGCTGAAACTAGCAGCTATACATTATTCACAGCAGGTTGGGGTTATTGAAAGGGGAGGTGTAGATTTTGCATGCAAATTGAACCAACATGCAACGAGGCCAGTGGTATAGTCAGGGCCATATCAAACTACAGTACACAATATTTGTTTACTTTTTGCCCAGAGCGGTTTGCAGCTTTTAAACGTCCATATTTGTGCTTACATACTTGTTTTGTTACTTCAGAAGTCTAGATTCTACTGTTATGTTAGCTTACCCATGCTTTAAAAAAATGAAATTCACAGGTCTTGTAATTGGTGTATTATCCCTTCTATCTTCTACTGCACTTTTCCTTGCTCATCATTGTGTATGTGTATTACAAAAATGCTAACTTTTATTTTTAAAGTTTCATTTTATTTATATGTATTTATTTAGGACTACAAGTTCTTTACAATTCAAATAATCTAGTCACATGTGAGAATGTTTTGGTTTGTATTTTTATTCATATTTTTAAAGGGAAAGTTCACCCAAAACCGAAGGTTATGATATCATTTACAGTACTCATACTCCACTTGTTCCAAATAAGTTTGACTTTCTTTCTTCTCTTGTACTCCAAAAAGGATTTTTTTAAAGAAAGCTGGAAACCGGTAACTATTGGCTTTCATAGTTTTTGTTTTTCCTTCTATAGATGTCAATGGCTACTGGTTTTCAACTTAAAATACCTTCTTTTGTTGTTAACAACAGAATAAAGAAACTCAAGTGGTTTGGAACCACTTGAGAGTGTAAAATAGTGTGTAAATCTAAAAAATTTGGTGTGAAATATTCCTTTAAAATGACATTTAAATCTATGGTAGCTTTTTATGTTGTGTAAGCTGACACCTTTGTCTTATTGTATTGTATTAATTTAGTAAAATCATCTAGTCTATTTTAGATAAAGAGATTCACGCGTTCAATTACAGTTGCAGATACAACTTGTTCTTGTTGATTGTTCAGAAAAATAAAATTTGATCATTCCAATATGCCAGACAGCTTACACATATCAGCCTATTGACCTTATTCTTCAATGCGGAAGTGCACTCATTTTTGCAATTGTTTTAGAACTTCCGATTCAGTTGCCTTTGGGAGAAATGAGGAATAATAAATGGCAAAAACTGTCAAACTACTTGCTCTACAAACAAGTGTGTTCATGACTGTACAGACAAAGCAGAATAATATAATAAGAAATTATCAGTTTACAACATCAAGCAGCAAAACAATCTGTTTTTAATGT
>CAIGQV010019070.1:16014437-16038323 GCA_903798115.1 Danio jaintianensis | reverse complement strand
CCGCTGTGGCGACCCCAGATTAATAAAGGGACTAAGCCGAAAAGAAAATGAATGAATGAAAGTAAATATAAACATGTCTGAAAATTTTTTTATTTTGACCAATTGTCATTTTATGCTTTATAAGATAAATATTTTTATTTAAATTTAGAAGAAATCTCATCCGTAGATTGCAAGACAAAGCAAATGCATGTATGGTTATACGTACTGTAAGTAAATATGTATAAGTTGTATATACATTTTTTGTTCACCAAGTTCAAGTTTCTTTTGTTCACCAATGTTGCCACTATGTGTAAAATACAATAGATACATGTTTATAATTTATTATCATTTTGCATTTTTATTATATAAATAGGGCGACGCGGTGGCGCAGTGGGTAGCACAATCGCCTCACAGCAAGAAGGTCGCTGGTTCGAGCCTCGGCTGGGTCAGTTGGCGTTTCTGTGTGGAGTTTGCATGTTCACCCCGTGTTCGCGTGGGTTTCCTCTGGGTGCTCCGGTTTCCCCCACAAATCCAAAGACATGCGCTATAGGTGAATTGGGTAAGCTAAATTGACCGTAGTGTATGTGTGTGAATGAGTGTGTATGGATGTTTCCCAGTGATGGGTTGTGGCTGGAAGGGCATCCATTGCGTAAAACATATGCTGGATAAGTTGGCGGTTCATTCCGCTGTGGTGACCCCAGATTAATAAAGGGACTAAGCCGAAAAGAAAATGAATGAATGAATTATATAAATAAAAATTTAATTTATGACAAAGCTGAATGTTTAGCCACCATTACAGTCAGGCTTTAAAGTCATATAATTCTTTCACATAGTTCCTTTGAAACGTTTCTTCTTATTAGCAATAATGAAAACACTTGTGCTGCTTAATATTTTTGTCGAAATCATGATATTTATTTGCCTATTTATTATTTATTTGCACAATTTCTTGATAAACAGAAAGCAAAAAAACAACAACCAGCTTTTATTTTTTTTCATTCAGTTTCCTTCGGCTTATTCCCTTTATTCATCAGGGGTCACCACAGCGGAATGAACCGCCAACTTATCCAGCATATGTTTTACACAGTGCATGCCCTTCCAACTGCAACCCAGTACTGGGAAACATCCATACACACTCATTCACACACATAGACTATGGCCAAGTTAGTTTATTCAATTCACTTATAGCGTATTTCTTTGGACTGTGAACACGGGGAGAACATGCAAACTCCACACAGAAATGCCAACTGACCCAGCAGGGACTCGAACCAGCGACCTTCTTGATGTGAGGTAACAGTGCTAACCACTGAGCCACCGTGTCCCCCTTTTTTAAAATTATCTTGTAACATTTTAGATTTCTTGGATGTTATCTTAGAAATAAACAGCATATTTGAATTGATCACTTCAACCTTGTGCCATTCCAAACCTGCACTGCATTTTCTTTATCTTCAGCAAATAGATTTTGAAAAATGCACCAGTATTTTTGTTTTTTTCCCCATAAAAATAAAAAAATGGGGGTCAAAAGCTGTTTGAGAGGCCATTGACTGTCATTATCTAATGAAAACCCTGATCTATCAGAGGCATTAAGGTCAATGAACCTGCTTTGCTCCCCTTCTTTTGAGCCAGCCTTCTCTTTCTTGGAATCTTCAGTGTTGCTATTTACTAATCAAGCCTATCCTTTCAGACTCCATCTGCACTCGATAAAAAGCGCCATTTAACAAAACAAGGCTTTACTCTTCTTTTTGCCGAAAAACCCTAGTGTGCTTCCTCCATTCACCATTCATTCAGTGCTGCTCAGTGATTCTTGTGTAGTTGGACAGCAGTGAGCTTTATTCATTCTTGCAAGAGGGAGTCTTTGAAAAGCTTGTTAGTGGGTACTGAGTCACACATAGTGTCAAGATGGTCAATTAGTAATGCAACTGTAATAATGGAAGTCTTGCCTTTATTTAATAGAGCCAATCGACTTATTGGTAAAGGCATTATTTGGCCTTTTACTCCAAAATTTGAATTAGCTTGACAAAACTGAAACAGCTTGTTAGTTTTAAATTGAAGAAGACACGTTTATGATACCTTTGGTATAATGCTTTATTGGTGAATTGCTTTGAATGTAACCTTCTGAAAATGTTGCTCTTTGCCAAGCCTTCAGGGTTTGGTCAGTCAGCGTAGTCACTTTTGTCATTATATTTACACGTATTTATTTACCATTCACTTTTATCCAGAGTCTGAGGCAACACTGCAATGAGATCTGTGAAAATATAAATCCTCCCAACAAAGCAGGCAAAATGTTGACTATTAAAGAGCTAGTTTGCCTAAATATAGATAGCCTTTTACTCACCCACAAAAAAGTAAAGTTACTCAAATTCAGGTAGCCAATGGCTAGCACTTATATCCAGTCTGAGGCAATCCCAAAATGCACTTTAATTAGCTTGGAGAAAAAGGCTGAAGGAAATAGGCAAAATGTTTTTATAGAATTAGTTTGCCTAAAACAAATACTTTACATTATTTCATTCTTTACCTTCAATGACTAGCTGAATGGTTAGCATGGCTACTGCAGCATTTGGCTGTTTTTTTCTGCAATGTCTGAGGCAATCCCAAAATGCACTGCAATGAGTGGAAATGGTGTTCAAATTGTTGACTATACAATTTTTTGTTGACTGCTAAATTAGTTTGCCTAAAAATACAATTTTGCCATAATTCCCTGACCTCTGTGCAACTGTTTAGCGTGGCTTTTTGGATCCGTCATTTTGTCACAACATGCACATGTATTCATTAGGCAAGCATTTTATCTAATGTGACTTACAAATAATAAACTATTATATTTATTAGTGATTTGTAATAAAATAAATAAGTAATAAATTATTAGCAACTTGTATTTGAATATTTATTTATATTTATTAAAAAGCAACAACACACGTTTTATTCAAATGTCAAAAAATAATAATTCAGTCTACAACATCATGAGCAAAGCTTGTGAATTTTAAATTGTGTATGTCCAAGGGTCCTATACAATATCCAGGCATCTGGCATTGAAGTGAATGGAAACTGATAGCTTTCCGGAGGCATTATAAACCTCCTTTAACTTTCCCTATTAAAGTAGATAGGTCTTGTACGAACAGAAAAAAGCTACCCCAGGGTGTTTCCAAGATGTCTACCAAGTGAGTTAACACTTAATAGGCTCTGACTGAGTTAGTGTGAGAAATATCAAAATGCATTATCAAATATGGAGAGAATGTGTATGCAGGGGTTGCACTGACCACCTGTTGAAAACTTTGAATCCCCCTGATTGACGGTCTGTCTGATAGAGTCAAGGAAAGAGAGCAAGAGAAAATGTCTTGTTGTAATACGCACAGCCTTTTTTCCCCTCCTCACAGTCACGCAGTCGCACACTTTACAATCCAAAAGCTTGTTTTGACATGTGACAACAACTGAAAAAATCCAAGATGTCAAAAGACTCAGGAAGACTGTTATTTATTTTGAGTGTGTGAGCTAGAAAGTCAGAAAGAGAGAGAGAGAGAGAGAGAGAGAGAGAGAGAGAGAGAGAGAGAGAGAGAGAGAGAGAGAGAGAGAGAGAGAGGCGGTAGAAGAGCTTATCTTGGGGCAGTATGGCAATAGCACAGAAATAAATCACAAGCCTACAATGACTTTACGGTCTTCATGGTCAAATATATACAATAGTGCAATATCACAGAACAAAAGCTCTTTCTTCAGATCCTCTTTTGACAAAGATCTTACATGAACTGAATAGCCTCTTTGATGTTTCCTCTGAGAAAAGATTAATACAACGGGATGTGAAATACATTATTCAGTTCCCCCCAAATGTCTTACATGATACATTAGTATGCTAGGTAGCACCTTTATATGTCTTGCTTGTCTATTGTTGCATTAGAAATACTTGACATCTTTGGATAGTTTTTTGGAATAGCCCTCACATTGGGAGCGTGCCTTCCAAACTGCTTCCTACGAAGGCGGCTCGCTAGATTTTGGAACAGTGCTAATGTCTGAACGGTCCTGCTTGTTTATCCAACTTGGCCCCATTTCTAATTCACCAAATGCAGCCCTTCCTGCCACTGCTTCTTACCACTGCCTCTATCCTTCCGAAGACACGTGTTTAAAAATAGCAGCTGTCACCGAGAACGAAAGAAAAGAGGGATATAGCAGGAGACTCAAAAGAAAGGGGAGCGAACAAACACTTTTCAGATTCAAAGCAGCGCACAGGGTCCTACTTCAACAATGGAAGCTCGCCTCACAAAACCGAAGGTTATACAAAGACAGGCGAACCTCTAGGGACAATGCAGGTATTGTAAATGGCGTACTCCACACTCAAACATGCCCAGGACCCTGTAGTGCTGATTAATAGTGAAACGGCACAGAGAAAGACACATGCAAATGCCATGATGAAGTGCCGGTGCGTGTGGAAAGGGGTTTTTGCCCCCACACATGCTGTGCTGGTGTTTGTGTCGCGATATCCTTGAAGCAGGAGAAACGTGTCAAAACCTCACTACCATTAATCTTTTGACAACCTGACTTGGTTTATATAATCAATTAAACCGCCTCACTACATGTATTCTGAGGAGGGACAATGGCCTTAACTACTATGTACCAACATGAAAAAAATAAGTACAATGTACATATTGTGTTCAGATTGTATTTCACAGCACTTATGGAGCAGTTAGGGACAGGTTTAGTGGTATGGGTAGGTTTAAAGGTGAGTTAAAGTGTAAAAGATGGGTCAACAGTGTTATTAATAATGTAATTACAGAAATAAATTACTGATTTAACTACATGTAGATTTAAAAAAAAAATCTACATGTAAATAAAAGTTTAATGTTAAAATGTATATAATAAGTACATTGTACCAAATAATCAATATAAAAGTACGTAGTCATATATGGAGTCAATAATATGACAAAACTATTTAAATTTGAATTGGGTTAATTTGAATTATTGGCAAGTGTTATTTTATAAAACTAAACAGTTTTGAATAAGATTTTCTTTAATATATGACAAACTACTATACTTTTCAAGTTTCAATAAAACATTTAAAACTACAGATTTTTTGGTCGCTGCTCTGAATTCTGTAAAGTACAGTTTCAAGTTTCCAACATGACGAAATTCTGAACATTAAAAAAAGAAAATCTAATTCAAAACTATTTTAAATGGCATATAATGTATAGTTTTATTAAATAACACTTGTCAATAATTCAAATTTACACACTTCAAATAGTTTTGTCATATTATTAGCTCCATAGTAATTAAGGTCACTTATTAATAATACTGTTTACGTTGTCTGGATGTCAATAAATTATATACATAATACCAAAACAAGTTGCATCAAGTGCCATGCAATACAGCCCACTACATTGAAACTGAAAATAAATATGCTGGCTTACAAGATTAATGCCTATGTAGGCAGAGCTACATTTACAATAGCTGAATAATGTTTGTCAAAGATGTAGAATAGCTGGTCCGTCATGGTACATGTTGTTGTTTGATGGTGGAACCACATAACATTGTTTTTTGACAACAATACACGTTACCATCTGCTTCTAAATGCATCCGCTGGCAATGTATTAAGCAGACACAGGATGTTACGACAATAAACAATTGAGCAGTCGTCGTAACCACTGACATACAGGACAATGTGCTATAAATGAGCTTTCAGAGGCTTTGAAGAAGGCGTTCTTGTACTTCCAAGTTAATTTGAATGCAGCTATAAAACGATTGTAGGTGGAGCAATAGCTCAGCAGGGTCACTGTGTATGACACGGTCTTTCTAGGGTTGTGACTGTGAGTGGGAAGGACCACTAGCCAACTTCCCATCCAGAAGCTGAAACGATGTGAGAGAAAGCAAAAGTCTCATTTCTCTGTTAAAGAGGTCAGACTCTGGATGACAAGGCCAGAAGCTTGGATATTTTCCTCTTGTTGTAGACAGCGCTTGCATTTGTGTGGGTACCTGGTTGACCCTAGAGGAATAAGAACACAATGAGAGTGAAGAGAGAGAGAGAGAGAGGGGGGATATAAATACAGAAAAAAGGAGAACCTTAGTAAAAGAGCAGATGGCGCAATTGGTCTGCCAAGTCTGTGTCCTCCCTGCCACAGTGTGAGGGAAAACAAGAGGACATCCATGGTGCGTGTGTGTTTGTGTGTGTGAAGGTATGTCAACAAGCCTGGGCAGAGAATCATTTTGAACCCCTCGACCTCCAATCTCATGAGCCAGTAGGAAACCCATTATTATTTAGCTTTTTTTTTTTTTAAGGGGCATGTTGCCACCCAAATAACAACGACAGTCTCGGAGGTTCCAGGAAATGACTGATAGGAGGAGTGACTGCAGACATTTTGAACCCAAGGTCAATCTTTGACTTGGCACATAAAATGCACTTCCTGTCCTGCATATATCATGTTTTCCGTTTGAGTGTATCACTGTTTTGTGGTACTGTATATTGAATTTAATGCAATAAAAAGACAATGTACCACAAAAAAAGTTGTTCTTAGAGGCTGCATTCTAAAGCAAACGGGGATGAAGTTAATTTGTATTAAATGTAGACTGATTCTGATGACTAAATGTAGACTATTTTTAATCTAATTAATAAAGAGCATTACTTAACCGAATCAAACACATACTGTACAAAATGATCAGTGTAGTCTGATTATTAACTAATTATTCATTTGAAGTGGTTACTTTAGCTGAATCAAAAACATTCAGTGTTGCCAGTGTAGTCTGATTCATGAACTAAAGATTCATTTGAAGTGGTTACGTTAACCGAATCAAACACATACTGTACAAAATGTCCAATGTAGTCTGATTCATGAACTAATGTTTCATTTGAAGTGGTTACTTTACCTGAATCAAAAACATACAGAATGACCAGTGTAGTCTGATTCATGAAGCAATGATTTATTTGAAGTGGTTACTTTAGCTGAATCAAAAACATACAGAATGTTCAGTGTAGTCAGACTCATGAACTTATGATTCATTTAAAGTGGTTACTTAAGTCGAATCAAACACATACTGTAAACAATGCCCAGTGTAGTCTGATTGATGAACTAATGATTGATTTGAAGTGGTTATTTTAGCTGAATCAAAAACATTCAGCGTGGTCAGCGTAGTCTGATTCGTGAACTAAAGATTCTTTTGAAGTGGTTATTTTAGCTGAATCAAACACATACCACATAACCGGTGTAGTCTATTTCATGAACAAATTACTTATTTGAACCCGATACTATTGTAACTCAGTTCTGGCAGATCTGTCTTTTTTAGTAAATCTCCAAAAGCCGAGTTACCAATTTAAATCAGTCTGAAATGCTGTTCTGTATAATTTACAGCACACAAGCTCAATACACATGCAGACAAAGCAGACATCCAAAGTGAATCAGAATCCAATTGAATTACAGCTCGTGAGTCAAATTCCAAATGATTGATTGATTTATTCATTAATCAATGAGTGGTGCAGCCAGCCAGACTGTGCAGTGCCTCTGCAGGGTACATTTAAGGAAAAAACAGAGAATAGATGTTACATATTCCAGGAGCGAGACATGCAGCTCGAGCGTGCGGTTATGTTGTCTAATCAGGTCTATGTGGAACACTTCAAACATTCCCTCTCTCTCTCTCTTTGTAATCCACTTGCTTCCTTGATCATCTGCTACGTGACAGTACTGAAAAGAGGAAGGGGGTGAAACGTCTCAAATGCACATTTTGCTTGCTCCTCATAGCATGCGATGACACAGATGCTGCCAGCCAATGAAAACGCATCTCAGCCCGGTGAACTTCACATGCAAGGCTGTAGTCATCCAGTGGCACCAGGGTTACAGTATATGCATAGAAATCCCATTCCCTTCCCACTGTAAGCTCCTGGGCACCGGGCCTGAATGCACGGACCTCTGCTTCCTGATCCGCCGTAATGGATTTTTTGAAGCGCGCAGTGGCGAGGGGATGTGCAGCTGCCCACAGTTGTGATAAAAAAAACTACAAGCCACAAAAAAAAGTCCATGCGAAGAACATACAGTACACACACACACCAACAATCGCATAAACACGCACTCATGCACACCGGCGGGAGATTTTTTCACCAAAAAAAGTGTGGATGTGGGTGGAATGTGGAGAGAGTGATGCAGGACATAACAGAGAGAGAGAGAGAGAGAAAAGAGAGTCACAAAAAGAGAGAGGAGACCAATAAAAACATCAGTGATGCGCTTGCAAACACACACACACGCACACACACACACATCTAGATTATTATAAATGAATCATTGTAAATATACTGATTATTTTTGTTTTTATTACTGTTTTATTCTAAAATGTTGATGTTGTTAAATGTACAGTGTATTCTGTTCTAATTTTTTTTTTTTTTAATATATATATATGAATAATATGATATAAATGAATATGATATATTGAATAATATATGATATATTGAATAATAATATGATATATTGAATAATAATAATAATATGATATATTATTTATTTAATTATTATATGTATATATCTTCTTTTTTTTTATTATTGTTATTATTATTTTTTTATTATTACTTTTTTTTACTGCTACTATTACTACTACTATTTACTGTGTTTACTGTTTATTTTTTTTATTTTATTTTTTATGTATGTTCTTTTTTTTTCTTTTTTTCTTAATTTTTTATTATTATTATTTTTTTTATGTAAACTTTATAAATGCTTTGGCAATACATTTGTAACATTTGTCATGCCAATAAAGCAATTATTGAATTGAATTGAATTGAATTGAGAGAGAGAGAGAGAGAGAGAGAGAGAGAGAGAGAGAGAGAGAGAGAGAAAGAGAGCGAGGTAAGGGAGCGAAGAAAGAATACAAATCACAGGTAATCAAAGCATGCACTTCAAACAAGCCAAGACATTTGTTATTATTTGCAGGGTTCTTTTCATCTGTTTGTTTGATACTTGCAGGGTATTAAAAATGATTCACCTCAATCACCAACGACAATTTTCCCAACAAACCCTTTCATTTCTGATGACTATGAAGCAGCTCCTTAAGTCACACCGGGGGAGTTGCTGGGGGCGAGTCTTAATGTGCGGGGCGAGATCCTCATGGTACCTTTGATTGACAACAGCTATTAATTCTGTAATCAGCAGCAATCAACACACAAAATGCAAAGCAATGATTGCACCGCTTGACCCCTGAAAATCTCGTTTTGAATGACTATTAGTCAATAGGCGGATTATAAATCATCAGCACCATTCAATTTTTATACTTTTTTTTGTGTGTGTTTACCTCTTAATGGTGTCAAAACACTGGAGAGATGTGCGTGGGCAGGTAACCTGAAGATCTGTGTTTGACAGTTACAGGATTTGTGAATCACAGAGATGGAATGAAAATATGTGTGTGTGTGAGGAAGACTGGGAGAGACAGACAGAGGGAGATGGAGGTGCTGCTGGCATTTAATCAAGCAAGTGTTCTTGTGTTAATCTGCCAGCCCACCTGATCAATGAGTGCTCGCTGTCTTGTACCAGGCGACCCCCGGGCTCAGATACATATTAACTTCAAGTCCCTTTCAATAACGTTGTACCTACATTAAACACACGCACGCGTGCACACACACACACACGCACACACAATACACCAATCTCTGGAGTATTTGATTCTGATTGGTCAGTATAGACATTGCAAATGTTTGAGCTAAAACATTATGATCATTCACATCTGAATCAAATATTGGTAATTTCCTAATAAGGCCACATATGAAAGTAGCAATTTTAATTATCTGTTTAAATAGTCTCATATTTTGAATTGCTACAGGGGATGGTGAATATTAGAAAGCATGTAACCAATGAATGCTGAGATCAACCAGAATAATAATAGATTATCCTGCTATTTTCATGGCACTTAACTGGACATTTCTACATTAGGTTACAAATCCGTTACTGATTGTTGTGAAAATGACCTGAGCGGACCATATTATTAATATTACTTTAATATTGTTGCATTGTGCTATATTGTTTGCTTGATAATGCTATAAATTGGATTTGACTTTTTTTCTTAGTGGAAACATTTAGATAACACACAGGTAAGATTATGAAATATTATAAATTTTCTACTACTATTATTTGGACAATTTATATGATCAAATGATAAAAAAAACATGTCAAATATTAATTAAATCCTATTTATTTTATTTAGTAAGTTTATTTTTTGTCACAATATAAATATATATTTAATATTTATTTGTCCTATGACTGACTGATTGTACATTATACATTTTATAAACTTAATAAAAATA
This sequence comes from Danio jaintianensis, assembly GCA_903798115.1. NCBI lineage: Eukaryota > Metazoa > Chordata > Actinopteri > Cypriniformes > Danionidae > Danio > Danio jaintianensis. Next base: position 16,028,098 of record CAIGQV010019070.1, on the reverse strand, counting down.
AATAAAAGGATTAGTGTCAGGGCTCTGACTATAATAATAATAATAATAATAATAATAATACGATAATGAACCGCTGCTTAAACATTTGAAATTTTTCACCGAAACCATTGTTTTATATGTCAAAAGACAGCTACTATTTTCTTCTCTCTCCCTCACTCATTTCTACATATATATCACTTTGCAGAACTCTGTAACCCCAGATGCATTTCTGTAATAAAACACTGCAAGAAATTATCCTCTGTATTTTCACTCAGCCCATTGGGCATCATTATTCTACCCAGCATTCCCCTCCTCACCTGTGACACTAAGTGGAAGAAAAATTACATCTTCCTACATCTCCTGTTTTTCTCCCTGTCTCTACAGCAAGATTCTAAAGAGGTGGGGGGTGGGGGGGTGGGGGGGTAGACGAGAAGAAACCAATTAATTTTAAGCTGCAACATTCAGGCACTCAGAGTACTTGATCCTTTCCCCTAAATGACCAAATCATAAACGCAAGCTGAGCCACCGACAGTGGCTGATCCCAGGGCACCAGCGGGCTTCCATTCAGAGTGCCTCTCCTTTTCGGCCCTGACGTGTACTTTAAGTAAAACTCCTTCATTATTTGTACCAGAGTATACTACAACAATGCCTGCTCTGACACGATAACCTCATAGCACAGGCAATTACCTACTAATCGCTTGCTGAAACAGTCTTACACCGAACGCAATTGCTCAGCCATGGAAATCAGGGCTTTTCTTATAGAGAATTACACCCCTTTTGCTTCTAATGGAGATGAGGTTTAATCTGAAATGGATCAAATGAGCCAGTAACTTTGTTTATAGCAATAACGCTCTTGATAATGCAGATTTGTGTGTGTATTTTATCTGTTAACAGCGGATCTTGGATGTAAATGTGGCCAAGGTCGATTTAGACTGATGCACTGTAATGGAACGACCTGTAGGCTTGTAAGTGCGAAACATGACTCGGGCCCCGAGAAACGCAAGATGCTTGAACTATATGGGACTGCAGCGCAATGAGCTTCACAGTGTCTACTTCAGAGCTACTCTGAGCTGGGCCAAGTTTCCCTGCATTGGCCTGCTATTAATAGCCCGCCCAGTCTCTAGAGAAACCACACTAGGGAACACACAGAGAGATAGAAATAAAGAGCGAAACATTAAAAAAAAAAAATAGATTTTGATGGAAACACAGAAGGCATGATGTTCAAGAGTGTTGAGCAAGATTCTACCCCCCCTTGGACCTCACATGTAAGCCACATGTAATGCCTGCTCAAAAACAGGTCATGTTATCTTGTACTAGAAAAACAAATTTGCTTTTGATTTGACTATATGGATTTCATATGGAGCCATACATATTAATGTGCATAAATAAAGCACCAGGGCTGGTGGTGGCCTAAGGCTTTAGCACAGTATATTTAAAGTTAGACTATTATAGTATATTTGGTATCATTTCTCAATAAGGTTGTATTAGTAAATGCTAGTTAATGTATTTACTAACATGAATAAGTCTAGTCAAGTTTATTTATATAGCACTTTTCACAATGTAGATTGTGTCAAAGCAGCTAAACATAGTTCTAGTAAAGTCCAGATTTCAGAGTTCAAGTTCAGTGTAGTTTAGCCCAGTGTGATTTAAACCTCACTGCTGAAAGTTCAAACACTGCAGAGCAAATCCACCAAAGCACAGCTCCACAAGTCAATAAACTGTGAACAATACATTTATTACAGTATTTATTGATTTTATTAACCTTATTAATAAAGTTGTTAATAGTTAGTTCATGTTAACTCATAGCGCATTAAGTAAAGTTAACAAGCATGAATTTGAATTATTAATGCATTAGTACTTGTTGAACTGAAATGAAACCTTATTGTAAAGTTTGACCATATTTATATTTATATATTTTCTCACAGTTGTATATAAATACGTTTTTTTTAAATTTTGTATTTAGACAGTAATGGTATTGTTAAGAAACATTATTAACATCAATGTTAAAAACAGATCTGCTGAGTATTTTTGTAAATTTTTATTCAAAAAAGTTTCCTGAGTCCTGCTAAATGAAATGTTTAATCTTATTTTTAATCATTAATTTGTTAATTAATTAGTTAAGACATAGCATTTATAGCTATCAGGCACTAAATAAAGTATTTAGCCAGCAGAATCACTTTGCACAATGAGGATGTGATTTTTCAGGATGTGAATTTTCCATCCACTCTCCTCTGAAAACCCAGCAGGACCAGCTCAGATCCTGCCAGAGTCCAAGGTCATATATTCTCTTTTCAACCAGCACAACCATTTACCTCTTTGTGCGCTCCTAGCATCCCCCATAAGAACAGCATTTATAGAGTCACTGAGAACTCCTGCGACAGAAACATTACCATAGTGCCACCAGATATATTTTAACGTTTTATTACAACACATTTAATAATTGAGGACCACATGGCTGGTTTTCATTCACATAATGCTCAATGGATTTAGGATCCTTGCGCAACGTGCCTTTAATGTGATCATTCCCCCCCCCCCAATGCTAAATAATGTCACCGTCACAGCGTTATCTACTTCCATAAACTCGGCACTTCAGAACAGCATCATGCAGTTGTATTTTCCGCTCCCTCTCTGTCAGGAACTGCTGTAGTGGACTAATTACTGCCCTTCGTCTAGTGCACACTACAAACAGGACATCAGAAAAATGCCACGCTCGCATTGCTAAAACACATGGCCGCAGCATCAAAGATTAATTTTGCATTAATTGAAAATAGCCCGTTGTTTGACAAGCTGTAATGCGGCCCCAAATTAATCCTCAGAGGAGATCAAAACTTGCTTCCAATTAAGTTGCTGATAATGTCACCTGTGCTGTGAGCAGCATGGGCCAAGACACAGTTTTAACTGCTAAGGCTGTGCAACATGACCTCAGCCGCCATCAGCCGGGGTGTGTTCTCGCTGTGCTTTAATTAAAGCGAGACCGCTCTATTCTGCAGTAATTATCTGATTTCACACGCAGATACGTCTACCTTATTACAGAACCGAGCTGCTTGTAGAAAGTACATTTGCGCACACTGAGTTTGGAAATTGATTTAATAGGTGTTTGATCGTATTTAATAGCTCATTTAATAGTAGATTATTGTTGCCACACCATTTCCTATTTTAACGGCCAGGGCTTTTAGAGGAACTTGCTAACAGCGTCATGTGATCAATATACATTTTTGAGGTGGACATAGATAGCATCTTGGGTAACACTGTTCCAATTTTGAAGTTCTGTTGACTATAAATATGTTTACATGTATAGCAATTGTAAGAATATTAGTAGACCATCTGTAGCACTTTATTTTGATGGTCCCTCAACAGACGTTCAACTGACTATAACTTTGTATAAGTATATGTCAACTCAACAAACAAATTATACCCTATAAGTTAACTCAAGCAAAGCACGTTTTAAAATTTGTATGTATTGTTTACTATGTGTATGCACACCATTGGCATCATTATGTCTCTTTATGATATCCAGCTATGACTTGTGACACAGAGTGCCATGCACATAGTTTCCGTTCAAATATATTATATCAAATAGATTTGTTCTAAATGATTGCTAATCCTTACAGGAAAACCACATGAACTACATGTAAGCTTGAAATGGGCAATCACATTGGATTTTAACACATTTGAAACAAACAAAACGTGAAATTTGAAATGTAAACAAATATGTGAATAAAATGAATGCGTTCCACATATTCCACATGTGATTTTAACATGAGATTGCATAGGTGATGCTAATGTGGGGTTTTCTTGGCTTGAACGGTTATGTTATTGATAATAAAAAGAATGAATAGGTAGATGAGAAATAGAAGAAGGGACGGGATGGCTACAAGGTTGAACTTATCGCAATACAAAGTGGAAGAAAAGAGGGAATGAAAATGATGGTTCAAATATTTATAAGAGAAGGAGAATGGTGGATTTGACAGAATGAGACAAACAGTGCTGGAAGTAATGGAGAAACATAAGTATTTTGTTTTGGAAAATAGGTAATTAATCAAGATATGATCCTGCTTACGAACCTTAGTTACTCATTATCCCACTGTTTTAAAAGAAATTCGTCAGAAGCATGAGCCACAAAAAAAAAGTTTTTCCTTCTGTATTGGAAGAGGTTCAAAAGGTAACACACCGAAAATGTATTGCCAGCTTACAAACCTCTAATGTATTTCTGACACAGTCTCTGTAAAAAATGTGCTTTGGAGTCCAATTCAGCATTGACAAAATATCAAGAAAGAGATGTATTTTTCCCCAGACTCCATGGCTGTCTTCATTTCAAGACTTTAAAAACAAACCTAAGATTTGAAATACAAAGATCATCTGTCTTCCAATAGCTGCTCTCCCCATCACACCTGCTGAGCAACAGCTATGTGAGTTCCTTCTCAATTAACACTGTGTTTGGCGCTCACACCACACAGCCTCTAGAGAGAGGTCCGACACTCCATAAAACCATAGTAGCCGATGTAGACTTAGCTCACAGAGCTTCCAGCCAGGCCTGCAAAACCACAACAACACAATTTGCTGCTATACCACCAGGCCCTGAGAGAGATAGCTGTGAATCTGTGATCTTGTGACAGGTGCAATGCTGAATGAAACCACTATACTGTCAGCTTTCAGACTAGTGTGTGGCATTCAGAACTGCACTGAGAATGTCTTATAAATCCTGATTTTAAGTAGCAAATTCCAACATTCCAAAAGAAATAAAGTTAAAATTAAGTAGAATTAGGTTAAGGGTGTTCATTAGACCATCTTTAAAAATCAGTGTGCACTGCAAAAACTCTTTATTTTGTCAAGAGTTACAATCTAATTTCTAGCCAAAACATCTTATCTGTATTGTTTTAGGAATAAAATACTCTTAAGATCAGATTTTGTTATATTATTATGATTGTTTTACGCGTATCTTTTTTCTTACTAAGTAAAGCTTAAAGTTATGTATTTTACCTGCAAAAATAGCTCAATTACAATCTGAGACAATCTAAGACAAGACTTGTATTTTTAAGACTTTATAGTAACTTTATAGTTTTAAATGCTTATTTAAAAATGCTCAATCACACTTACTGTATACATTTCTTTAGTGACAAAACACATTCCATTGTGTTTTATTGCCATACACTTCAGTATTTTGAGGAGCAAGTAATAATTATGCATTGTAACTACCATCAAGTCTTAATTTGTGTAAAAATAAAGTGAACAATATGCATGAATGTGTGATCCTGATTAAATTCATACAGTAATCTTGTTTTAAGTTTAAATGGTTTGTCTCATTTTAATTCTTCTGTTTAGTAACTCTTGTTTTAAAAAATTTTTTATGCAAAATAAGAAAACGGTTTAAAAAGCTATTAACAAGCTAGTTTTAAGATAATTAGTCTAAATTCACTGCTTGGAATAAGTGTTATAATACTTATTTCAACACACATTTGTCTTCAATAAAGCTTAGGTGAGTTGTCTTATTTCAAAGTATAATTATCTTACTGCACTGCCAGATAAATTGACTTGTTTCTAGTCTGTATTATCTTAAATCATTCATTTATTTCTCATATTTAGATGTTTTTGTTTTTTTTGCAGTGTGACTACTTTGAAAGATCAGATGCTAGTCAGATTGTTGCTAGTCCAAGCTACCATGTTCCAAACAGCTGCCACCGTATTGTCCAGCAGGCGTTATCTACAGCTGTTTTGTATCCAGCACCTGATTTCCCTGGGCATCTCTTTTTACTCATTGGTCTGGGAGCGGGGGCAGAAATGCCTGAAAAGCAATATGATGATTAATGCTAGCTAGCTCAACCCCGCTATGAAGCCTCTTGGTTTTAATTGACCTTGGAAGAGTCTTCCTGTTGGATCTGCATTATGAACCCTGCAGTGGAACACCAGGATGTTTCAAATGCAGAGAGTAGCGGTATTCTGTAGGTTGCAGTATAAATTATTAAAGCGCCAGGTAGGATCTAGAGAACAAGCAGGGCCTCTGTAAACTGGAGAGCCAGAAATTAGAAGACGAAGAAGCCGTTTTTAGCTGATGGAGACTATTATGGCATTTTAGATAATTCTTTCTTGTCGTCCATTCACCCGCCATGACCATTAAATGACGCCAGGAGACTTGAGGCAAACCCCTTTGGCCTTCCTTTAACTATTGTGTTGCAACACAGCTCCTTGCAGGGTTTCATCAGCAGAGATTATTAAGAGACAAAATGAACTTGACCACAACTACTGTGTCTCTCATAATGGTGTCCATAATCACCAGATCCTCACTGGAGCATGGTGAGTGAGAAAGGGACGTTAATGATCACCTTGTCGGATTGACAAAGAAAGAAAGACTGGTGAATTAAGCATTGTCTTGAATACAGATTAAATCATAGGAACAGTTAGAGGCCATTCACACAGCATATATTTTTGCATTCCTGCATTGCTTTTACATGGTCTTTCTGTGTAGACAGACAAACAGATGTGGTTTCTAACTGGTTAAACGTGTTCATTAGGTGTGATTTCTCAGATGCTAGCCATATTGTTGCTAATCCATTCCAAGCTATCATGTTCCAAACAGCTGCCACTGCTTTGTCCAGCAGGGTTATATACAGCAGTTTTGTATTCCTTCATTGCTTTTCCATAGTCTTTCTGCATTTTTTCCATTGTTTTTTTTTATTCTGTAAACATAGATGTACACCCCTTTAGATAAGAACTAAACACTGACCTGAGAGTTTAGCTTTGGCCTGAAAACACCCTTGAATCTAATGAAGGTCTTCAGACTAGAAGCCCACCCAGAAGTGTGTTGGTGCTAAACTCTGCAGCACGTTGGCCTGCTTTAAAAAGACTGTGCAGCCCTTCACTAGATGGATGTGTTTGAATGCTGTGCTGGCATCTTATGTCTTTTGCAGCATCTCAGGCATGACACAGCAGTCTACAGTACAAATGCTGTGCTCAAGTTAAAGTTTAAGCTTTTTTTAAACCAAAAACAAAACCTGTCTCTAGATGTTGCAGAGTTTTTTTTTCATTCCACTGATCTGTGTTTTTTAACCACCTTTTTTTGTCCCTTCAGCCTGCATCTTGTAGCTACAGCATTGTTGCAGCTAATGCTGTCACATGATATTCCTTTTTCCAATATGTGAGATAAATAAAGGGAGTGAGTGAGAAATGGAGCAACTGATACCAGCGTATTGACCAGCACTACTGCAAAAAGAGAATTAAGCACTCCCCAATAAGCATAGGCTCTGCCTGTGTAATGCGTCAAGTCTGCCTCCCCTTATAGTAACTCAGTAATGAGAATTTGCATTAACCGTGCAAGCCAATTGTATTCTGCCGGCCCAGAATGCCGTATGGCCCAACAGTTTGTTGGGCAAGTGGATGAGAGGCTTAAATCTGATTCCATATATTGCTCTCCATTGCACCATTCTGACTGGCACCACTTCTGAATTCAAATGTCTGGCCCAGCATTAGTGCAGCGTAGCATGCCAAAACTAGCTTTTTCTCCCCATTAAGATTTGGCCCCCGAGAGACATCGTGCAGGAGAGAAAGTGACAAAAGCGCACACAACCAGCAGCATTCAAAGCACAATTTTAGCCGAAGAATGGGCTTATTCTCCTTTTTTCCTCTGTTTATGTGCTGAGCAGTGGGCAAGAATCCAAAGTGGCAAGGGTGAACGTGCTAATTGTGGCTAATACAATATGAGAATGTTGTTTGTGTGTTGCCCATGAAGATAACTGAGTGAACAGTGGATAGTTTTTTTGTCTGTGGGCTGTATTGCAAGATTTAAGGTACTGTAAAAATCTGTAAAAAAAAAAAAAAAAAAAAAAAAAACTGTCTGAGAGACACCTTAATAGGGATGGTCAACTTGTTGTTTGGCAACCAAAATTGCAGTGAGTGAGGTTTTTAGCAAAGCATTTATTGTTTAAACGGGTACTTTGCCAAAGAAATGAAAATTCTGTTATCATTTACTTATTTTATTGCAAGCGTAACCCCTCAGGTTCTACTCATCCCCCCTCTATCTCGGATTCAAAGATGTCACACTAACAAGAGCGCAAAAGATCACAGTTTTATCATGAGTCACTAGTGCGGCTTTTGTGGACAGAGGATTAAGGTCTGCTTGCACTGCTCTTACTACCTGGCCTCCATTACAGTCAGCCCTCTGAACCACATTTCCATCTGAGTCACAGCACCAATGTAAACCTTTAAGTTGTATTGTCCCCACTCCAGTTGGGATTCAAATGTATGTTTTTAGGCATAGGAGGCAGGCACACTAATAAGGACACTATTAAGACCACAACCTTTATCTCTAGTGCACTTCTTGAAGCCAGGGAGGTGAGATATACTTGGACAGCTCATACAATATGGCCTTCATTACACCCACTCCCCCTATCCGGGTCACGGCACCAATTTAAAGCCTCTGGTTCTACTTGTCTTAAATCAAAGCAGGATTTGTCATTTCCAGCTTGGGAGGCAGGCACAAACCACTTTAGGTTACCAATATGGACACTTTAGATACAGATGTGTATCCCTTTCAGAAAAAGTACCAGCGCAGTGACAGCTTAGTTATACAACATTTTATTAATATACGTTGTGAAAGAAAAAAATATATATTTTGAAAAACTCTGGATTCACTGACTTCATTATCAATTATTTTTCAAACTGTCCCATAAGTAGGTCTAAAATATTCTTTAAAATGTCTTGTGTGTCCCACAGAAGGAAGTAAATCAGGTTTGGAACAACATAAAGATGAGTGAGTGAAGACAAAATGTGTTTTTATCCACTAAAAACTGCAATTAGGTTAACAAATTGACTTAATATAATGAAGCATTGATTACATTTAAAGCACATGCGTGTCAAAAGATCACACAAAGTAGTGTAAAAATACACAGTTTGCATCCCAACTGCCTGTTTTTGAATGTGTATTGAGAAATTACCTCCTAGGAGATATGTTTGGTTTAAGTCGAGTGAATTGAATAAATTACATTTTGTGGCCAAATTGAGTGCAGACAGTCCCTTATGCAAAATCCTCGATAAAGAACCCAGTGCTGCAGCCAACACATGTCAGTGCTGGGATATGTGCAAATAGAAAGAGAGGAAGAGAGAGAGCGAGATCTCTTTCATCTCCTCCTGACATCTTCAAAGACAATGAGAACCACTTTACTTTGGAGTGAATTAACATGCAACACACACAAACCTTGTTCAAACACGAACACCAAGGCAACTGACACCAGCTCGTCTCTATATCCACTCCATCAGCAGTCTATTCTCCACGTGCCCTTTGTTTGGCTGAATGTCAGCTTGGAGACTATTAATAACAGTGGCAGTGCCGGGATGGTTTGAACTGATCTCCTCTCCATCAACACCCTGACTGCTCTGCACACACATCAAAGGTGACAGGGTTGTCGTGCTCATAAAGCAGGAGGAGGATTCTTGAATGTAAGCTGGCAGGCGGAACAAATTCAGCTAATGGTGTTTTTTTAATCTTTATTGTGGGTTTAGCTTCTGTCAGAAAACAAAAGTCACATTGAACATTTGGCCCTTGTGTTGATATGAAATTTTTGTGTATCGTCCAATTTGAGGGAAGCTACATTTTTAATGTAGTTTACTTCTTAAAGGGATAGTTTAGACAAAAATGAAAGTTCCTTGTTAATTTACTCATCCCTAGGCCATACGGCACACAGATGACTTTTTTAAGTCAACATGAAAACAACAAAAAGATTTTAAGCTGGAACTGTGGTCCTTGCATGTTCAATAAAATGCAAATCATACTCTGTGCAAGAAATAACATTTGCAACATTATTAACATACAAAAATGTTAATTGAAATTATTCTGAAATAAAATAAAATATTAATTAATTAAATAAATATTTGGTTATTGAAATAAAAGGAATTTGAAGAACAAAAATAAATGAAATTGCACAATGATTATAGGAACAATGGTTATAAATATATTGTAAAATACATCCATAAAAGCTCATTCAAAATAAAATAGCATATAAGACTTTGACGTTCTAACCTACAGTACAAGCTTTTAGCATGTATTCTGTAGTCAGCATTTGAATGTGATAAAAACGTTTCATCAAAGTGGTCCTAAGACTATTCAACAACACCCATTCTTGTCTTGGGACAATTTTGAAAAACTTTTTTTTAACCACTTCAAATGGTGACTACTGTAAAGGTGCCCTTTTGTGGTTAAAAGCATACTTTTTGTTAGTAATTTGTTGTGTAGCTAGGTTTTAAAACTGAATGAATCAATGAAGTTGATAACGAAATACAACTGATAAGAAGTTATGCTAGAATAAAAGGTTATACTAAAGAAGATCTAAATTGTAGTGCAGTGATCTGAATCAATTTGAAAATGTACATGTTTATGAGATTCATGTTCGTCACACATTTTGGAATACATCAATTCAGCACAACAGTGCTGCTTTTTTATTCTAGGAAAGTTATTGTATCTAGCAAAATTATGCAATTATGATACATTCGAAAAATGAATTGTATGAGATCTAAACTGCCATGCAGTAATTCAAATAAGTGTCCTAGAGAATGAATCATTTTTCAATGCTATACTATATGAAAGCCTACAAAAAGCTAGTTTGCATGTGACGATCATTACCTCGGTTTTGTCGAAGAATAAAATGTGAAACCAAAAAAATTATCACCATAAAAAAATAATGTTAACTGTAAAAATAGTATTCTGTACTATTCTGAACAAATGTCATGCTACAGAAAATTAAGCCTATAGTATGTATCATTGCCTTGACATCATGTCTACCCTAAAATGTTAACTAGACAGTCCAGTTTGACCATGGACGTCTAATAGATTCCGTAGTGCTTAATAGGTTTGTCCCACACAGTGATAATTGCATAGGATGGAGTCCGAGTGCTCCGTCTACTCGGTCCTGCATGGTCTCACATTTCTTCTTTTTTCCCATTTCCATCAAAGTCGAGTTATTTATATGTCATTGTTTCAGAGAGAGGCTTACAATTGTGTGGCATTAGCTGCAGCTCAAGGGCCTATACACTTGGCAGCTGAGTGTGCTCATCTGAAAACTTGTTTTCTTTGAGCACTGTTACAGAGTATACGGCTGTGATAGACAGTATGCGCTGTCGGGCAGGACGTGTGTGTGTGGGAGGGTAGATTTCAGTGGAGGGGGTGGGGGGCTGAATGTGTGTGTTTATTACACACAATTTGAAGTGCATCAAGTCAACACAAAAGCGCCGTTTAAAATGAGACCTCTGTTGTTTCTTATTCTAGCAAAGTTATTGAAAGCCATGCAATTACGATGCATTTGAAGAAATGAATTCAGTTTTTGGAATATGATTGCTGACTTCACTTTTAGAAATGAAAGAGCTCCCCTTTGAAATGATGCCTTGCCCCTTATGTACGGCAAAAGTGTCTGCGTGTATTAATTTGAGTGTGTGGTGTACGTAATTACAGAGTAATCATCTGTAGCCATTATCTAATAAAGCCAATAGGCTGTTTTGACTATCTCTGTATTTAAAGGAAGTTCAGTATAAATTAAGCTCAAATCAACAGCATTTATGGCATAATGTTGATTACTACAAGAAATTATTTTTCACACACACATACAAAAAAAGAAGCTAAAATCAGGGCCGTGTTAAATCATATATTTAAATAGGAATCTTATCAATCTTAAAAAAATAGGAATCTTATCATTTGCTAGCAGCACTTAAAATGATAGACGTGCATAATTAAAATTTTTCAGTTTTGGTGTTCTGTTCTTATGGCAACAAAGTTATTAAATGAACTAGTGAAGCCAGAATATTACTTTAAAGTGAGAGTTCACCCAAGATGAAAATTGTGCCATTATTTCCGCATGTCATATGGCTTTTCTTTTTTTCAGCAAGGCACAAGAGAGGAATTTCAGCTAATTTTGTCTAAATTGTTGAGTCGATGTGACCCAAAACTTTAAAGCTTAAAAAAAAAGTAATGTCAACAGAAACGTGAAATTACTCCATAAATCACAAATATGATAATACAATTTTCTGAAGCACAAAAAAATAACTTTGTATTGATATACAAATTTAAAAGGAAACCTTTCATTCAGTAAACTAAAATCAAATCACGTAATGCAGCACATGCATACAAGTGACATTGGCAACTTTTGACATGATATGCCTGTAAAAAATAATAATAAAAAAAAAAGTACATGACTGTCATGTAAATGTACTTTAAATCAAACATGATGAGACAAATATCAGCTAATGTCAAACCTCATTAATTGCACACTTGCATTGACCAAATGTCATGTCATATTTGAAATAGCCCATGTATGCGAGAATTAATCAATGTATTGATGCAAAACCTCCCTTTTGGGTAAATTGTTTTTTAATTATTTTCATCTAAATGCCTACATGTAGGGTTCTTTGTCATCTCAAAGCAAAGCACTCGAGGGATAGACTCAGATACAAAGTACAAAGATACAATTTCAGATAGCCAATATCTCTGCGCATCTAAAAGCTCTTTTTTGTGCCCTTGGGATTGGCACAGAGTGTATTTTTCCATGCAGTAAGTTCTCTGAGATATATTTCAGGGATGTGTATTTGTTATGGATAGGTGTGTAGCAGTTTGTCATGGCTAAGGTGGCATGAGTGTTATCTCTGCCTTTCAAAACTGTGTGTGTGCGTGCTGTACCTGCCTGAACCGTGGGCACTGGGGCACACACGGCCCATCTGTACCTTGGGTTACAGCAGCAAGGTTATTTTGAAAGAATCACATGAGGATGTGTGCAAATACACACATAGGATAATCCACTGAAAGTGTTATGTGGACATGCAAAATCTTTTATTATATACCTACAAGATACATACTGTACTATTTTTGCATGCTCTCTTTTACTGTAAAGCCTAGCAGTGGTTAAATAAAATGAGACTTAAATAAAATTTGAGTCAAAAATGTAGAGATATTATTAACTCATTAAGTGATGATATTAATGCAGGGTTCTAGATACACAATGTCAGCTTATCCTTTTGATGTAGGCTGTAGCAGTGATTTGTAAATGACAATTTGTGTCAGGACGTTAGAAATGATTATCTCATAAAATGTGTCATAATAAATGACAACCAACACCACATCTGGGACATTTTACAACATCTTTAGAGACAGACAAGCATCTTATTTTTTTTTGTCCTCAATGATGGCTTCTGTCACAGGAGCACACAATCTGTTCTGTTTTCATCTTTCATACATGATGATGCTACAGTGAATTGGTTTTGGTTCAGCTACAGTTGGTGGAATTAAGCAATGGAAACTATGTTCTGAACTCCATATAAAATATATATGAAATATATGTGAAATATATCATTTATTCATTCATTTTCCTTCGGCTTAGTCCCTTTATTCATCAGGGGTTGCCACAGCGGAATGAACTGCCAACTTATCCAGCATATGTTTTACACAACATCCATACACACTCATTCACACACATACACTACGGCAAATTTTGTTTATTCAATTCACCTATACCGCATGTCTTTGGACTGTGGGGGAAACCGTAGCAGTCGGAGGAAACCCACGCGAACACAGGGAGAACATGCAAACTCCACACAGAAATGCCAACTGACCCAGTCAGGACTCGAACTAGCGACCTTCTTGCTGTGAGGCGACAGTGCTAACCATATATATATATATATATATATATATATATATATATATATATATATAT
>CAIGQV010019070.1:15993684-16014427 GCA_903798115.1 Danio jaintianensis | reverse complement strand
TATATATATATATATATATATATATATATATATATATATATATATATGCTTATATATATATCAGTGCTTCCCACACATAGACTTTACTTGATGACACTTTTTTTTTTACCAATATTATCATCCTTTTACATTTTTTTGTATCCGCCCAATAAAACCAAACATCCGTGTTCGATTAACTAGTGGAAAATCTTCTCTCGCCTCTTTTCGTACTGCTCATTGAGTGTGTGCGAGACCTGTCAACAACACTTCCTTCACATGCTCTGCAGAGACCCACAGAGATGAGCCTTTTTGAGGCTTAAACATGCGTCCGGCCGGTGTTTCTAAATCTCCTAAAATGTCTGGGAGTTGACTTTTGCTTTCGCTTTCTAAAGTTGTTGCATTTTTACATTATATATAAAATATATAATGATATATATACAAAAAAATATACATATACATTTATACATATATATATATATATATAAATATATATAATCCAAATATGAACTCATATGTAATTTGCATATATGTCCATGTATCTGGTTTCTATATGGGAATGTTGGTTCCAGCATGAGTTTTCACTGGCGACCAAAAATGCTGGATTTTTTAGCAAGGTTTTTTGTGTTGCATTTTGAGGTAGAGATGGGCTGAACTTATTGATGTTGTTGATCTGTGTTCAAGGGTATCAGCACTGATCAGGCTGTCCTAATCACAAAGTCATTTCAGTGCATTGAACATTCGCTGCCTAAAAAATAAACCTCACAATACACCACCAAATCAAGGGAGCAATATATATATATATATATTTGGTGGTGGTGGTGTCTTAATCATCCTTGTATGGGACACATGGGAGTGTCTGATGAGGGAGACATACTGTACAAAATGTGCAGGGCTGGGGGTCCTCCAGGACAGATATGAAAACCCCTTTGCTAAAACACATGACATTACAGGCGGCCATCAGAGGGCATGTTTCATTTAGAGAATTCCCCTCATACAGTGCATCTAACCTTTAAGATGACCTTTCTGTCCCTAGGACTCCATAATGTCCCTTGTCCAGCCCCAGCGAGAATCTAGTCCACAGTACCTGTTAGTGTAGGTTGAACTGAAAGCCCCACCACACAATACAAACCCTCTGGGGTCCGATAGTCATCGTAAGCTTGTGGTCTCTCTCTCTCTCTGTCCCTCTCTGGTGCTGAAGCTGATCAGAGAGCCAGCCACTCTCAGTGTGATCAGCCTGAAGGCTTTGTCTGACCTTTAGCAGATTAACAGCGCTGGCAGTGTGGACTGGCTGCTGTTGATATTCCACCACTGGCTCTGATCTCCTATTATCTCCATTCATTGTGAAGATAAGCACAGGGACACACAGGTGACTGTCTGCAGGCACAGCAGCAGAGACAGAGCTGACAGGACGCTGACAGTTTGTAGCTGGTAATTTTACCCCACAACCCTTTCACGGGGTCTCTGCTATTGTTTTCCTGTTGGAGCTAAGTTGTATGGTTTGTGGTGCTGACAGAAAGGGAGAATAGAAAAGTGAAATAATTGTGGCCTTGGCTGAAAAAGTAGCTACTAAACCATAAAGATTTCTTTAATAAAAATGTAGCCTTGAGGTAATCAGATATGTCCACAAACACTAGTAAGTAAACAATCCGATAGCCGGCCTTAAATTTAGGGCTACTATCAAATAACATTTGATTCATTCATTGACTTTTGGTCAAATAAGACACTTTATTTTTGATTTAGCAAAATAGAATTGGGAATTTATGGTCTTGATTCTCTAAAAAGAATCCACTCATTCCTTTAAAAAGCAAATGAGACTGACAAGCACTTTTTGAATATACTAAGAAAACCACTCCTAGTTTCATCACAATGACTGCAAAATAACGTTGAGATTCACAGGTCAGGATTATAGTCTTGATTCACTCAAATTAATCAAATCATTAAGTGAGTTACATGGAGTTTGGTTGTTTTACATGTTATGGTCTTGAATGACTTGAGTCACTGTACTTATTTTTGATTCATTAAAGGATTTAACTCATTCATTCAGACATTAGCTGGACTTCACATGTTGAGCTTATGATTTTGATTCACTTGAGTAATTTGTCTACCAATTGAATTACAATGACTGCACTACATGTTTGTGATTCACCAAAAAGAGGCAGTTCAGGAGATTGATTTTATATGCTAATTGAGGTATTCACACTGTCACCGATCATGTAACACCGTCAGGTAAATGACTCCGAGTTGTTTTGAGACTTCAAGCTACATAATCAGCGTATTCACGCTCTTGAAATCACTTACGGTAATTGGCCAGAAATACAGTGCTCGACAGGTTAGGGGATGCACTGACATTTTATGACTAATTAGATGCGAAACAAACAAGAAACAAGAACAGTTAAGCAAGACTATGCATTCCAGGCCCTAGAAATCAGTGTTATCCACATTCACAGACAGAATAGACAAATCTTTCTACACTCACAGGCATGCATGATGCAACAAGTCCAGGGCTTAGTCAATTTGTTTTGCAGCCTAAGCACGTTGGCCATGCCAAACAGGAAGCATTTCAAACAGAAGGCAAAAAAAAACAAAAAAACTTGCGTGCAGTTTTTGCTAGTACTTTGAAGCCCACTACAGAGCCTGCGCTTGTCACTCTGGTGCGTACAAGGGGAACTGGGAGGATGTGATTGGATGGTCGCACAATCTGCTCTCTGAGGGAAAAAAACAAGGCAAACAGAGTTAAGAACCAGAACATCGCTGTTTTTAAGGACACTGCTGTTAACCGACATCCATATCACAGGTGCACATCAGGCCCCACTGAAGTGCAGAGCGTACGTAATGACAAATCCAAACTGATTACGTTCTTGCGATTGCAGCCGAGCGATTCGGTGCATGCGAGTTTATGTGCAGAGCGTGTGTGCGTGACACAGATTTTCCATTACCACTTAGACAACAGTAATTACTCTCCCCACGTTCACAAGGCTGGGCACAGGGGTCAGCAAAGCCGATTCAAGCAATTTAAGGTGCAAAGGGTGAATGCATTTAGACTGTGAGGTCAATGTGCTGCGACAGTATAGGCACAACTTAAAGCAACACACAACTCTCTTTTTCTTATGCCTCTGTGTATATCGCTGCCAGACAGCCACCAGTGTGAAATATTAATCAGAGGGAGAGATTATCACTGCCAAACAAGATGGTGGGGGGCGGGCAGCACTGGAGTAATGACCACTAAATGACCAATCAGTGTGCAATGGCAGCAAAGGCGAGATCTTCAGTCCACAGATTCCTCCATCTCATTAAAACAAGCCTGCACCTGGGGCCCTGCTGCAGCCCACATCTGTCAAACTGAACCCTTACTAGAATTTGCACTAGAATTGCCCGAACTACAACCTGTGAAGAAAGTGAAGTAATTGAAGTATTTAAAAAAAGTGTATGAAATTAATTAATAATAAATAAAAATAAATAAAAAATGTGATGTGTTTAGATGTTTGGTTTAGTATACTTTGTCAACTTACTCTACTATCCCTACTAACTCTAACATTCTACTAATACTATAATGATTATATACATGTAGTTAAAAATGTACTTAAAAGAATAGAAAGTCAAAAGGGGACTTTCAAAATAAAGTGTGATTATATTGACTTCAAATAATAAAGTAGATTAATTGAACGTCAACTTATAAAATGTCAACGTTCCATTACTTAAATTGGTTGATTTCATTTGAATAAATATGAATTTAATTAAATGATTTTATTTTTAATTATTTTTAATTAACATAATAAACATTTAATTTCATTTAGCATTTTAAGAAATGATAAATAGTTATACTTTTAATAAAACAACATGGCACATTAAAATTTAGTTTTGTAAAGTCAAAGAAAATGCAATAGTGAAGGAACTTCTAGGTATAACTCCAGTTGGAAGCAATCATTTCAAACTATTTGCAAATAATATTTGCACACTGTATTGTATTGCACACATTCACTCTTGTTTGTATGCCTAAAATGTTGAAAATGCAAAGCCTTTCTTGTCTCGTCACTTTCAGTTAGCAATCATATGAATCACACAGATTATATATATTTTCAAATCAAAGTGGCAAATTTCGAGCAAGAAAAGTTTAGTATTTTGTGTCACTGGATATTGCTCTCAGTAGACATTTCTATCATGAAATTGTACAATAATCAGCATTATTTTCCTGACCTTAAATCGTTTTATAGCATGTACAGACTTTTTTTTTTAATGCTGGAATCTGCTTTAGACTCTAAAATCTCTATCTGAAGAAGTGTATCATTATTCCTCATACATCTCTGGAGTAATGAAGGCTCTCACCCACAAGAAAAAGGCTAGGAGAAAGAGAGAGAGAGAAGCGGAGAAAACAGGAGGTGAGAGAGAGAGACAGAGAGAGAGAGAGAGAGAGAGAGAAGCGGAGAAAACAGGAGGTGAGAACGCCTCAGATTAACCTTTGCTTTCCTGGCATCAAAGAGAGTGCTGTCCACAGCAATCATGTCCGGGCTGAAATGTATTTTCAGCCTCTCGCCATCTTCTTTTCCCTCATAAAGTGCCTCTAAAGCCTGGTTGTGTGATCTTGCAGTAAGACCAACTCAAAGTAAATAAGACCGGCTGCTTTAACCAGAGCCGCTCACTCAGGTGAGTCAACACATACAATATAGATATTGACGACTGCTTCAGTGAGAAAAAGAAGATCACTGGGAGTCATACTGTAGTTTAAAATATGAAATAAAGTCACATTGTCAGATGTATAGTCACATTTTGTTATATAAATACTATTAAGTAGGGTTGTGACAAGATCTCGTATGACGAGATCTCGCGAGATTAAATCGCGACGAGATTTCTCGTTGAGGTGAAAAGTTGTCTTGTGAGTTGTGATGTTATGATGGAGCATGAGGGTGAAATTAGCATTGAAGATTAGAGGTAGGATTGGATTTAATCTGCAAATCAAGTGCTTTGCACACACCTGGCAACCCAGGCTAGCCTCGGAGTTGAGCTTGTCACTCGGTTGGGCGGGCGGGTGTGACGTAACCACTTTTATCACCGTAGTTCAGCGGGTGCCGCATCTAACATAGGCTACAACTGCAGCCTCACACATTATGGTTCGTATCAATGGAATAGCACTTCAGATATGCTAAAGGTCATAATCGTCGTATATACATATGGAATTAAGACGTGGAGTATTGCTATTTTAGTCGCATTATTGAAGTGCAGATATGTAAATGCTGTAGTCAAACTATTAACACCTTGAAGGACTTTTAGCCGCATTTTGCGACAGGACATACACACTTAGCGAGTCAGTAAAGCACCACAGACACACACATCTCTAAGCACGCATAAACAAACACACACACTCATTGAATGAACTCCTGGAGACTCATGAATGTTTTATAGTGTACAAATGAAAGTCACAAAGTTGTACATACATAAATCACAAAGTTGAAAATACACAAAGTTGTAGCTGAGAATACAAAATAAAGCTAAATTTAAACAAATTAAGTCAATTAAACAATCC
Source organism: Danio jaintianensis (assembly GCA_903798115.1). Lineage (NCBI taxonomy): Eukaryota > Metazoa > Chordata > Actinopteri > Cypriniformes > Danionidae > Danio > Danio jaintianensis. The sequence continues at coordinate 16,008,930 of CAIGQV010019070.1, read as the reverse complement.
ATATATGAAAACAAAACTTTATTTTAAAATCGGTACTGCTGTATTGCTTTTCAGCTAAATGAATGCATGAACAAATTAATTTTCTTTAATTATTCTCTGCATTTCTCCTAGCTTGAACCTTCTCTAGCTTGTTCCCAATGTAGTTATCTAACAAACCTAGCATTGTGTTCTACAATGATTGTTGGCTTTTTGATAAATTGCTTGGTTCCTCATAAGTCACTTCGGATAAAAAGCATCATTTGATTTAATGAGAATAAAATGCTTTAGGAGAATACATATTGAAATGAAATTCTTCATTTCTAACATCACTGGTAAACCATTTTTATCTTTGTGTTTTAAACATTTTGAACCAGAAGTGAAACAAAAACAAAGCGATTTGTCCTTATAGTGTCCTCTTTGAATGGACACATACAGTATATGGGTAGTTGACAAATAGGCAATAAAAACGCTTTTTTTTTTGTAAAACACTATTTTTGAAGAAAACAAAAGTTATATTTATGTAGTTTTAAGTGATGTTTGAGAAAATAAAACTTATCAAATCTTTTACAGCCTTTTTTTTTTTTTTTTTTTTTTTTTTTACTTTTTACTGAACTGTACCATAAAAATGTGTACATAAATGGTTCTACATAAAATTCCGAGACAAAAACTTAACAGGTGCACGTCATGAATGGGGTCCTTAAACTAATTAAAGTTTTCAGTTGAATAGTCCAATTTAAAATTAGCATATAGTCTCACACCAGAGGACATGGGTTTCAGTGACAAAACGTATCAAGTTTCTATGTTTTTAGAAATATATGGATAAAAAAAATTGAGATTTACTAAAATAGCCACTTGTAAAATTATGCCTGAGGAATTTATTGATGAATTTTACCTTTTTCTTTTTAATTTATAAGAACTGTAATTTAATTGAACTACAGACAGTTACACCATACACTGTAAAAAAAATCCGTAAATTAGGTTTTCCGTAATTTGTAATAGATTCATGTTGTAATTTTTTTTTTTTCCCATTTTTTTATGTTATGAGACCTTGATAATTCTTCTGACAACTTTTAACCCTAAAAAGTGACTTTTATTAACATTTATAATAGTTTAAAGTGATATATTCTCTGGGTTGGTGTTGTATATTACACTGCAAAAAACCTATACAAAAAAAATACGCAGTACTTTTTCTGTTATTTTACAGATTTATTCATTCATTTATTAATTTTCTTTTCGGCTTAGTCCCTTTATTAATCAGGGGTCGCCAAAGCGGAATGAACCACCAACTTATCCAGCATATGTTTTTACGCAGGGGATGCCCTTCCAGCTGCAACCCATCACTGGGAAACATCCATTCACACACATATGGACAATTTAGCTTACCCAATTCACCTATACCGCATGTCTTTGGACTTGTGGGGGAAACCGGAGCACCCGTAGGAAACCCACGCGAACACGGGGAGAACATGCAAACTCCACACAGAAATGCCAACTGACCCAGCCGAGGCTCGAACCAGCGACCTTCTTGCTTTGAGGCGATTGTGCTACCCACTGCACCACCGTGTGGCCTTTTTACAGATTTATTTCTTTTATATATATATATATATTATAATATATATTATTTTTTAAACGTTATATTATTTCAAACTACTAAAACGTCAATAAAAGTCACTTTGTTAAACTGTAGAGTTGAGTTTTCAACATCAAAAGTCGACAGAGCAGAGATCAAGGTCCCATAATTTAGTTTACAACCGTAAATAAACAGAAAACACAAAACACGGAAAGTGTTAATTTACAGATTTTTTTTATAGTGTAGGACAGTTTTGAGATTTGGCTCAAAATTGTAAAAAAAAAAAAAGTTTTTATTACAAGAGGTTCATGGAGGACAGATAAATGTTGAACCATTTACTGCATTTTGAATGATGACAGTACTAATTATATAAATTTTTGTCATGTACAAAATGCAAAGCCATGTCAACAACCCATATGCTTTTCGAGGTTGACTTTTCAATGTGCTTGTGTATTTTGTATTAGCTTTATGGTGACTGCACTTTCCTAGTCTCTTTGTGTGTGTGTGTGTGTGTGTGTGTGTGTGTGTGTGTGTGTGTGTGTGTGTGCATGCGCATGTGTTTGTGTACCCATCACCTGTCCACCACTGCAGGTTACAGGGTAGAGACTGTGAGGCAGAGAGTATGGCAGGCAATGAGAGGCTGTCACTACTATCTCAGTACTGACCTAAAACACACTGCAGTCTCTTTATATAGCTCTCTGCTGCCCACTCTTTGCTCTGCCAATCCTGCTGATCTTTCAACTGATTTAACCTGTGATGGGATTTTCAGCATTCAGTATAGCATGTTGTGGAACACTAACTACTAATATACTGTATATCTCGTGCCGGTTTAACCACTAACTGCAGTTTGTGGCTTCAGTGCTATGGGATTAAATTTGTACCAGATATCACAACAAGAACTTGCTACTTAAAGTGATAGTTCATCCAAAAATGAAAATTCTGCCATGATTTGCTCATGCCTGACTTGTTTAAATCCAGTTTTTTTTTTTTTTATTCTGTTAAAAACACAAACACAAAAGAAGATATTCTGAAGAACAAGCCATAGTACTCTATGTGTGGACCTTTATAGTATTTGTTTTTTGTACCATGGATGTCAATGGTTACAGGTTTCCAACATTCTTCAAAACAACTTAATTGTGAAATAAAATAACAGCAATTGGTTTGGAACAAGTCAAGGGTGAGTAAATGATGACCATTTTAATTTTGGATGAACTATGCCTTTAACGCATTCCTTTATGCATTTTATTACAGTGATGACATTTACTTGGAAGTTCTTTCAAAAATTAAACATTTGTTCCATCAAATTTTAAAGCAAACTGTCAGAAATAAAATGATTTATATTAATGGCATAATTGATTGATATTAATGTCATAATAGAGAGCAGCGGGTCTATTATGAAACATGCAGAATTGATATTTCACACAAATGTGACACATAATTGATGACATTTATATTATACTTTGCTAAAACTATTTTAAAAAAGCTTAATAAAAAAGATTGAGATGTACTGGTACATATACTAGTATGCTGTTATAATATTGAGAGAGAATAAAAATATACACAAATCAAATTAAAAACTTACCCTTGTTAACAGGTTCTTTTACTAAAGATGTGTTTATGTAGATCTGATCACAAGTTGATGACACCAAATACAGGTTTAAACAAATGCTTTGAGTTTGGAAATGCATCCCTTTCTTATCTATTTTCTTGTGATTAGATTGAACAAAACCAGTTAACAGGGCTTTAATACGTCATCTCTCATTTATTTATATATTTTCTTACTTCAGTTATGTTCAGTACTTCTGGCACAAATCTAATCCCTTTCAATGTTGTTTTCTCTTTAATGCTTGGACTTCAAAGTGCTTGCTTGTTTCTTAATGACTTCCAATGTTTAAAGGAAACTACTAACAATTACTAAACTCACTGAACTGAATAGATTACACGTTTGCTGTTGTCTCACTTTACTAACAACTAACAACCAAACTTCTACTAACAACTGAATTGTGAACTCTCTAAATATGTTCTGACTAACCCACTGATACTAACAATTATATTTAGTATAAAAAAAAAAGCATGTTCATCTAATCCTTTCAGCCATAAAACAAAGAAATATCACGAGCTTTGTACATTACTTCGGTGACAGTTCATTTGGTAACTCCTATTATATATTGATGTCCACTAGTACAAAGCCTTTTCCTTCATACAGTGTATGTTTGTTGTACATTTTTGAAAGCTTTAAAACTTTGTGTACTTCCAGGTTTAAATTAGATTTTAACTCGCAGATTTTCTATGTAGTCTCAGAATTTTGGAGCCTACTTCATATTTGATTTGATAATAACTTAATTAAATAGTCTGGAGGGGATTTCGAGCTTGACTCAACTCAAGCCCTCCATCACAGACGGCAAGCCAAATATGTTTACCTTCATCTATCTCAAGGATTATATGAACGTGTGAACTCGTGAAATGCATGTTAATTGCCAATCTCACTTGACAACTCTAACAAAAAAAGCCAGGTGATCTGCATTCTGATGCTCTACAAAATCCCAGTGATTGCGCGGTTCTCTTTCTTTTAGCCCTAAATGATCATACCTGATTAATCCACGGCACTAATCGAGACGCTTGTTGATGAATCAGCTGTGACCATTAAGGGATAAAGCAGTCTCCCTGCAGAGCATTTGCAAAACAGCAGATTAACACACTGTCAGATCATCTGTCACAATATCACCCTTGCTCTGTTCCAAAATCTAGTGAGCATCTTACAGAAACAGCATTTTAAGGCATCGTTTCACTCTTGACAAGAAATATGCTCCTAAAGGATGGCATCTTTGGGGCCGTTTACACAACTACTTTTTCAGCCAAAAATAGGAAACATTTTAATCAGTTCACCTGTCCATTTACACAAAACTGCATTTTTGGTATTTAAAACACATACATCTGAAAATGGTTTTCACACAAGATGTTTTTGGAAATGCTGCATTGTTATGCCCATGTAAACACCCAAAAATTATTAAAAGGCAAAAATGTATTAAACTATATTAAACTAATACAAATTAATAGAGTACATGGTAGTTGTTGTTGCACAAGTGTTGCCTAATGCTTCATCAGCAAAGTGTGGATTTTGCACATTACAACACATAGCGGAGACGCATCTTACACACACGTCAAATTCTACATACACAACAGCACGAGCTACCGCTGATACCACTGTTTACTAACAAGGTGACAGCGCCAAATGCTATCCTGGCATATGTAATGCATCATTTTTGGACATTTTCATGGGTGTGTAAATGCAGATTGTTTTAAGACCTTGAAATGAAACTATTTTAAAACGCAAGGGGAAAACTTTTTTCTATTTTTGGCTACATTATTGTGCTTGTGGTATAAAAATATCTTTAACTTGTGCATAGTTAAGACCAGATTCTAAAACACTGAAACACAACAATAGCAAGAAAACTAATAAAATTAAATTCAAGATGGTTGAGATCTAGATTAGATTTAAATGTTCCTTGCATGAAACCAAAAAACAAAAACAAACAAAAAAAAAAAATCACTGAAAATTATATAAAATTAAAAATGTCTTTTGTCATGCTTCAAAATATTTTCTTTTGTGGTTATACACTAAAAGATAATCTGATCAAACAATGGATAAAAATTCTAAAACATGTATTAATCTTATTACATGTTAACTTAAACATAAGACACTATTAAAATTAGCATCTATTAGTTTTAGTTGATTTTAGTTGCAATGTTAATGGGAAAATAAAAATCTAAATTAAAAATGATCATTCACACAATATTTAATACTGTAGTGCCCCATTAGCTTAGCAACATGCTAACCTTAACAATATTGACATTATGAGAAAAATCTCTCATATGGATTGTACTTATGTGGCATACAGATGTATTACCTACGTGTAGATACATTTGCTACCTGCAGAGGCATCTTAATTGGTAACTTATGAGGTTGCAGTACGAAGACAGCTGCCCATGTAGGAAATATACAAGATGTAAACACACTACATTTTGAAACAGAGTTTCTAAGAATTCTGTGAAGCACATTACTGTCCTTTTTTAATATCTGCATGAAATCTCTGCATTCAGATAAACTGTGATGATATGACTTTGCTTTGTCATTTCCTGTGCTCCTGTTGCTTCTCTGTATGCTAACACACATTGATCATGCAAACTAAAATAAGAGCTTGAATCACCCGCTGCTCTCTTGCACATTCAAATTAGCAGAGAAACATCACTCTTACCGAGCAACTGCATGCAACTGACATCACTGGTGTGATAATTGCACTGCTGCTATTCATGTAAAAGTCTTCTTAACACCTTCGCAATCTCCAATAGATTGCAAACCCCAACTCAAAGTAACACGCTTTGCATTGCAGAACAGTAAGGGCAAATAATATTCTCACATGCAACCTGGCTGTTTAAAAGAACCAACCTCACCTTAAGAGTTCTGTAGAGCATGTCATGGTACCAAAAGATTTATAATGATAAAACTGAGATAATAGGGGTTTTAAACCCACTGCAAATGCATTTTTTCTGCATCACCGGCAGAATAGTGTCTATGTGTACGAGAAAGAAAGATACAGGCTGTAAAATACAGCAGCTGTCACAGTGCCATCAACGGTGTGAAGTAAAACCATTAAAGGAAAATATATATTTCCGTGGCAGGCTATAAAATGTCTCTCAGAGCTGCTCTATAGGGAGCTGAGGGTTGGAGCCACGACTCCAGAATGGAGATAATTTAACTGGAAATGTGACAGGATGGGTTTTGGGAGCAAAGCATCTAGCATTATACACATAAATGGCTATGCGTTATGGTGCAGACACATTTGGCTGTTGTGCTTTGCCTGACATTTGTAATGGCTTCAAGACTGTTTGTTTAGACTACGGAAGGATCAGAGAGAGAAAAACACCAGCCTTAACGCATTTCCTTCCTTCCGCTATTAGAGTCGATCGTGATGGCGTAATCAGAACTTCATAAGATGGAGATCAAATGCACGCTGCTATGGAGTTGATTTTAGCCAGTGTCTGTGCATCACAGAACACAGCTGCCACGAAAGCTCTTGACAGTCATGCTTTTGCCTGAGTTACGCAGGGAACTGTCCATGCAGCTGACACAGATGAAAGCTGAGCTTTGGCTGTTAGGGGGCTTCAACGGAGCAGGAGCACTAGCCTGTCGTACCATGGTGGCATCTGTTGCGAGAGGCTTTTGAGCAGTACTGCTGATGGGGACTTTGATAACTGGGCTCTCACTCACTTTCAGCACCTTTCCTCCAACAGTACATGTCACTGTCAGTGGCAATAAAACCAGGCTCTGGGGTAACACACTCCGACATAATGTGATCAATTCAGTGGGCAAACAAAGTCGCTTGCCTTATCGGAATGGCTGCCAACTCGACAACCCGCAAGGATGAGATTTATAGGGGCTGACAGCTCACACATATGTATTCTCTCGCACCTGTAGACATATATAGCACACGTGTCACCTCCTTGAGCACATTAATGAAAGGCTTATGATTCATGTTTTTTAATACATACAGACTCGTGCATCGCATATTTAATCAAACTAAACGGCAGCGGTTTTTAATAATATATTACTTGTGTCCCTATTATGGTGAGGGGACAAAACAATCAATTTTCTTTATAAAAAGAAGGATGAAAATGAGTTCGATTTATCCCTGTCATCAAATTAGGAGTAGGAGCATAAAGTTATATAGCTAATTATGTAGTGAGAGAGTTTTTTGGGGGAGTGTGTAAGTTAAGGCTTAACAAAATGAAGATTTTCTGTCTGCATTATTGCTTTAAACAAGTGAGAAATACAGCAGGCTGTGCTCACGGAAGCAAGGCATTGTGAATTTTTTGGGGGGGATTGAAATGAGAAAGACAAATGAAGAGAAGAGTAAAATAGGAGAAATATCTGCAGGGCTCTCAAGAGAGAAGAGAGAGATGAAAAAATGACAGATGGACAAGCGCTTTCTTTAAAGCTATTAGAGTAGGCCACAGCCATGCAGTGAGTAAATGTCAGAGAGGAGTCTGATGAAGATAAGCCGAGGGAAGATTTACACAGCCTGCTGAATAGGGACAGAACCAATGTCCACTTCTCGTTCGCTGAACCCTCTCTCTTCCTGTACCTATATCGGACTCCCAAATTACATATCTCAAAATCTTGCCTCCATCTCTCTGGCTGGCTACATGCAAGGAGACCATAGGGACTGGCGAGATAAAAATAGATCCAGACATAAAATGTTATGCTAATGGTTTCTGGTGTAGCACAGTAAAACAGGTTTGTACTGTCAGCTTCACAGCAGGGAAGTGGATGAGTGTGAGTACTTGGAAGTGACGGTGATGATCAATCAATGAAAACTCGCTAATTGGGTGACTTCATTACTTTCAAAAAATCATTCTCAATTTTAGAATGGCTTACAGTGAAAATTTAGCAGATATGTGTACTTTGGTGAAAGTGGGATGATGTCATTCAAAGACAAGATTAAAAGCAATCGAAAATTGAACTTAATGGTGACATATAACTTGTGTCTGTGTGCTGTATGCCCCCGGTGGTGATGCTCATTATATAATGCAGTCCTCATACCTGCTTGGCTCAGAATAAATTGCCTTCGGAGAGCATCTCACGATACAATCACAGCAGGCAAAAAGCAAGTGCATGTACCTGTAAAGTTAAAGTGGGACATCCAAAGTGACAAAAACATAAATAAAACAGTGGCCAGCATGTTTTCTCATGCTGAGAGTTACAGTGGTAAGCATTACTTGTCATAGTGGCACATACTGTACACTAGAGAGACTCAAACAGCAAGCAATCAAATGAAATGTAGAAGTATTCTTAGGGGGCACTCACACTAGACCTTGTACTAAGCCAGACCACAGTTTCCCCCTCCCCATTCCCCCACTGGCCTGCACTCACATTGCACTTTAATGTTGCCAAGCATGCTCGCCTCATTTATGATGCAACATTTTGTTTTGAACAAGCAGAAAGAAATTAACTTCACTTCAAGAATGCTTACTACATTTCTCATTTATTGCATGAAGTGATTTCCATTGTATCATACGATTCATTAAATTAACTTAAAAAAATACTATTCGAGTAACAACAGAAGTTCTTTACTTGTTGTTATAATGACAGCAGCACACACAAAATGTAGTAGCCATTCTGTGTATTGATTCAGTTATTTTAGGTCTTAATCTTTGTACTTATATATTTAATACTTTTATTATTTATTGGATAAAATACGGTGTTTTTTCTAATATTTAGTGTTTTTTGGTCTGTCTGTGAAGCACTTTGGTCAACATTCATGTTGTTAAATGGTGCTATACAAATAAAGTTTGACTATTGATTACACTACATGATTAACCTGAGCTTACCTCTTCAAGATAGCCAGGCCATGGTTTAGCAAACTGTGCCTGGGCATGTGGCAGAGCAATCACACTAGTCAAATGAACCAGATGGGTCCAGATTTCCTTGTGTCGGGGTGAGCAAGTTTGGTCTGGAGAGCTGCAGTACTGGAGAGTTTTGGTCTGGTCTTGGAAAAAAGAAAAAAGCTTTTTAGTAACAATCAGACATTAATTAGCTTATTCAGCTGTGTTTGATTAGGCTTAGTGCAAAACCTTGCAGGACTCTGGATGAGTCTCAATCAGCTTCCTTGTTGAGTAGTCAGAGCACTGATCAGGGAGCCAGCCATTTTAAGTGCTGTCTCCATTGCAAAAAATGTCTCCCTAAAAAAAAAGTCCCACAATGCACCATGAAAAGCTTAACTGATATCATCCAACATAATGACAAACAAGAGATGATTTTTTTTGTGTTATTTATTTATATATTTTACATGACTGAAAATAGCTAGACAGGCAAACAAATCTAGCAAACAATTATAATTGTTTAATGGTTGATATGTTGCTGTTATGGGCGACGCGGTGGCGCAGTGGGTAGCACGTTCGCCTCACAGCAAGAAGGTCGCTGGTTCGAGCCTCGGCTGGGTCAGTTGGCATTTCTGTGTGGAGTTTGCATGTTCTCCCCGTGTTCGCGTGGGTTTCCTCCGGGTGCTCCGGTTTCCCCCACAAGTCCAAAGACATGTGGTATAGGTGAATTGGGTAAGCTAAAATTGTCCGTAGTGTATGTGTGTGAATGAGTGTGTATGAATGTTTCCCAGTGATGGGTTGCAGCTGGAAGGGCATCCGCTGCGTAAAACATATGCTGAATAAGTTGGCGGTTCATCCCGCTGTGGCGACCCCAGATTAATAAAGGGACTAAGCCGAAAAGAAAATGAATGAATGAATGTTGCTGTTATATGAACCAATCAAATCGTTTAGCTATAATGTATAATAAAAAACTTCATAAAATGTATATTTGAGAAATATTAGAGATTGAGGGTATAGTGGGCAATCTTATACAGCCAGAGTACTAAACTTGCCCACTGCTGATCCCTTATATGAGCCTTTTGCCTGTTCTGCAGTAGACAGGTTTGGCTGAACTAGAACAGATTTAGAGACACTATAGTGTGAACATTGCCATAATTTCTAAGAAATCATAATTGAAGCACAAACAGTTGCACATTGGGGACTTTGAGCCTGGGGCAGTGACAGCACTCAATACTTTCTTTGGAGGAACACAAGATGCCTCTTTGCATTCAAAAACGTTTGGATTGAGCACAACTGATGGAGTGCAACAGAATGCAGGGGTCATTAAAAGTTTAGCTATTTTTATCTTGGCTTGCAGTCCTAAAAACATGATGCAAGGTGCTATACTGTCAGATAAAAACAGATTGTCAGGGAATAGCCTAAATGAATAATCTTTGCAGCCCTTAAACAATTCAAGTCAGTATATTAGATTAATATAATATACCTGTAAGGTATTTCTATGGATTTTCAAATAAGGTCAGAAAGGTAAATACGCCACAAAGGCGTTCCATTAAGTATACTGCTCTAGAAGGTACAATTTGTGCCGCATTTTTTGCTGAAAGGGAAACAGTACAGCAAGCAGAACTTGCTCCATCACCCACCATCTCCTGGCCTAAGTACTTGAGTACTCGAGCAGTCAAATTGACCAAAATTCAGTGGCAGCTGCAGCAAAAGCATCAGTTAGATGCTCGGATCATACTAAATAATATTTGCTGGTTGCAGTGAGTCTAAAACCGGTATTTCCAAATTGTATGGTAGTTATTGTACTATGTGAGTTTAGTATCTGTCTTAGAATGCATTTAAAGGTCAGGGTTTGGGCAGTGGAGGGAGCTAGAAGACTGCTGACATTTAGAAACAAAACAAGGGTGTTGAGAAAGTGTTGTGGGGCAGGACTAGAAAGTGGTTATGGGCTGACCCTGCGTGTGCCTGGCTCTCCATGCGCTCCCTGGCCTCCCGCTGCAAGCAGGATTGATGAGAGTGGTATGGCCACCAGACAACGGGCCAGATTACAAACGTGGAGCTTTGTCTTTGTACACCACAGCTTCTCAGAGCACGGAGGCCCCACATTAATTGGTAGCAGTCCCCCGTAGGGAGAGTCCCCAGCTGTGTGGTTCACTTTCACTTCGCTTGTTCACAGATTCCTACTACAACAGCGTATGAGTAACAGAGGGAGGCAGTGGAACAGTGTGAGTGTACATGTAAATGTAGAGGGAACATCTCTGCATGTAACTCTGCGGATCCTGCAATGTTAACAAGATGAAGGAAACACATTGGGCATATCTGATTCTCACGCAGGAAGCAGTGACAGGAAAATGCATAAATGTGCTGTCAGTGGCAAGTAATTTGAATACCAAAATGAATACTAAAATGTTCCTACTAACTGACAGATATCACTAAAATCAGTGTTCGGAAAATAGCGGCTGTCTTTGTGACAAACGTTGGCTCTTAAATGGATGGTTCAACCCAAAAATGGAAATTCTGTCAACATTTAGTTACTGTCATGTCAATCCACTCTTACTTTCTTCTGCGGAACACACACAAACACGCTAAGATATTTTGGATGAAAGTGAGTAAATGTTGACATTTTTCTTTTGGGTGAATAATGTCTTTATCAACACAGGGTGTCACATGATTGCCCCCGTTTTTTTAGCCATGCAGAAAACATGGATTCACTTTCTGCCTATAAACCAGTTTACCTATTTAATGTCCTTAAACGAAATTGATGGCATATATTCAGATGTTGTGGTTTAAAGAAATGCAATTTTACCATTCACCACCATATTTGAATGATTCTTGTAGTAAAAGCCATTTTAATAAAGATGCTTATAGTAACATCATTGATCATTTTCATATGGCAGTCTAAGATTAATAAAGTTAATCAGCTAATATTTCAACCAGTAGCTTGTGTTTAAAGATTAGGCTGAATATGAGACAGAATGCAGAATGGCTAAGTCTCATAAAAGGTTATATAAAGTAGACACAGTGTTACGAATATGCTGAAGGCCAGATTCTTCATCAGAGTAAATGAGAATAAATAGGGCTATCTTGTATCCAAGCAACCTTAAAGGAATATACCTAGTTTAGAATTTGTTCAAGCTCAATTACCAACACTTGTAGCATAATGTTGATTACAATGGAAATTCATTTACACACCTAACTCCTTTTTTAAAAGCTCCATTCAGAGTGAAACTCTTGCAGTTGAATTGGGTCAGTTTGTGAAATTAAAACACTCAGTTATCTGAACTGTGTTGCTATGAAAATATAAAGCCTAAAACTAGCATAAAACAAACCAAATAATTTTTTTAATAACCCCAATTAGCATACAGGTTTTATTAGTGAAAATAATGCAAGTGCTTCCCATTTCTGTTTTTAAAGTGCCCGTAAAATCAAAATGGATGCTTTTTAAATATTAGTATAAGTATGACAAAATCACATGTAAAATAGAGTATACGGTAAGCATTCAAAATTTACAAGGTGTGCTCAAGATGAGAGACATGACAGCACAGATTGGTTTCCCAGAGATACAAAACATATCTCATTCATCTGAATCCTACACAGAACGCTGTGTTTTAAAACACAATAGAGCAGATTAAATTTTGCAAACCATAAGAAATCCCAACAGCACTGGTGAGCGGAAAAGTGCAATGCATCAGCATATATAAATATTACTCACTTTTCAAACTGAACATGAGGAGCGCTGAAATCTTTGTTTTCCAATAGTAAAAGTTCAATGTTTAATCTAAAGGATTAATATTTTAAAATAAAACTATGACTGTCACAAGCTGCCAAATGCAGCTTTGCCAGGCTGTGACATAAACAACATGTAATTGGCTATTGTGTAGAAAAAAGGAGGTGCACGTCCCTAACTATTTATTTGTTTTAGTGGAAATTATCCAACACATTCAACTCTGTTGAAAAAAAGAAATCAGCTTATGCTCACTAGTTATGCTTTGAAGCATGTCTGGTCTTTAGCTGGCTTAAGCTGAGCAGGAGCTAGATGCTCAGGACTAGCACATGACCAGCTTAAACCACCTCATGTTCAGCTAAGAACAGGCTTAAACAAGATCAAGTCAGCAGCCATGCTTCAAAACATACCTAACAAGTGGATGCTGTTTTTTCAATAGGGAAAGCAACTGTACTTCACTGGAATGTGAGTGAACTATGGACACAAATTATGCTGCAAACAGGGTGTAAAAACACTTTTGTAAAACAGCCACAAAAGACCAATTCTCATTGAGCGTGCAATCATTATGGAACGTTGTGAGAAAGAGAACCAAAACAATGTATTTGTACTTACAAAAAAAACAATGTATTTGTTGTTTTGTACTACACAAGGATATAAAGCGTGAATTAATTTGTTTAGACAGTTTCATCCTATGTCGAACAAAATGGTCAAAGATTAAATTGAATGCATGTTAATACTAGATGAAAACGTTCTTGCTTTTTGACTGGACACTTGTGATTGGATCACCGAAGACTCACATATTAAAGGTATATTCACCCCAAAATGAAAATGACCTCATCAGTTACTCTTTCTCTCATGTGGTTTTAAACCTTTATAAGTTTCTTTCTTCTGTTGAACACAAAAGAAGATTTTTTTGAAAAATGATGGTTGCTGGGACCCACTGACTTCCATAATAGAAAAAAAATAGTATGGAAGTCAATGGGTGCCAGCAACCACCATTTTCAAAGTATCATCTTCTGTGTTCAACAGAGGAAAGAAACCAATAGTTTTGAGTGAAGGGTGAGTAAATGATGACTGAATTTGTTTTGGGTGAACTATCACTTAAATAACAGATAAAAGCAGAACCAAAGTCAACAGAATATTCCCATCAATTCAGCGTAACACGTATTGATTTCAGTATATATATATAAATATTCATATAGCAAGGAGGATAAAAGTGATCCTGTGATTAGAATCAGAGGTTTGTGAAGGATTGTGCTGCCTCATTTTAAGTCAGAGCTGGACTCAGCACAGCCAAGTCAGCTGTGGAAATCATAGATGTGCCAGAGCAGCAATGCTCACTGAGGTTTAGGGACAAAACGCACCTTGATGCTCTGTAGCCGCATTTGGTTCTTGTGTCGCATTGCTCTCTTTGAGCACCATCCAGGGAGCCTGAAGAAAGAAAATCGCCTTTGAGCACAAGCTCTCAGCAGGAACCAGTCTGCATGCAAGAGTCTATGTGGACTCTAGAGAGGCCTGGTATGTTTATTATGCTAAATGTGATTCTTGAATCACAGTGAATGGCTGCTAATGAAGCACATGGGGTGCCTGGGCTACAGTAGGCGAGCCTGCTGTTTATTAGCGGAGTTGCAACATCTCTTTCTGTCGCTCTGGCTACATGTATAGTAATTATTTTTACTTTTCAAAGAGAAAGAGATGGCGCAGCCCAGTATGCTTTCATACAGACCTATGCACACTCTCAGAAATAAAGGTACAAAAGCTGTCTACTTGTGTTCCATATTGGCAACTTAAAGTCCCTGTAAAATCAAAATCAAGTTTTTTTAGATGTTAGTATCGCTATGCTAGTCTTAGATATATCTATAAACTAGTGTGCTCCAAAACAGTGACAAAATTCACATTAAGAAGATATAAACATTCAAAGCTTGCAGTTTGTCACTTATGACTAAATGGATTGTTTTTTTGACATCATCTCATACCTCAGTTTCTCATCAAATCTTCTGACCAATCAAATGCTCTCTAGTATCTGCCATGTCCCGCCCCTTCAAGTTGCTAGTGCTTAAATGCACCTGAGCTTAAACACTCTCACCAGCAGAGCTGTGACAAAAATGAAATGCTATTGGCTGTTTCTTTAAATGGGTGCACAGTTACTATATGTTCTGAGATTGCAGATTTTTGCTTTTAGGTACAGTAGCAAACCCAAGAGACTACAGGTAGAGGCATACATTAAACAGAAATATATATCGATTAGCAACCACAGCTGCAGAACTAGGATAGATACACTAGGATAGAGGCGGTATGCAAAATGCGAGTAAATGTGAAGACGAAAGAGAGAAAGAGGCGAGGCAGAGGAGGAAAGTGAGGAAGAGAGAGAGAGAGAGGTTGACCCAGTTTGCAGACACCATGCTGAGATCTCAGCCAAGCCTGCAATAAATAACTGGCTGGATGCTGGCAGAGTCTAACAGCTGCTCGGTGGCTGTCTGTTCCTCCAATGTCTCCTCTCGTCCCCTACTGCACCTGCCCTCTCCCCCTTCACCTGCAGAGCACACGTGTGTGTGTGTGTGTGTGTGTGTGTGTGTGTGTGTGTGTGTGTGTG
>CAIGQV010019070.1:15966439-15993674 GCA_903798115.1 Danio jaintianensis | reverse complement strand
TGTGTGTGTGTGTGTGTGTGTGTGTGTGTGTGTGTGTGTGTGTGTGTAGTCATGTGGTGGTCTGTGCGTCGACAGTAATGCTAAGCACTCCGTCACACTGCTTTACACTGATTAGGACGTAACCAGGAAACTGAGATGTTTATGGGACATGCAGAACCACCACACGTCAGCGTGACCTACAAAGAAATACAAAGAGGCTTTCCGTTAACAGGAGTAAACAAGAGGTGAGCAAAGCTTTGAAAATGCTGATAAACATTATGAAAGACAAAACGTAGTCAGTTGTGCAACTGGATTTATTTTGTCAGACTGACGATGCAATAATTTAGACTTCTACTTACTAAATAAAAAAATATTTATAAATCAAGATTGTTAGATGAGATTATTTTTATTAATATTATTATTATAAACATTCTTAATACTATAATGTTTCAGTGATGCATTAAATCAATAAAATCTTAAACTTATTAAATGTATTTGATCAAATGTTTCAAATATGCAGTCTTTATCCACACACATTAAGCAGCAAAAATATATAAATTAAAAATATAATACATTATAAATATTGATTATTATATAAAAATACAATACAATATGTACTTTACAATAGATTTTTTACATAGGGCCACAGCAGAAATAATTTAGTTTTTAAAAGTTTGTGTTTATTCTTGACAAACTAAGTGAATAAATCTATTTTTCTGTCAAATAAAAGAAAGGTAGATAGTATTAGTATCCATTTATTTATTTTAGTAATATACCATATTGAAGTTTTACATTATAGCACTAATTACATGTAGATAACAAACATAAAAAAAAACATGTCAGTGCCATGATGTGCTGAGAATCAAGGTGTGAAACTTGGTCTTTTAACACATGCAATATCAACAAATAAACATTCATAAAAGCTCAAGGACAGATCGTTCATATAATCCCATGTGTGTTGTCACTAAAGTGTTTCCACACACTTTCTTCCTTGCTTTTCAGGTCTCGTTCCTCCTGCTCAGATGAGCAAGATGTGATTGTATTCTCAAAGTCAAAGTCACTATTCTCCAGGGACTGGCCAAAAGCTTGACAGGATTGTATGTGCTACGTGCACCTATGTGCTGAGAAATTCCTGTTGGCATTACGTGTGCTGAAAGGTCCTCATGCCCTTGTTGAGGGTCATGCCCCACCAGAAACAATCAATCAATGAGCCCTTGAGCTTGGGGTTATGCAGCCCACACTGCCTGCGTGTCTCCTTCAGGGAAATAAGGACGCATTGTTCCCAAACACAGCAGGCCTAAATGTCCTATTCACCTTTTTCTGCATGGACTACTGAGTTTAACATTTTGGGTTGCATTTCCGGTTTGAACAGCTTCTATTCAATACAACTGAAATAAATCACTTTAAACAATAAGGCTGTGCTGCAAATAATCCATATGCATAGCGAAAATTGTGCTATACCCGTAATGAAAATAGCATTATGCTTAGTATTTTAACATAATATTACTGTAATGTAACAATCATATCTATGGCCAAAGCTCTTTTGAGTTGACTTTGTTCATATTATGTTCTCGTTGCATCACCTACTGTAGAGTAATATTAAATATGCATCCGCAATATTGCTGCAGAAAGACTCATATCAAGTTTTTGAGGTTAGTTGTTTGCTGAAAATAGTTATTTTATTCTAATAAGTTGTCTTTTAATTAGTTTTGGGTGTAATTAGTTACAAAGTAGATATTTACTGTAATTAAATTTACTTTTTGCTGAAAAAGCTAAAGTGTTCTCCCCGCGTTCGTGTGGGTTTCCTCCGGGTGCTCCGGTTTCCCCCACAAGTCCAAAGACATGCGGTACAGGTGAATTGGGTAAGCTAAATTGTCAGTAGTGTATGTGTGTGAATGAGAATGTATGGATGTTTCCCAGTGATGGGTTGCAGCTGGAAGGGCATCCGCTGCGTAAAAACATATGCTGGATAAGTTGACGGTTCATTCCGCTGTGGCGACCCCAGATTAATAAAGGGACTAAGCCGAAAAGAAATAGAATGAATGAATGAAGCTAAAGTGATTACTTTTCATTTTTAGGTAATTTAAAGTTACTCATGATATACTTGTCTTAAATACTGTACATAAATTCAAATTCTATATAAATTAATTCAAAATCGCAGAGTGCAGACTCATTCTTCTTGACAACTAAAGAAGAACGTTCATATCATTTATGAAGACAATTGCATATGCTTAAGAAAATTTATTTTTGACAATATATGATATAAATTCAACGTGTGTGTGTGTGTGGGTGTGTGCACGCGCGTTATTTAAATATTTAGCATAATACATTTTTTGTACTTTTTATTCTTCATTTTTCAACTAAAGAAAATTTTATTTGTCTGACAAATGTATGTCAATATTTGGCAGATATGAAATATAGTGTCATTCATTTGAAACGTTTTGTGTTTGATACAAGTATTGTTTAATATTTAAGTGTTATTTTTTAAAAACAAAAATAAAAAGTACTGTTTGACTCAGATTTAATGAATTAAATTTCTATTGTGTTAAGTTCTATTGTGTTCTATGCGTTGAGATTAATGTGAATGTTTGGTATTGAGTCAAGTAATTAAATTACTTATTGAGTAACTAAGTTACTTTTTTACTTACTTGCTCACTATCCTTCGGATTAGTCCCTGATTTCCACAGCGGAACAAACCGCCAATTACTCTGGCATATGTTTTATGCGCACATATTTTATTCACACACTACTGCATGTCTTTGGAGTGTGGGGGAATTTACTTTTCATACAATGTAATTAGAAAAGTCATTTAAATGTAATTTTAATGATGTAATTAGTAATTGATTGCTTTTTTTGAAGTAACTTACCCAACACTGCTTTTAATATTGGATGGATGAACTATGAGGAAATTTAACCCATTGTTTTAAAAACATTTCACTGACTGTTACTCCCATTATTCACGCAAAGCTTCATGGGGTGAAGGAAAATGGTGAATTTAACTCCTGCATCACACTAGCAGCGGTCAGTGCTTCATGCATTACAGCACACCAGGGCTTGGTGTTGCAGTACACACTAGTGGTTTAATGTTTTAGTGCTTGCTTGAGATCTAATGTTTCAGAGTTCATTAAAGCTCTAATATTTTAGTACTTACTAGAGGTCTGATGTTTTATCGCTCAGCCGTCGTCTAATGCTCTGGCGTTTTGGTACTCATCATTGTCTGAAGTTTTAGTGGTCACTAGCGGTCTAGCACTTTAGCACTCGCTAATGGTCTGATGGTTTAGCATTCAGCAAGAAGTTCGAATCAACTCAAAAACAGCCTGCCTACACTCTAAAAAAATAAGGTGCTAAATAGCACCAAAACTGGTTCTCATTCATTCATTCATTTTCTTTTCGGCTTAGTCCCTTTATTAATCTGGGGTCGCCACAGCGGAATGAACCGCCAACTTTTCCAGCATATGTTTTATGCAGCGGATGCCCTTTCCCAAGCTTACCCAATTCACCTATAGCGCATGTGTTTGGACTTTCGTGGAAACCGTAGCACCTAGACGAAACCCACGTGAACACAGGGAGAACATGCAAACTCCACACAGAAATGCCAACTGACCCAACCGAGGCTCGAACCAGGGACCTTCTTGCTGTGAGGCGACAGTGCAACCCAATGTGCCACCACACCGCCCTATAAAAAAAAATAAAAAATTTGAATAAGAAAAAGCAAAAGAACTCTACATCAAATAAAATACTTTATATTTGGCAGATGCTTTTATCCAAAGGGACTTACACTCTGTTCAATCTGAACATTTATTAGTATGTGATCCATGGAACACAATTTTTTGTAATGCATTGCTTTACCAAAGTAGCTATAGGTAATTTACAAAAAATAACATACACTGATTTTCCTTATCTGCTTGGCACAAAATGTAAGTCTTTACTCACAAGCTGTGGCACTCCAAGAAAAAAGCATTCCAGGTCCATCGCAATCTGAGGTAGAAAGGTAGAATTTTATAGTGCGTAAATATGAAAAAAATAAAAATCACATAATAAAATATTTAAGTTTCAAGCATCAGACTTAAACTGATGTAGGGCTTAAAGACAACTAAAGCAAATACTTCCTGTGAACAAGCAGAATCATTATATACAATTATATTGATTGGTTCTCTTTTACATTTTGCAGTATGAAATTATAATCTCAACATGTAATTCATATTAAGACAAATTTAATCTACCTTTGACATAAAATAACATTTATTGACGAAAACTTGCTTTGTGTTAAGTTCCTTTAGAGTGAGCTCACTTCCTTTTGATCCTGTACTTCTTCCTCATTTGCAGGGTGATCGATGTGCTCACCGATAAAATCCTTTCATTTTTGAATTTGTTGTGAAGGCATTCCAACAAGGTATCCTGTAGACACATTTACACTTTATTTAAAATAAAACATTTTATATTAGTATATCCTAGTTTAATTTTTTATTTAATAATCGAAATATTCTCACTGTATTAAAATAGCAGCAAGTATCTAATATTTTTTATAATAAATAAAAATTAAAAATAGATATTATTTCAGTACCCAACAAACAACAAGTCTGACGTGCATGTTATAAAATGCAATACTGTACCAGGTGTGTTTGGTGATGATGTCAAATTAGTGATGCACATATTTGAAACCAGGATCCTTCCTCTTCTAAGCTATAGTCAGGCTGTTTGAAGAAAAATAAAATATACATTAACATGATTTTTTTTTATTATTTATGCTATTACAATGTTCAATATTCACAATACACTTGCATTTTTAAATGCACCTACATTTTGAAACTAATTCATGTCCTTCATAAATAACACCTGATGTTTAACTATGAATTATTTTTGATCATGTTCTGGCTTTAAAACCTCTGAATACTACATTAAATGAGCTATCGTCAAAAATTTAGCGCATGCATAGATAGCTGCACTGCTACCTTAAGAAACTGTATTAATGCAGACCGGCCGGAATGTCTCCACAGTGGCCAGCCCAGCGATGTCCACTTCTCTGCAGTGATAAAATACACAAGAACAAGCTATTCAAGATATCTAGGATTACCGAGAAGTGATTGTTTGATCAGGGTTGGGGCTAGAAACATCACGAAAGCGGAAGTCGGCGAACCAGCGGAATAAACTTAACTCTGCTTAGTGCTTAACGTTACCATTAAAGCAGCGTGCACGCGCTTCATTCACGCTGCGGCTGCTGTCGCGAAATAAAAAATATATAAATGTTCTCACAAAATATCTCTGTAATAAGATTTAAAAGTGTAATAACGTACCTGAATGTATGAAGAGCTGAAATGGTAGACCTCTCCTTTTGAAAAATTAACCGTCACTCGAGGGAGGCTCGTCGCAGTCGCCAGTTCACCAATAGGAACGCAAGAATGGTGACACTCATGTACGCCACCAGGGGGTATTGTTACCCCCCACCAGGGGGTTTGTTTTTAATGAATAAACATCTAAGCATTGAACTGTTCAGTCTCTGAAGAAAACTGGGGGGGGGGTTTTCCACAAAATGATTTGTCAAATATATTATGTATACATATATAACAATAAAATATACCCCAATAAAGGTTAAAAATAACCCAACAAAGCACCAAATATTTTTAACTCAACCACTGGGTTAAATAAATATATAATTGGCGCTGGAGCTATATAGCACCTTAATCACCCCAATGAACCAGTGAAGAACCACTGAAGAACCTTCATGGTGCTTTAAATGTTCTTTTCGCAGTAGAAGTGCTATATAGCACCTCAACTATTTCTAAGAACCACTGAAGAACCTTTTTTTTTTTTTGAGTGTATAGTCTCAAGGATGCTTTTTAGACAAGGTTTAGCATAATAAATTGTAAACATGTTAACTTTTTTGCACAATTTCCATTATTGCAAAACGATTATGGCAAGAAAAATTAGAACAAAGAAGAGTTAAATCCAATATGTCACTGAGTGTTTTAAATTGCCATTCATCATGAATTACATTGTGATGGAGGGCTGCACTTTGCAAAATGTCAAGCATGGCAAAAGCAGGTGGGAGCTGACTGTGATTAATCAGTTTTAAGCAAAGCAGCTTTCGTCATTGACCCTAAAGCAGAGAGAATTATAGGCTTTTAGGCTGTTTTCACACTCGGTTTGATTGCTTGATCCGAACTCTAATTCAGTTTCACCCCTGCAGGTCACTCAGAACAAATGTAATATTTGGATTCAATCCATGGTATTTGCACCAAAGAGCACTAGTGTGGCCAAGCAACAAGTCACTATAGTTGGGCAATGCATCTTAAGCATTGCATTGATTTTAATGTGGCCATACAAAGCATCTCAGATCTCTTTAATAATAAATACAGCATATGCTCGGTTATCCCTACAGTATAGGGATAAGGCAAATCAAATGATCCAATTTATTTGCATCATAACTTTTTAAATTTATTTAAATGTGGTTTACCTAGCTATTCGTCTCAAAGGAAAACTTTCCAAATTTACCCTTCAAATTAAATTGTTTTTTATTTGTATTTATGACTTTACAAATTAGCAGTATTGAGAAGAAATGAAAAATCTGTCATCATCTACTTACTGCCATATCAAAATCTTCTGTCATCATTTACTCACTGTCTCATACTTTTGTGGAACTCAAAAACAACATATTTTGTTACATAAATAGTCAACACAAAGAATATGGGGTCCAGTACTTTTTGGTCCCAATTTACTTGCATTATATGGACAAAAACTGCTTAAACTGTCAAAATATATACAATTATGATAAAAACGTTCTGCCATGTTTTCAGACATGTTTTAACAACACAGTATACCAATGTTGTGATTTCAGAGATTTAAAGGCACAATAAATGTTTCATTAATTATCTAAAAACCACTAGATCTGTGTTATATTTTTTGCTTACTTAAGTACTTACATTATTCCAGATATTTCGAAGAATGTTCAAATCCAGAAAAATTTGTCTTGTTTTGTATTGACCGCTTTCACCCTTACTTTGCTTCAGATTACAATGATATTAAGTTTGGAATACTTTAGCTCATCCTTCTGCAGGAGTCTCATAGGATGTAATGAAAATGATTCCAAATTCATTGTCATCAATGGTGCCTTTCAGCATGTGCATTCATCTGCTGGATTCATTGCAAAATATGTAAATATATAATAAATAAATTAAAATACAAGCTGCCCAGCCAAAAAGCAATTTCTGCAGAGGCAAACAACAATTAATACCATCATAAATTATATGTCATCAACAATGGTTCACTTCAACAAATTACATCTGATTGCTTTCACACCAATTACAGACTATATTGAAGTTCAACACTCTGCACCAACGGCAGTGTGAAAATGCCCTGGAGAACGAACAAATAAACACGCAGTCATGCAATTCCATTGAAATGAAAGGAACGCATATGCTTGTGCTGCTGTAAATTGTAGTACAGTACTCATAATGAGGAGAGAATGTAATGTGGATCCAGATGTGCTCATTATGAATCTCTTTGAATGCCAACTATATACTCATAAGAAGCAGAGAGATGAAATATTGAAGACAAATGAGGAAGGTGATAGCATGCATCCAAAGAGTTATTCACATGGACAGTCGGTTCCAGAAGTGCATGTTGTGAACAGGCAGTTTGGTGTGTTGTGAACCTGTGTTGTGTTTGTTTTAAGCTCAAAACATGACTCTTCTCTGAAAGGCCAGGCTGGCACTGATTCTGTCTGGCTACGTTCCACTGGCAACATCATCAACATGCTTTTATCTTTAAGCCACTCGTTTTGATGGATGACTCTCCAAATCTTTCTCTTCAAATTAAACCCTTTGAAAATGTATTTAGACTATAAAATTAGCAATATAAAAGGAATAGTCCACCCAAAAATTTGTCATTTACTCATGCATTTGTTTCTGCTGCTGAACATGAAAAGATATTTTGAATGAAAGGTAACCTGCTGGTTGCTGGTACCCATTGGTTCTATAGTAGTACAGTGTATGGGAGTAAAAAAAAATTTAATGGAAGTCAGTAGGGTCCCGAAACATTGTTTCTCACATTCTTCAATTGTGTTCAACAGAAGAATGAAACTCATACAATTTAAATAAACGTTCGTAAATAAAAATAAAAAAAAAGACATTTTGGGTAAACTATCCCTTTAAGAAAAAAAAAAAATGGAAATCAGCCATCATTTATACAATGTCATGTAGATTCAATGCTAAATTATGGTATTCCATTTCTGAAACCTATATATTGGGGAAACCCACTATGGGCTTAGACAAAAAGCTAAAAAGTTGCTGCCTCAACAAACAGTTTAGATACAAAAGCTTAAGTGCTGTAGAAAATTTTCTTCAAAAATTAACATTTTTCTCAGGCTCATATGTTCAGTTATTTCACTTTAAAGGCAATGAAAAGAACCTATTCATTCATCGCCATCAAATTGAAATGACTGAAACTACATATAGGAGCCTGAAAAAAATGTTCATTTTAGAAAAAGATTTCAGATGGCACTTAGAGGCTTTTGCATCTGAACTCTTCAAATATCAAGGCATAATCAAATCCAATAATTATGTCACATCATTGCTACTGATACCTTCACCTGATCAATTTTTGATTTTCTCAAAATCTTGTGTGCTGCCACAGCTGAGCTAAAAAAAAAGTGAAGACGGTGTATGAAAATGATCATTTGAGTGAGTGTGTTTTGATGTAATGTTTAGAGAGAAACCAAATAGTTTTGTAGAATTTATATATTTAGTTTATATATATATAATTAAAATAAGTTTTATAAAGTGCCATCATGTCAACGTCAAACGTTGCCTGTCAGATAGGACAGTAAGGAAAGGCAGATGCAGCCCCTGTCTTTTTTGTTTTTTCTGTTTTGGAAGAACATAAGGGTGAATAAATGATGACAGAATTTTCATTTATCCCCTAAACGGTCCCTTTAAAGCTGTTAGCACAATACATGCTGCATAAAATTAGAGCTGACAAACATGCAGCTATGTAGACCGTTTGCTTCCTCATAACAACTCACTGATGTATACGCTAGCCAGTGCATGCACACCTGAGATGGCAAGATAGTGGGTAGAAAGAACCATATGTGTTGTGACACCCTGTCGCCTCTGCCTGCCTGAAAGCAGAAGATAAGTGCAGAAAAATTATGGCGGGAGCTGGCGGAGAGTTGGTGGAATGGAGGGAGAGAAAGCGAGAAAGACAACAGTGGCTAAAGCCATGAAGACACAGACAGATCAACAGATAGAGTGCAGCGTGCCACCTGTGTAATACTTGGCAGCTGAGAGATGTATTGTGCTGCTCTCTTTATTTGTTTCCTGAGTTATCTGGAGATCGGAATTTGGAGGTTCAATCTCGCTGATAATAAAGGGAGGTAATGAGGACTCCAGCACAGACAGCTGCAGTAGAGCAACATGGGAGCAGCCTCCTTAATACTGTCAGACACACGCTGAGAATAGTAGCATGCGTAGTCTGCTTTCAGTCTCTGGTGCTCAGCTGACTATTGGACTGCTGGTGACTTTGGTTTACATTCATTTGCTGCATTCTGAAACTTTCACTTTTAAAAAATGATGACATTGATGGAACAGAAGAACTATTTTGGACCCCCCCCCCCAAAAAAAAAACTTTGAATAAACAATTTTTAAAGGGATAGTTAATCCAAAACTGAACATTTACTCACTATTTAATCACCCTCAAGTGGTTTCAAACCTTTATGTGTTTACTTTTTCTGTTGACCAAAAAAAGCAGATATTTTGAAAAAAAAAATTAATTGACTTGCATAGTAGGAAAAAAAATACTATGGAAGTCAGTGGTTACAGGTTTCCAACATTTTTCTAAATAACTTATTTTGTGTTCAACAGGAAAAAAGAAACAGGTTTTGTAACACAAGTAAAGTTTGAAGAGATAATGACAGAATTTTTAGTATTAGGTGAACTATACCTTTAAAAGAAAAGTTCACCCAAGTTTGAAAATTGTCCCATAATTTACACACTCTCAACCCATCCTAAGTGTATATGACTTTCTTCTTTTATATGAATACTATCAGGGATATATGAAAATGATCCTGGCTCTTCCTCTCTAGGTTTAAAATGGCAGTGAATGTCATTCAAGATAATGAAGCCCAATAAAGTGCATCCATCCATCGTAATAGTGGCCCACATGGCTCAGAGGGGTTAATAGGGGCCTTCTGAAGCAAAGCAATGCATTTATATAAGAAAAATATCCATATTTAAACTTTATAATCCCCAGTCGCTAGCTTTCAGAACAGTGGCAGGATTTTTTTCCACTGCAAGGAAACAGCAGTTCTAATGCCTATTGGGGTGATACCTTTTCAAGAGGCAACAATATGAACAATTTAGGTACTATTACATATTATTTGGCACAAATATATCCTATTTTGGAACTCATATGTGCTCTTCAGGTATGTACCAATAAGCCACTGATATGTATCCTGTAAGGTAAACGGTACAAACATGTACCATGAAAAGGTACTTCCCCAGTACATCCCTTTTGTATCTTTACTCTTAGAGTGTGTCAAACTGTAATGGACAACTATACAACTACAATGAAAAGGTCCAGGACAGGAGCAATCTGTCCTCTTTATGATTGCATATTGTAACATCATGTTCTGTTTTGGGTTTATATGTATTTGTTCCATGTTCAATGTATATTCATACAGTATTTCGATTTAACCCCATTACAGACTGCACTCCGCTTGTTTGTTGTGCACTAAAGTTCAGATGGCATCAATGTAAATGTATTCAATCAAAATGTATTTTAATCAAACCAAACATCTCTATTGTCAGCATGGCCTTAAGAAGCTTTTTCCATCTTTTTCAGTTGCTCTCATAATTGAAGAAGTGGAAGATACAGAAATGTATTTAATTTACTACACTGAGCTATTAAACAAAGACTTCATGAGTTGACTCTGAAACCCATATAAACACAATGGATCTTGTTGTCTGATATGAGTCACTGGCTCTTGAAATCTGAATGCAGTAACTGATGCTACTCTCCTTGCTTAGTCTTGAAAGCGGAGTCCTTGTGCTGAGTTCAGAATGGTCTTCAGGCTACAGGCTAATTATTGGTGCTATTAGCTCTGTACATGCTTTCTACAGGGACCAGGCATTAGCGAGACTAAGAGTCTCCCATTGCTTTAACGCTGGACCCGGTCCAGTCCTCCTACCCCTCTGACCGGAGGCTTTGCTCCACTTCTACTTCTATATTTAGTCCATGCTTAAACAGCAAGACTCTGTAGCCAGGTCTCAGTGATATGGGCTAATATGTTGAACAAAAGCCCTGAGTATGCTGTAATTATGTCTGCCAGACAACTTCTGCAGACTATGTGTGGTCTCATGTATGATTTTGATGATGTTGTTGAATTCCTGTAGACAGCACAGCTGGACTCGCATCACATGTCCCAGCTAAGTGAGATAAATGGCAAGGTATTCCTGACTAACTGGGAGCGCCGCTAAAAGGTCTCCCACGTGCCGTACACTATGTAATGATCATAAACTCTCGCCCCCACACAAGTACGCTCACTCAGAGCACTCACCGGTGTGTGAAGGCTCTTGGAGTGTAAAGTTCTTTTAAGGGAGCCCTAGGGAGACAGGTTCATCCAGAGAAGAGATCGCTTCTTCCATCATCCCCAGACTCTAATGGACTTGTGTGATGGGGCGAGTGGGGCCCTTGGAAGTTTCCTAGAAATATCTTTTCCAGGATCTGAAGACATCAAAGACACCCAGAGCTGTACTGGTCTGTCTGTGAAAGGTTAATGCTGTTGATAGTAAGAAGAAGGGTAAGACAGATCATTGGATGGGGAATAGCAACACTAGGAGGACTGAACAAAGTACAAGACCAAGGAATGGCAAGATAAAGTCATGTCCACTATAAATCAGGCAAGACTCCCTGGGAAAACATACCTGTGTCGACATTTCGGCAAAATAATATTGCATTGCTTTGTTCACATTTTGCACCAGTTTCAGTAAGTTGCACTCAAGCACATGTGATTGTATCAGAAAAAATTGTATTCCACTGGTTGTTGTGTGTATTGTGTAAGTAAATTGTCTGGTGAACGGCAAAAACAGAATTCTCTATTGCATTTGAAAACAATGTACAGTCTAGACTGAACACAAACAATAGTGTTTTCAAAAGAAATTCTATTAGAGGCCAGCTAGTAAGAAGTGTACTATCTCTCTCCTGGCCTTAATGGGCACAGTAGAGAGTGGTGCAAGGACCTGCGGTCTTTAGTGTATTTGTTAGCAGACTCGCCTCTCGTGTCAAAAATGCTGATTCAGATCCCACTTGGAGATGTGCAGAAATAACCTGAGGGGTTACGTTGGTGCCGTGACTTAGATGGGAATGTGGTTTAGGAGGGTGAGTGTAATGGATGGCAAGTTTTTGTGCAGGTACACCACATTGTGGTATGGTTCAGTACAGTACATTACCGTACACGATTAGTTTAATTGTAAATGGTACTAAAGTAGCAAACTGTACAGTGCCACTTTTTTGGAGACCTTTTCATGCTTTCAGGGTGGAGCTAGACTCACTGCAAAATGCCAATTGGCTTACAGAGAAATTTCACTTGTGCGTGCTACAAGGGGAACAACAACACGAGAAACCATTTTGAAATACACAGTCGAAACACAACAATGGAATAATACAGTGCCGGCGTTCAGCAATGAACAATGGTTGACCTGGGAAGAGCTTCCTGGGTGTCATTGTTAAAGAAAGAGTGCAAATGGAACTTGATGGTATGGTGAGAAACAAAAAAACACAAACAGTCACATGCCAAGAAGCAAGAACAGGATCTGCTGTATGTCCACCACTGTTGTTTACAGCGTTCTTATTCGCTCAAGAATGATGTTGATTGCTACATTCCCGCATACACCAAGCTTATTAAGTAAGTGTACTATACTGGAAATGCAAGCCTGATAAGGGTTACTCATACTCAATCAATACTCAGTAAAAATGAGCCATTGGAGGTTGCAGACTTTATTCTTCTTATTATTAGTGCACCTGCATCTCATGTGCATTATATCGAGTTTGTATTAGAGTGACCAGATGTCCCTGTTTTCCTGGGACAGTCCTAAATTTTGTTGTCTTGTTTCTGAGTGGAGCTGTTTTAATTCACTATTTTGACCACTGAAATAGAAAATCTCCCCAGTTTGAAATCGCAGAAATCTTATTTCCTTAATTTGTATATATATTTGCATATATCTGTTTTGTTTATTTAAACAATATGTTAATACCACTTATATTACTATAGAATAGTTTAATGTGAGCACATCTGAAATACAGCAAAGAACAGTGTGGGCTTCTGCTAGTAAAAAACATAATCCAATTTGTTTTAAATGCGAGTCATGGTTTATGTTTTGGATTTTTTTTTATTAACTTGCGAGAATATATTTTACACCTATAATTTGCAGTGGCTTGCCCCTGTCAGCTGCTGCCAAATAGGCTGTTAATGTTTTTGAGATGTGGTGTTTTCTTCAGTTTGAAACTTACATTTCACAGGTATATTTTCCATCTGTAATGGTTAGAAAGTCATGAAAATATTTCCATTTTGCTGTCAGAGGTGCGAAAGCCTTCTGCATGTGGGTTTCCACGAAACTTCATAAACTTCCAAAAATAAGCATTGCTGTGCACATGTGTGTCAAACAGGCAGAATGCAATAAAAAAGAGCAATAATCCTTCCTAATCATCGTCAGATACTAAATGTAGTAAATTCAGACTTTTAAACAAAGACGTGTGATATTTTTTTTTTATTTTTACAAGCATTGTAATGTAGTATTGTAATTAAGAAATCAATATAGTTTGGCGAATTTAACTTATGCTATAAAAAGCATTGTTTGTGAGAGCAAAATGTTTTAATGTTGACCTTTTTTTTTTTTTTTTTTTTTGCATCGCCTACATGGTGAGATTCGCTATATTTGTTTTTATAGTTTTTAATATGAACATTGTTTCAATGGACAACACAGGGCAGAAGTAAAAAAAATATATATAATTTTATCCAAATATAAAAATTTAGGAAATACAGAGACATCTCAGTACAGCCAAAAAAAAAAGCAGATGTATACTTGTTTGGCCATATCACCACCAGTTCTGTTTTGGAGCCAAATGTAGAAACATGTATTTCCAATGAGTCTGTGTTGCTTTAATTGTACTTACACAACACTGTCAGGATGTTCAGGCCCAGATAAGCTCTCTGGTTTTCCATTAGATACAGTGGTTAGAGTGGGAAAACTGGAGCGACAGGGAGAGCCAGGCACATTGACAGAGACCTGAATTGGAAAAAAAGCGTATCAGAGAGGCAATCACAGAGGGACAGTGAGCGTTTGAATTGTCTATTTGAAATTTCATTCGCTGGAAATGGGATGATGGAGCAAAAATAGAGAGAGAAAAAGAAAGACACTTATAGAAGTGGAGTGATGCAGCAGTTGAGCTCGGACTTTTGTCTTCTTTAGGCTGCCTGGCTGTTTAGCATTAGCATCTAAATCAGCCCCACAGCACTATGCAAACTTGCCACATATGGCTGCCAACACCCCTTGTAGCCCCTATAATTAAGGGATAATAAGTTTGCATAAAAAGTCATGCAGCAGCATTCCTTCAAGGGAACGCGGTGTCTAAATGTAAATGTGCAAATTTTAAACATGGTTAAATATATTTATGGATTCATCTCAGGTCAGTCAAGACTCACACACAAACTCAGAGGTGCTGAGCAAAAGGGCTTCTGAGTGCAGTATTTTTGCAGCTTTAAGCAATTCCCAGTTCTCTGTCATGCTTAAATACTTTTTCCATGTACCTCGTCCCTCATCCTCCAGGCGCTTCCAGCTGAAAGACAACATAAAATGACAGAACATTCAGATCCGGTGTGCTATTTTAGACCCCTAATCCAAAGTGTTAGTGTGCTGTAATACACAGTTTTTTGCCCAAAGTTCCTGTGTGTGTGTGTAAAAGTAATGGCATTTAGCTTAGAGGTGATTTATGAGTCTTGCCCAATTTTCCAGCTACACATATATTATTATAATATGTAATTATTAATTAATACGCATTTAGAATCCAAACTTTGAGATTGGTAGTTTTTTAATGTTTTGAAGCATTTCTTATTGCTCATCAAAGATGCACTAACTTGAAAAAATATAGTAAAAATACTAATATTCATTCATTCATCCATTTTCATTCGGCTTAGTCTCTATTTCAAAGGTCGCCACAGCGGAATGAACTGTCAACTATTCCAGCATATATTTTTTTACGCAGCAGATGCCCTTCCAGCCACAACCCAGTACTGGGCAACACCTATACACTCTCACATTCATACACTACGGCCAATTTAGTCCAAATCACCTAGCACATGTCTTTGGACTGTGGGGGAAACCAGAGCACCCGGAGGAAACCCACACGAACACGGGGAGAACATGCAAATTCTACACAGAAACGCCAACTGGCCCAGCTGGGACTCGAACCAGCGAACTTCTTGCTGAGAGGCGACAGTGCTAACCGCTGAGCCACCGTGCCACCAAAAATACTAATATTGTTTACATTATTTGAATTTAAAATAACTTTTTATTTGAACATATTTAAGTGTCATTTAACACATTTTAAACTGTAATTACTACTACTACCACCACTAATATTAATATAAATCAATACATAATACAGTACTATTATTACAACTTATTTATTTATGATAAAACCAGTAATTTTGTGAAATATTGCAATCTATGCAATACTAAGTTTTTTTTTGTTATATTTTAAAATATAATTTATTCCTGAAAGCCATTACTCCAATTTTTAGTGTCACATGAACCTTCAGAAACACAATTTTTTTATTTTTTTATATTTATTAGTTATTTGTTGTATTTTAAATAAAAAATAATTCTGAATAAAAGTTTTAATGAAGCTTTCATTAAAAAAGTATTTATTTACAAGAAAACAAAGTGATAACACAATTTGCTCCCAAAAAAATGATTAAATAAAGAAATAAAATAAAACAATACAATTAAAAAAAAACCTTTGGGAATGTACATGATTATTATTATTAGTGCCATTGTAGTTCAAAATAGTTTGTTGTTTCTTTACCTGTACTGGTGAGTGACTGTGGAGGCGGTGGAGCAACAGTCCAGTCTCTACACAGTGGGTTTCATCTGTTCAGAGAACGTGTCTGTTAAATGTCCAGGTCAGTGTGTTAAGCACAGGTCACTTACCAACTGTTGCATCACATTCAGAGAAGGCATTAACAATGGTGCATTTTTTTTTCCGTCTCGTTTGTCTGATGCTGTCGTAACATGGTCACACTATTGCACGAAAGTCAAAAGAGGTCCTCATGTTCCCCTGAAATCAACATATTTATAATTTTATAACATAACATAATTAGAATAAAAGAATAAGATCTGAGTTAATTTAATTATTGTATTCATGTTGGTTTCAAGCATATCTTAATCACTTTAAAAGAATGTGTAAAAATAATCAAATATGATGCAACCATTAAAGAAATACTATTTCTCCAAGCTAAAAATCTTTTAGCATCTTAAAGTTTCTGTCAAAAATATCTGAGTCTTTTAAGGACAAGCCGTAGGTCAAGTCTCAAGTCAAATGCCTACGGGTCTAAATGTCTCACGTAATTTTTTACTCAGCTTTAGTGCTTTAAGGGTCTGGCTCCATGAGTCTAAAGAAACGTGCACACACACATGCACACACTAGGCATGGGACAATAACCTGTTTCAAGGTTTATCGAGGTCAAAGTTTTAAAACTGCTAAAAATGTCTGTTATACCATTCCTTCGGTACATGTAAAGTCTTTTTTTTTTTTTTTTTTTTTACGATTGATGTATTTGGTTTTTAGGGCAACAGTATCTCCAGGAGAAAAAGACCCTCCACATCAAAAGCTACTGGTCATCCCACAATTCAGGAAACATTTGGAAAACAAATCGCTTATACACCAACATCCAAGCATGCTATAAACCTGAACAGTGTAGTGGCTTACTTTATATCCAAAGAAAAGAAAGATATCCAAAGATGCCTTTTCTAATTTTCAAAGAAAACTGTGTTTTTGAAAGTAATGAGGATAGCAGAAGTCAATGATTTATTTTAATTATTTAACCTGACATGTTTACTGTTCTTGGCGGTTCATCCCGCTGTGGCGACCCCAGATTAATAAAGGGACTAAGCCGAAAAGAAAATGAATGAATGAATGTTTAATGGGGAAACATTTATATTTATACTGTACCATTTATCACTACCCTTTATTATGTATATAAACAAAACTTTACATTTCTAACCACACCCAAGTTTTATTTTATCATTATTTATTTATCTTTTTTTTTTAGCTTCTGTGACTGTACAGAAACTTTCCCCATCCACCATCCTCTAGTGTACAGTAGCTGGCCTGTTTGTTTTCTTGCTCTCTGTAAACATCTCTGATAGGAGCGAATGTGAGGTGCTGCCTCTCTCATCAAAGCCTCTGCTATTAAAATCAGACCTGCTCTCAAGTGCCCGGCTCATTCCACCTGACTGGTGCTTTGTTTCACTGTCATTTCGCCCCGCTCGCTGTCGATCCCTCCTGGCTCACCTTTCTGTCATATGACTCGAAGGCAGTTTTCTGCTCTCCTTACGGGAGTATAGTAAAGCATCCACCCTTTTCCTATGCCCCATGATGTGTTTCGCTAATTATGGGAGTAACTTCCATTAAACTGTATCAATCAGTGAAGTGTTTAATAAAAACTAGGTTATTATCCTCACAGTTCATCCATCGAATCTTAAAATGAAACTTACTGTATTAGAATTAACAAATGATATTCAACAGTCCATGAATAAACCCAAAAACTAGAAACAAGTCTTTCTGCAGCAATATTACAAACATATATTGAATATTACTGTACTGTAGGGAATACAAATAGATAATAATCTGGAGGAACAAAATGGAGTGAACTGAAAAGAGCTCTGGCCACAGACATTCTTGTGATACTAACGCTAGGCTAAAATATCAAGCATATTGTTATATTTTTATGGTGGACAAAATTAAAACACAAAGTCAAATGTAAATATGGATTATTTAAAGTGCAGCCTTATTGTCTGAAGCGATTTGTTTCAGTTCTTTTGAAGGAAAGTTACCTAAACTGGAAGCACAGCCCATAATTTAAAACGCAGTATAGTCCAAGCAGAAAAAGGTGGATACAGAAACACAAAAACACTCTTAGACGTCTGTCGTCACAGTTTGATCCTCCTCAAACAGCCTGTGTGTCCACAAACCGCTTTTTTCATTAATTTTATCCCTCCCAGTCATACTTCTGGCTGTGATGTTCCCCAGAGTTCTGTCCGTGTCCCTAGACAGATTTCATTTTCTTTCAGTCCTAAAAAAAATGTATGATAATTAATTGATAACAGATGGATAAGTTAAAACAATGGTGGGTTACAATAAAGCATCTCTGTGTCGACTGCTGTCGCAAGGCAAAATGGAGGGAAGCCAGACTCCCAGAGCTGCAGAGGAACATGAACTTGAACATGAACTTCAATCAATCAATCAATCAATCAATCAATCAATCAATCAATCAATCAATCAATCAAATTAAATAATAATAATAATAAAAGTCACAAATAACAAATGCATGTCTAACACACACACACACACATATATATATATATTTACAATTACATTTAAATACTTTAACTGTCATTTAAAATTCTGGTTAACTGAGTAAAATACAGCGTAAATATTTTTGCTTTTGTTTTAGAAAGTCTCATATGCCCACAGAGGGACTTGTTGTATTGTAAACATACAGTACTATGTTGATCAAATAAATGCAGCATGGTGAATATATGACAAAAAGTAAAAAACAGACATATAGAGAAAAAGAAATGTTAGCGTATGTTTCTAGTTTCTTACACAATGTCTCATTCTTCTCAGCAGCAACTTGATTTGTCTTTCTTTTACTCAGTGATTGTGTTTCTTTGCTCATTTAACACCATCAGCTTGTAATCTCCAGGCCTCGTTATGTTCACTGTGGGCCGAGCATCCACACTTATCAAGCTTGAGAGCTCATTAGATAAATTTGGCCTTTTTTCACGGTCCGAGCGCTGCAGATAAACAGTGGGCTATGGCTGATCATGGCAGGCATTGTTATTTATAACAAAGGTCATTCGAACCAACACAAATGCCAGTGCAAAGACTATCACAGTGCCCTCCAGTGCCAAAGGTTGCAGCTACAACAAATTCCAGCAGATACACATTATACCCATCTTGCCCTCTGCTCCCTCTGAGTTATTACATTATCAACAAAAAAAATCTATTACGTTTTACTCAGTGCACTGGGAGCTTTGAGTTATATTAGAGACTGGAAAATGCGTTTTAAAAAATGTCTTAGACCAGCAATTTACTCTGAATGTTGTTCCAACTAGTCAAACAATATTTTGGTGATTTGTGAATGGTTTGGGAGTACCCATGTTGTTTTGAAGTTAGTTTTGCCGGCTCCATTTGTTAACTGGCTTTTATACTGCTATGGTGCTATTGCTTGCTCACAAAAAAACAAAAAAAAAAACAAGGAATTACTGAGAAAAGAAAAACAAACAGAACAAAAGAAAAAACCCAAAGGCATCAGTATATACACTAATTGTCACTGGACAGGTAATGCTGAAAAAAATATTTATTGTATATGACTGTGTATTTATACTAACATTTATTACTTTGTACTAACATCATAACTCAATAATAATAATAATAATAATAATAATAATGATAATAATATACAGGCGACACAGTGGCTCAGTGGTTAGCACTGTCACTTCACAGCAAGAAGGACGCTGGTTCGAGTCCCAGCTGGGTCAGTTGGCATTTCTGTGTGGAGTTTACATGTTCTCCCTGTGTTGGTGTGGGTTTCCTCTGGGTGCTCTGGTTTCC
Organism: Danio jaintianensis; assembly: GCA_903798115.1. NCBI lineage: Eukaryota > Metazoa > Chordata > Actinopteri > Cypriniformes > Danionidae > Danio > Danio jaintianensis. The sequence continues at coordinate 15,973,805 of CAIGQV010019070.1, read as the reverse complement.
CCCACAGTCCAAAGGCATGCGGTATAGGTGAATTGAATAAAATAAATTGGCCGTAGTGTTGTTTCCTAGTACTGGGTTGCAGCTGGAAGGGCATCCGCTGTGTAAAACATATGCTGGATCTGCTGTGGCGAGCCCTGATGAATAAAGAGATTAAGCCGAAGAAAAAATGAATGAATGAATAATAATATACAGTACAAAAATTTTTCTAATAATTATGTGTATTTTCAGCAATTAATAATATCAATATAGGCACAGTGTTTACAATTTGAATTGACCAATATTAAATGTATTCATTTTCTTTAAAAAAATAATTTTAAAATTAGTTATAAATCTGCCTAAACTTAGACAATGACTATAGCAATAAAGAATTTCAAAAAGATCTTTCCAAATGACAAAAGAGTCTACAAAATAGCTGTAACATATAGCGGTTTTGAAGAACTAAAATTTTATTATCACGTTCACACAATTATTATTATTTTTTACAGCTGATAAAAAACAAAACACTGACAGCCAATCAGAATTCATCCTACTTTATAGAGCTTAAGCAATTAAAAAAGCAGACAGCAAATGTCACATGATTCTAATAAAGACAACTTTGTCATCTGCTGGTGTGGAAGCTAATATACAGTAGTTATCTTAACCTTTATAGTTATAGCTCTTGGTATGAATGAGCTATTACTCCTGATGATTAATAAAACTTTTAATAAAGCATTTCACTCAATAACTCTTTTTCTGAGAAACCAAGGACATCTCTGTTAAATGTATTTAATTATCAAACTATAATATTAATTTAACCCCACAAAATCTCTCATTTCATGGTCTGTCACCTAAATGAACGTTCCTTTGAGCTTTGACAATTTAATTGTCCTTTGAAAATTTAAAATCTTTTTTCTGTTTTTGAAGCATGCTCCTCTTCGTCTCACCGAGTTTAAGGTCAGTTAGCACATATTGTTTTTTATTCTGGATGCAATAATCAAATCACTGCTGCTTTCTGTAAAAGGATGAGATCTATTATTGAGGTCTCGCTCCTCTGATCTCTAATTCCATCCAGGGCCAACGCACCCTGTCGTGGCAGCCAGTCGCGAGGAAATTTAATCAAAGGAATCAGTAGCAGCTGGATTATTTTGGAGCATAGTAACAGTATCATGCCTGGATTTTGCCTGGAGTTTTCCGAGAGGTCCATAATGTGGAAAATGTGGGGCATTTATATTGCATGAGTGGCACTGTAGATTGCAATGTATATATGTGATGTAGACTGTCGTTGCCCTAATATTTCATTATAATATCTAATAACCGTGCTTAATGATAAATAGAGCCTATTATGGTAAGCTATATAGATTCTTCCAGCAATAAATATTGTCCATATTAAGTAAACCATTATATGAGTTTTGTGTGTGTTCCTATAGACCAGTGTTTCCCTACCCTGTTTCTGGAGGCACACCAACAGTACATATTTTGGATGTCTCCTTTATCTGACCCAGCAAGTTCTTTCTTAAACTGGAACGTAAAGTCCACACACTAGGGGCTTAGAAACTACTAGCTAGTCTGTAACTAAATTTGTTTTTGCTTCAGTTGCACCACATGTTCTTAGGGCAAACCGTAGTTAGTAGGTCGTAAGCTCTCCGTAAAGTCATGTGTAGTCGCATTAAATGACGTAATATCCAATAGAAAGCATTTAAATCGTTAAACTGCTTTCAAATTCTGCAACTGCTACAGCTATATATAACTGTCCTATGAAAATGAAATTATAAATTACATTTTATAGCACATTAAATTACAGTCAGTCACTATAACAGACGACGCACACACCTGCATCGCGAACCGTGAATGTACGCGAAATTGAATGCACACAAAGTTATCAAAACATTAAACGTGAATTTGTTTATATCCTACTCATGAAAGAGAAAAGAGCAGGAAGAATAACTCAGATATGAAGAAATTCTCATTTTAATTGGTGAATACAAATAACACAAAACACTCCTTGATAGAAAATTTAACTCTTCTTCTTTCATAAACCGAAAAAAATGCGAGATTTGTGAGGAAAATAAGGCTGTGAGTAGAAGGAAATCATTCTTCATTATCATCGCGAGCTCCTCAGTGTAAACTAATGTCTCCGTCATCTCTTTTGTACCAATATACATGGGGGAGGCTGCCGTAAATATTTAGTTGGAACGTAGCATTGAGATTAAACTAAGTTAAGTGGTGCAACACAAAAATATTTAGTAGTGCGTAAATTGTAACTTAGTGTCCCTTTAAGTCACAACTAGGCTACGTTTTAACTTAAACACTGCTGGTGCAACCGGCCCCTGATGAGTTGATTGAGGTGTGTTTGATAAGGAAGAGGTTGAAAATGTGTACTGTTGGCGTGCCTTCAGGAACAGGGTTGGAAAATACTACTATAGACACAGTATACTATGTTATTTTTCTACATAGAAAGCAAAGAGTTATATTTTTAACACTGAAAGCTTTATGCAAAGTATCTGTTAGCATTGAATATGGGCTAATTGAGCAATTTAGCCAGTTTTTCAATTTATATGAACGTGTCATGTAACATGGCACACATCATATTGAATCTATTGCCAGAGGTTGAACATTGCATTCCTAATATCTGCAATTAGAATACAAACAGCTTCCAAATGATCCTACAGTTCTGAGTAATTAAACATTAGATTGTAATTTCTCTAATGAGAGCCGGCTGATTGAATTCAGATTTGTGATCTATTAAAAGACAAGACAGCACAGGCGGTTCTGTCAACTCAACCCGAGTGAAAAATATGTTCGCATAATGGATTCGAATGTGTGTTTTAGTAGATCAAATAAATGTCTCATGTTGTTTTAAAGCCATAAGAAATTTTGCTCAGAACACAAATGAAGATACTGTAATAACATCTGTGGAAATGCCATGGAAATTGTTGGCACAAAACTCTGGTGCTCCAAAATAGAAATCCAAAAATACATTCAAATGATTTTGAGCAGCTTCAATCAAGTCTTCTGAAGAGACATAATTGCTTTATATGTGGAACAGCTTTAATTCAGGCTTTTATTCCCATATAAGCTTTGACCAAATTGGACAAACTCAAAAATGTTGGATTGATGTATGAGAATCAATGAGGTTAATTTTTGAAAGGAAGTATGGTTGAGCTTGTGTTTACATATTATATAAATATAAATGTTGAGATAACATTTAAACAAAAGACTTAATTTTACTGCCACTTATAAGTTAATTGGCTGACTCTGATAGTCTTTTGACCTTTTATTTGACCTTTTTTACTTTTTCATAGAATTTTGTTTTGAACTCATAATATCTCAATTGTAAGAAAACAATTATTTTTTTCATTTCGGAATAGGATTTTGTAACTTGTAATTTACATCAGACTTTTTATCTCACAATTCTGAGACATCAGAATTGCAAGTAGAAAATCATAATTGTGGGATTATATGTGCCAATTCTGAGCTTTTCTTTATTTTGCTTTTTTCTCGGATATTATGAGTATATATCTTGCAACATTGAGCAAAAAAATAAATAAAAGTACAAAAAAGGTTGTATCATTAAAAAAGCCTAAAACTCACAATTGCAACAAAAGAAAAGTCTATTTTATAAAAGTTTATTTTTTATTTTTACTTTTTTACCTTTAGTAGGTGGAAGTACCTTTTTCTAAAGGTAAAAAAGACTTTTCTTTTTTGTTGTTGTAATTGTGAGCTTATATCTTGCAATTCAGTTTTGTTTGTTTGTTTGTAGTTGGGTACGGGCTTCTATAGCTAAAATTCCACGTATAGACTTTGCAATTTAAAATGATTATAATTTAATGAATAATAATAATAATAATAATAATAATAATAAATGCATTTTTAAAAACTCTTGGCCAGTCAATTGGTCATATAAAGCAATCAAGTTTTGGTGAATAAAAGTTCAACGGAAGATGAAGATGAACAAACGTCTTATGAGTTTGGAACAATATGAGGGTGAATAAATTATGAAAGAATTTCATTTTGGAGTGAACTAACCCTTTAATAAAGCATATTGCTGAATTAGTTTCAGGTTCTTAAAATCCGTAATAATGGTGAACTTAAAGCCTTCAATGTCTTTGTATGAAGATCTTTAATGCGCCACAGAGATTAGCACCCTGGTTAGTTTTAGATGAAAAATACAACCGCAGTAATTATGGCTCATTTGAAACCTTTTCCACTTTCCTTTTCTGTTCTGACAGTGCTGAATAATTGATCGCTTTCCTCAGTGAAGTGGTGCCATTGAACAGGTACACTGAGGGAAATGGGTCATTGCTACATTCAGAAGGAATAAACGTAAACTCTGCCTCTCACTTTCATGTGCTGTGCTTGAGTGCAGAAAGAGAGAGAGATGGGCAGAGTCATTCACTTTAATTCTGCTTTCAATAAATGATGAAATGTTTGAGATTTCTAGTTTAGAAGTTTGGCTGTATTTTTTTCCCACTTCCATCTGTGCCTGATGAATCTTTCATCTCTGGCTACAAAAGACTGCCACTAGTTTTGCTAACACTGAGCTGGTGAGACATGGGGATTCTTCCTTTCAAAGCAGGCCTCAGTCTGAATCTCAAAGCTGTGACAAACCTCTCAAGGTAAGGTCAGGTAAAGAATATTATAGTGAGAGATTCTTTGCTTTGCAAAGCGAAAGAAACTTTAAAACAGATTTCAAATTCCTCTTCTATACAGTTGTATCCTTATTATGCTCTATTTGTATTTTTATTTTCAGCCTATACTTTTTGGAAGGATATTTTTTATATCATATATTCATTTTTATAAGTAAAATAGACAGGTTGCATTGAAAAGGACAAAAACTACTTAGTTTGATTGTTCACGGGTCTTAAGCAATTTTTGGTATATAAATTAAATGATTTGCTATCATTTACAGTTTCAACTATTTTGTTTAAGCAAAGAGAAGTATGCAAAGTACTTGAATAAATCAGTTGTGTGAATGAACTAAAGGCCTATTTTACCCCAAAATGAAAATCAATCTTCATTAGCTTCTTATTTCTGTAAGAAAATAAGATACTTTGAAAAATGTTAGAAACACATGACATCCATAGTATAGGAAACAAAAAAACAAATAAATAAAGTCAATGGTTACACGTTTTCAACATTCTGACAGGTCTGGAACAGGTTTTGGAATTAAATGGTTGAATTAATGATTCAATCAATCAATTATAGAGATATCTATTATTTATGGAATGAATCATAGTTTTGAATGAGTCACCTGAATGTATCAGTTAATAACACACTCATAAAAATAATCAAAGCAATGTAATCTGTTAAATATTGTACTCTACAGTATATGATATTAACAATGAAAAAATAATGTTATTAGTGTTTAGTACTGAACATTTTACCTTATAAAACCATATATCTAAAAACTGCCAAACTGTAATCATGTTTTTTTTTACTTTAGTAATACTGCAGTAAATATTTAAACCTTAATTTAAATGTTAATTTTGTTTTATATTTACTATGGTTTTACTTTAAAATATCACACTTAAACCATGATTAATAAAACAAAAAGCATGGAAAATTCTAAAACAACAGAAATACAATACAAACATAACTGTGCACTAAAAGCCTCTCATGGAAATAGAATGTCAACAGTTTCTCTTTCTTACCGGTTTGTGCCCTGAAATGGAAAAGGCCCAACTATTAGCATTCTAATAGTTCCAGATGAACAAGCGAAATCCTCCAGAATTCTTTGTTGCCTCCAGGCCAGCTGCTTTGATTCTGAAATTAGAGTTGGCGTCATGGTGGGTGACTCTGTGAGTAGAGAGGGTTGTGTGATTAAGGCAGCATGAAACAGCGCCTGCCATTGCTAAGCAGACAGAAGACCTCCAACTAGCCGGCAGTGGCTCTCCTTCAACACTGTCCTCTTGCATACTGAGACATCAAGCACTTAGTCTCCAGCATTTTATAAACAGCCTAGCAGGGTTGTGTCAAGTGATGCTCACAAACACATCTCTTTCTCTCTCTCTCTCTCTCTCTTGCCTATCCATTGCTCTCTCTTTTTCCCTTCAATTCCATTTTGCCATGTTCAGCTGTCAGATATTCTATCTCTGTGTTGCCCTCGGCCTTCTCACTGTTACTGTTCATTACTGGTCTTCCAATTTTTCTCTCTCTCATCCTGCCAATATGCCTTCATTTTTCTCTCTTTTTTTATGTAGCATGTTCCAAGGGGTCAGGTTTTGGCCAGTTTGCATGGCCCTGTTAGCCCCTGCTGGCCATAACTGCACACTGACATTAGTACCAGTAGTAGTATCATGTTGTGCATTGCATACTACTAGTGTCATGTTGATTATTGCATATATAGTAATGCATACTATTATAATATTACTACTGTCATGTTGGATATTGCATGCCATCATATTACTACTTGTGTGATATTGGATACTGCATGCTACCATACTACTACTACCATTACTACTACTACTACTACTACTACTACTACTACTATCATCATCATTTTTGTTATTGCATACTACTAGTACTAATATTATCTAGCTTATTGCATGCTTAATTCACATAAATACATTAAGTTACTGCTTATATTATCAAGTTGGTTATTGCATACTACCATATTACTACAACTATACTACTACTACTACTACTACTACTACATCTACTACTGCTATCATAAGGTTGATAATTGCATACTACTAATTATAATATCATCTAGGTCACCGCACACTATAATACTACTACTACAGCATGTCAAATATTACATACTGTCATGCTACTTCTAATGTTATCATGTTGGTTATTGCATACTACCATGCTACTACTACACTGCAAAACATGCTTTTTTTTACTTGTTTCTACTCCAAATATCTAAAGATTCTTAAATCAAGAAGCATTTTTCAAGACAAGCAAAAGACATTGTCTTGTTTTCAGAAATAATAAGCTCAACTTAAGTGAGCTTTTCCTTAAAACAAGCAAAAATAATCTGCCAATGGGGTAAGCAAAATATTCTTATTTCAAAGCAAACATACAAGTTTACTTGCTTTCCCCATTGGCAGATTTTTTTGCTTGTTTTAAGGAAAGACTCACTTAATTTTGATAAATTATTTCTGAAAACAAGACAATATTTCTTGTCTGGAAAATGCTTCTTGATTTGAGACTTTTTAGATAGTTGGACTACAAATGAGACAAAAGCAATGAAGAAAGAAAAGCATTTTTTGCAGTGTACATCTACTACTACTATCATCATGTTGGTTATCAGGGGCGGGACAAGGACAGCATTTTCACCCGGGAAACGTTAATGTTGCTTAGGCCTCATAAGTGTTCGACTAGTGGAAGAGGAAAGGTGGGGGTGGTTGGTGCGATTGGATAAGTGAAAAGCGGGTTGGGGGGG
>CAIGQV010019070.1:15908176-15944491 GCA_903798115.1 Danio jaintianensis | reverse complement strand
AATATATCTTCTTTTGTGTTCAACAGAACAAAAAAATCAAACAGATTTTTGGGTGAACTAGCCCTTTAAAACCATTCTCATTCATACAGATCTGTATGCACATTCATATAGACTATAATGGATATTACACATTTTTGTAGTTTACATAAAGATGATGATAAAAGGTTGTGAAAAGTTAGCAGTTTCAGGTCTGGACAAGTCACCATTGTCAAGTACTTGCACATGCAAACAGACTAGATAATATATAATGAATAACACACATGCACCTTTTTGTGGTTTATATAGAGATGATAATGGTGTTCTTAAAGAAAAAAAAAAAAGAAACACACAAAATATTACATTTTCAGGCTCGGAAATGTCATATGTATGTGTAAATGAAGGCACAAAATGCATAAAAAGTTTTCTGTATTGGGTAAACAGCCCTTGCAAAGACACTGCAAGTGAAGAAACATAAAAACCTAAAGCAAAGAGCGAAAAGACTGTTTAAATGTCTTTAAAAAAGATCTACCTCAAAATAAAGAGATGTCAAGGATACACAAAGCGTGTTAAACAATACCAATTCTACCAATTATTCCATATTATGGAAATGTACATCATTGTTCAAAAGTCTTGGATAGGTACAGTACAACTGCTTTATTTTTTAAATGCTTTTTAAAAAGGTTTTTAATGGTCACCAAGCTTTTATTTCTTAAAAAATATCATTAAATATTTTTCAAACTTAAAATGGCTGCTTTTTATTTGAATACATTTTAAGGTGTTCTTTTTTTGTTCTTTGAATGCAAAGCTATACTGTATCAATGAAAACAACTTGCTACTTAGTATTTTTGTGGAAACATTATTACATTTTTTTAATTCACAGAAAGTTCAAAAGAGCACCATATCTTTTATTCATTTACATTTATGCGTTGAAAGGTGATTTTATCCAAATAGAATTTCCATTCAAGCTATGCTTTATTTTCACCAGTTCATTCCATATTATGAATCAAACCCATAACCTTGACGTTGCTAATGCCTTGCTTTACTGTTGGAGTGACAGGAAGGATATAACATTATCTTTACTGTCAACTTTGATTTATTTAATGCATTTATGATATAGAAAAAATATTGGATTCCAATCTTTTGAACAATAGTTTATATTATAAGGAATATGCAATTGAGTAATCGATTTATTGAATAAACAAGTAGTTTTTTAAAATATATATACTGTTGATGGATGTGCTTAAATCTACCTTGTCACTACTACAAATACACACTTATAGTTAGTGGGATAGCTCACCCAAAAATGAAAATTCTGTCGTCATTTAATCGTCCTCCACTTTTTCCAAGCCTCTTTGTATTTATTTCTTCTATTAGTGTCACAATCACCAGCGATCTGATCCTGGCAGATCACTGGTAAACACACAGATTACTAAAGAACTACAAATCCGCGGTTACATGGACTACAGATCCAGTCATGCACCACACACACACACACACACACACCTGTTCCTGATTCTGACTGATTGCAAACACACAGCCGGAGGATTGTCAAAGATTGATTACAAGGACTATATACACAGCACACATACACACTTCCATGCCGAGTCTTGTTATACTGTTAGTGAACTTTACGACGCGGTTTCCTTGCCTTCTGTGTTTGAACCTTGCTTTGTTTTATTTCTGTCTGACGCCTGCCTTTTTGACCATCTTCCTGTTTATCGACCATGACTCTGGATTGCCTGTATACACCTGTTTGCTCCTGTGTTGACTGTTGCTTGTCTGACCATTCTCTGTTCAATAAACCTGCGTTTGGATCCGCACTTCCGTTGTCAGCGTCCCTTCCACTTCACGTTACGAATATTGTCAATGGATGTGTTTTCCCAACATTCTTCAGAATATCTTGTTTTGTGTTCAAGAGGAAATAAATTAAAGTTTAGAACCAATTGAGTGTGAGTAAATGATGTAACGTAATGGAAATTAGGGAATTATCATTTTAGGGGAAATTTCCTTACCAAGGTATGTACATTATGGAGGAAATCACAGTACAATGTTGTCAAAACACTACCAGCATCGATTGATTTAACCGCAAGTCATTTATGAACTTCTGGTGATAAAGAAAACATGCATTGTCAGCTTACTAAGATATAGCATGCAAGTGTACTTATTGACATCACTGACATCAAACCAATTGTTGCATTTTATGTTTATGATGTTTTTGAATGGAGTGCAAGATTATCAGGAAATGAGGTTTTGGTTTATTCTTAACAAAGAGCTCTCATATGACTTTGGAATATATTGCAAAAAAAATGCATGTGTCTTATGTTGTAGTTTGACAGCCTGGATTCTCATTCATGGTTATACTATGATAAAATTATGGTAATACAAGGATGCTTTCATTGTGATTTTTGTGCTAAGCCATAATAGATCCACATTGACTTTCATTACAGCATAAAAAACAAATAAGTCAGAGGGGTTTGGATGAAAGTAAATCAGTAAATTATATATATATTTTTTCTTTTTAAATGCCCAGCTTTATCTAGACACATGAAAAAATGACATAGAATATTACAATAATGTTTTTTTTATAATATAGCAATACAAGGATCTGTCACAGCTGAGAGAGAATGAATGAGTCCGTGCGAAACTGCTGCAGGTACAAGATTACTTCCATGCCGGATCTGGGATTAAACCGGCGTGTTTAAGGGTTAAGAGAACATGTCAGATTAACATGACAGGATTAAATGCTAAAAGTGAGTTTGTTTATATGGACTACAGCTCTTGCTCTTTTTTTTTTTCTTTTTTGTTAAATCCGAGATTTGTATTCCGAAACTCGGCTCAAGCGTTTTGTTAAATACGCGGGTTCCATCAGAAGTTAATTTAGCAAATGTTATTAAGCCAGAGGGTATGAGCAGATATAAAGCGTTAACAAAGAAACTGAAGTGCTCGTTGAGAAAATGGAGTGTAATTGAGCCCAGAGAAGGCTGGAGACGGAGTAAATTGAGCAGCCATTGCGGAGATGACGAGATTCTAATGTTTCCCCCTCCTTGGATTCAGTTCACTGAGACAAGCCAAGAAGAAGAAGAAAAAAAAGAGAAAGAAATAGAAATCTGCCATCACTGCACTCACTGTGTTTGCTTTAAACCCTTATCAGAAGCAATTATGGAAAGTTCCAAAAACTCCCTTCATCTCCTCATCGCAACACCAAGTATCTTGCATGCATCTGGAAAAAAGAGAGGATGCAGTGCTGCTCCTCCAGGCCCCTTATTACTGCTCCACACATGATTGGCTTATTTGATCAGATTTCTCTCTCTCCATGAACGCGTGGCTCCATCTGGCTCTGCCGTGTGTGGAGAAAGCTGAACACAGGTGAGCTCGGAGATATCTGGCAGAAAAGAGTCATCAGAAATAATGACAGGTGCACCTCATAATGTGGAGAACGGGAAGAGGAAGAAAGAAAATAATTGAGGAAGAAAATGATTGGGAGATGGAGATGAAAAATGTTCTATATACTTTATGCAAGAGGGGTTAATATCTGTAATGGCTGCGCCTGACACAGCTGATGTTGAAAAATGATGACGTGAGATGAGATGTGTACTGTTCTCAAAGCCTGTAAGTAACATTTGGTGGGCTTTTTTAATACTAGCATGTTGTTGTTTTTTATAATGTTATTACTGTTGTTCTAATTATTGTTACAAAAATGGGTAACACTTCACTTGAATAATATTGTCAAGACACCTTTATAACCATAACATGGAACATTATGAATATGAAGGAGATTTTATGCATGCTTATGACAATTGTCAATAATAAATGACATTTTAAATGCAACAATGACATTGTTCGAGATGTCTTTGTTATGACAAAAACAAATATATCACAACCCATCTTTGTCTGTCATGACTGCTTGGCATTACCAAGAGAACATAACTTGTCATAAATCTGTCATAAACATTATTGTCATGAGGTCTTTGCAATTATGTCATGAATATTTGTTAAAAAAAATGTATAACATCATTATTTATAGTTTATGACATTTAGTGACAATTTAATGCCAAATTTAATATGTGCCACGATACACTGTAAAAAAAATACTGTAGAATTTACAGTATTACTGGCAATTTTGGTTGCCAGTAATAGTGTAAAATTTACATGTGTGCTGTAAATTAACAATTGTTAAAAAGCTGTAGTTTTACTGCCATTAATACTGTAAATTTATATATTTATAATTTATTTATATATTTAAAATATTAATAATGCTGTTATAAAATTCATAACACAATTATAATAGCCCTTAATGGCAATCATGTTTATGACAGATTTATGAAAAGTTATTTTGTCTTGTTGACATGAAAAAGACAAAAACAGGTTATGATGATGTACAATATTTGTTTATGTCAAGTTGTCATAGCAAAGACATCACAAACAATGTCATCTTTGCATCTAAAATGACATAATTGACCGAATGACTCTTAACGACAGTCATAATGCATACAATATAATTCATAACATGTCACGTCATGATTATAAAGGTGTCATGAAAGTCTTATAAACACCCCCTTCAAGTAAAGTGTAATTATGACTGGAAAATAAACAATAATAGCTTAAACACCTGCTGGCAAATATGTAATATAACTGGTTATTATTTGTTTTGACAAGTAATAGTTTCAGAAGACAATGTATAATTATATAGGCAATGTGACAGTAACCGTGGGAGAAGATGATGTATTTTTGCACCAATCATTTCCATTATGCGCCACTCAGCACTTCTTCCTCACATTTTTGCTGCATTACTTCTCCGCGTGACAATCGTTAGTGTAGGTCAGCCTGAAGTTTTCCCTGACCCTTCTCCTCCTCCATACCTTTCATCTCCGCGAATCTACCAAAACAAAGCTCTTTCATGCGTCTGTGGCAATAAATATGTCAGCTCTCCTCTTGCTGGCTGGACTCAGCTTTGAACTGCTGAGATGACAAATCCACCTCTGCTATGAGCTTCTGCAAGAGCTTGACAGACCGGGAGAGACGGAGAGAGATCAACCTGACTTTAATATTTCATCACAAATACGAGTATGGCAGATGACCTGGAGAAGTTGGAGGCTTGGAGCCCCTGCTGTGGCAGTAGCACTGAATTCGGTCAACTTTGTTCACTAGCACGCGAAACACAGTAACTGACTGCCATTTTGTTTCCACCTGCACTGATAATATGCCTGATACCATAACACGAATTAAAACACAGCTATTTAGCTGTGCCTTTTCTGAGTGAACACTGTGCTACATCTGACAGATTGATCTATATTTGTGTCTTTCTTTCTTTTTTCATTCTTATACTAATTGTGTGATTAATTTGTGATTTATTTAATTTTCTTGTTTATGAAGAACTCTTTGACCATTAGCATTGTGTATGAAATGTGTTATATAAATAATCTTGCCTTGCCTTGATATTATGATCACAGAGCATCCACCTTATTTTTTATGTAAGAATGGTGCTCTATTACTGTCTCTCCACTCCACCAATAGCTGGTGTGTGGTGAGTGCACTGTTGCCCTGTGGCTGCCGTCGCATCATCCAAGTGGATGATGCACACTGGTGGTGGTGTGAAGAGACCCCCCCCATGATTGTGAATCGCTTTGGGTGTATGGCCATACACGATAAATGTGCTATATAAATACACATTACATTACATTACAATGGGGTCAGCCATTGTAGCTTACAGTAAATGTGTTGAGACTTCTTGTCTCATTCACTGTTGTTGATTTTTAGCCATACAAAACAGCTTGGTATATTTGATGCTGCAAACTGGTAATTTCTTATCATATTATTTTCATTTTAATGCTTTGTCATAAACACAGTGGTTTGTGGTGTAAGCAATTTGACCGTTTACTGCCATTTATATTGCTAGTCATTTACCCTGAGCAACACATTAATCAAATTGTTAAGACATTTGCAGAAAAGAGCTTACTTCCACATTGCAAAATTAGAGCGATTCAGGAATATTGACTGAGTTTTGTAATTGTAGTGTATTTAAAGGGACATGACATTTGTTCCTTGCGGTTCACTTATAATGTTAATAACAGGGATGGGCACGTCAATGCATGCAGCTGTCACTATGAGGCATTGCGTTTTCCAGGGCAGGAGAGACAGTTAGAAACAAAATTGATTAAAAAAATCCTAACGTGTCTTTCATGAACACCAAACTTAATTTAAAGGCCAAAAATACTGTATATCTTGAGAAAACTGTAGGAAAATGCTGCTATCATTGTAAATTGTACTTTACAAAATGTAACTCTACACTGTAAAAAAGCGATTAGCTGACTTATATTTTTTTAAGTGAGCAAACCCATTGCTTTTAAAGCAACTAGTTGAAATTAATTACAAAAAAAAGTGAGTAAACCTGTTGGCTTAAAATAATGAAGCTAAATTATGTGCATAATTATAAAATTTAAGTCAACTGAACATTTCCAATTTACAATGGGTTTACTCACTTTTTAACTCATTTTACAGTGTAAAAGTAAGCTTTTTAAACACAATCAAAGGCTTTTCTATGTTATCTTTCTAGGGTGTTATTGTCGGTTTCTGATTAATTCTGCTGTAAATAGCTAGGAAAAAAGAGCCTGATTAAGAAATCTGCAAGAAAGTGCAAATTTGCATGACATGTTTAGACAGAGCACATCAAAGAGAAAGTTCTTTCAACTCTTCATTTTGTCATGTTTGTCAGCAGACTCCGACTCAACTGAATGCCCATTCATATACAGTATCAACTGCAGACAGCAGCAGTATTTGCTTCTGGTGAGATGCGATGCCTGCAATTGTGTAGGCAAATGTCTAAGGAAGGCAATCAGGGCCAAATTTTTTTCAATGACATGTTAAATTAGATCGCAAATATGCAGAGTTTGACCATGCAAAAGTGGTGATTTGGAAAGCACTGTTTGAATGTGCTGAGGAATGTACATTCTATTTTATAAACAGTTTCTCTTTCTACGACGTCGCAACAAAACATCACCATAAACTGCTATGACAATGATCTCCTCAGGTACAGATTATGTGCTTTATTTAGTGTTAAATGCTACAAATGTGAGATTAAACAACATCTTATGCGACATTTATTGCCATACTACTGAAAGCAGCAGCAGATCTTAAAAAAAAAAAGAGCTAATGGTTTGAAAATGAACATCAGTCACTCAGCCTACAGTATGTACTTTTAATAATGTTAAATTGGTTTAATATGTATTAATTAGATTATAACCCTTACCATTTTTTTGGAGTGCAGTGGCTGACATTTAAATGAACGCTACTATTTAAATGTTTCTGTCACATTGCGTTTGGTGCAGACAGACAAATTGCTTGTTGCTGGAATCTTGACGTGTCGCGTGTTGTCAGGACACAATGCAATGTGTGATGTTTGCATACTGTACGTACTGTACATGCCCTTCATTAGTGTCAGCCATAAGGTTAAAAAAATCTTTGATTTTATTTTTAGATTAAAAAAATCTGAAAAATACTGATTCTAACCATCAGTACATCACTGAAGTCATATGTCACTGTCTGGAGATGCTGTACCCTAACAACACTCCCAATAATTAGCAGGAATCCACGTAAAGGATCTACCACAAATACCGCAGGTGGTCTTCATAAAAAATTCATTATTCGGAAAGTCTCACGCAGCTTGAAACTATAGGGGTTCCACTGGTGCTTCCATGCAAGTGTTACAAATCAGCACTGATTGACCAGAGAAAAGCTTTTCAGTTCCAGCTTTTTTAGCACAGTGTCTTTGGGGATCCATGGAGTTCCACAGGCCTTTCAGCTTTAATTCAGTTTGGATAAGGTGAGCTATTAGTTGCTAGAAGCTGCTGTGTTAGGCAAAAATAAAAAAATAAAAGTTTTTGTCCTTATCTGGAGTGTGGAGTGCAAAAATACCAAGTACTAAAGGTTTCTGTGCATAGGAATATGGTTGCATGGATGATGCAATTTTATGTCTGCTTTATCCCTTACTGATTGACAGTACTGATGAAGCAGTTGCAGTATACAACATTTATTAAACAGACATTTCACCCAAAACTGTACATTTTGCCATCATTTACTCACTTACTTGTTCCAAACCTTTTTCGACTTTCTTTCTTTTATTGAACACTAAATATTTTGAGAAAGCTGGAAACCTGTAACCATTGACTTCAGTATTTGGTTTTCCTACTATGGTTTAGTGGTTACAGGTCTTCAGCTTTCTTCAAAATATCTTCTTTAGTGTTCAACAGAATAAAGAATCAGGTTCAGAACCACTTAAGAGAGAGTAAATAATTAGTACATTTTCATTTTTGGGTGAACTAGCCCTTTAAATAAATTAGCTTTTAATAATAAAAACATTTAAGTATGGCAGAATGGTTTTGTATCCATGCATCACACTCCATATGTTGTTCTAAAATGTTCTAGGGATATAAGATATAAGAAACTGAAATTCTGTGCATTATTTAAGGGAAATCTTGACCTTGATCATGTGTCTCTTTGCACAACTGCTCAATCATTAGACTATATTACTATATTATTCACGGATAAGGGGGAGGTGCGGTGGCACAGTGGGTAGCGCTGTCGCCTCACAGCAAGAATGTCGCTGGTTCGAGCCTCGGCTGGGTCAGTTGGTGTTTCTGTGTGGAGTTTGCATGTTCTCCCCTTGTTGGCGTGGGTTTCCTCCGGGTGCTCCGGTTTCCCCCACAGTCCAAAGACATGCGTAATAGGTGAATTGGGTATGAGGAGTGTATGAGGGCATCTGCTGCGTAAAACATATGCTGGATAAGTTGGTGGGTCATTCCGCTGTGGCGACCCCTGATTAATAAACGGACTAAGCCAAAAAGAAAATTAATGAATGAATGATTCATGGATAATGCACACCAATTGTGAGAAATCAAGATTAATAAAATGGGGCACAAAATGCAATCCAAGTGCTTTCTTTGAGGTAAATATAGCTGTTGTGTTCATTGCAACAAATTATCGCGCTCATCTCTGACTGTCATCTGTCAACCATCTGTTTCTGTCTGGAGATGTTCCTTTTTGGGTTTTTTTTGACATGTCGTGTTATCTTCCTTTAATCTCACAACTTATTGCTTTTCCTGGGTGAATCGAAGTGAACTGCAATGTAAAAAAGCAAGCAAGCAAACAAACAAACAAACAAAACAAGCAACTTAAGCTAATTATTTTCTTAAATGACTAGGTCCACTGTTTTTTTTTTTTTATATTTTACTCTTCAGTGCTACTTAAATTACTCAAATTATTTGTCTTAGCTGACTTCACTCCAAATAGCTAAATTAGTTTTATTAATTGCCATTTTTAATGTGTGCCGCTAAAGACTTGCATGATAAACATTTCAAAATTACTTTCTGACAAACAATGGAGGTGTGCAGAACCCCTAGTGCTAATGGACAAGATAAGAAACAAATATATACTACAGTGTTTACAACTGGATGCATTAAGCTAACATCAATGCTTCACTCAATAGGAAGATGGAGACCAAACACAAAGCATACAATAATAATTGTATTAGACGGAATCCTCCCCATGGACTACAGATAAAGTAAACATTTGGGAAGTGTCAATAATCTTTGTAAACAGAGAATGGTTACAACAATACTCTAAGCTAAATAACTCAACAAACAGGACTACAAACCTCCGGGGACTACAGCGGTCTCAAAGGGTGGTGACTGAATATTTGCTTTATCAATTTATCTTTTAAACACTATTCAATACAAACATTGCTACAGTTATTTACATTTCACAACAACTGGGAATTGAACCATATTCAGTATTGATTTGTCTGTGGGTTGCTTAAACAAATAAATCAATTTAACTTAGTAGTTTTCCACCATGTCTCCTCAGGAGACATCGAGAAGGGCCGCCAGATGACTCAGCCCTATTTTAATTAACAAGTGTATAATATTTTGATACAATAATCTAAATGAAAATAACAAAAAATACATAAAATATGATGTGAAGATAAAAGTGTATTATGTGATTGATTTTGATGAACATACAGTTCTTTAAACATCTGAAATCACTACATGTTTCTTGGTTAATTAATTTAATACATCAATACTTTCAGTTTTCAAACAAATCTTAGCCCATGGGTGGACATTCAATATTGTGTTGGATGATGGGGGCTGTCTAGTCAAAAACACGGAGAAGAACTGGTCTAACTTGGAGAAATTAGATTAGTTGCAGGTTCACCTAAAACCAATTTTGAGTTGTTTTTTTTAAATAAAATTTGCAGACATCCACTTCACACATTACGCCTTGCTCAACTTGTTTCTTTCCTTTTCTATATTCAACATATTAGGAATATTTAACTCAAAGTTTGGCTTATGTGTTGAGAAGAAACTTGCCAAGTCTGTCATATTGATTGAAACAAAAACATTATATCAAATTCCTACATCTGGTTAAACACTGACAGTGTTTACCCTTGTTTTACTTTATACCATGACTCTGCACATTTTGACAAGTCTTTACATTTTGACTTGTGCTCCTGTAATGAAAAAAATATATATATATATTACCTATTTTCAGTACTTCACGAAAAATGGAAATGTTGTCATAATTTACTCGCCCTCACGTTGCCCAAAACATGTTTCCCTGACTATAAAATAAAAATTCCAGTAGAATTTTCCAGTGTTTACCATTGATTTACCCCATAGTCAGTCTCTGCAAATTCTGACAAATTTTTACACTCTGAAAAATAAAGGTACAAAAGCCAGGGGAGTCACTGGGATGGCACCTTTCAGAAGGTACTCTTTTGTACTTTTTAGGTACTAAAATGTATTTTTATGGTTTAATATGGACCCTTATATACCAGTATGGATTTTACCTACTAATACTGTTTATTTCTGAGAGTGCTAATACTTTATTTCTGAGAGTGTGCAATTTATATTGTTGTGAAAAAAACATTAATACTTCACCAAAAACTAAAATGTTGTCATCATTAACTCAACCTCATGTTGTTCAAAACTAGTTTGCATGACTAAAAAAATAATAAAAATCCCTATAGAAATACCTAGTATATATCCTTGCTTTACCTCATAGCCTGTCTCTGCACATTGTCAAGTGTTCACATGTTGTCTTGTGCTCCTGTAATGAAAAAAAAAAAACAGAGTCTGTTTTCAATACTTCAACAAAAATGAAAATATTGTCATCAATTACTCACCCTCATGTTGCTTAAAACCTGTTTGCCTGACTATAAAATAAAAATTCTGCTCGAATGTAGCTTCTAAGAGAGGATTTTTAGAGCTTTAAAGAAGCCCCGAGATGCGAAGCCCATATTTTTAGCAATAAAGAGTCCAGTAGCTGCTGGAAAATATGAAAGCCAACCACTCGTCCTCAGGAGTGTGCATAGCTCTCTTGTGGCTGTCCTGTCCAATACACACAGATCTGCTCTGGCTTGGTTTAATCCCAGATCTGCCAGGACTGTGGAATTTTTAAAACGCTCACCAGCCCTTTCTCGCTGGCACTCATCTCACGCTCTCTGACTAGAGGATTTGACAAGTTTTTTCAAGGACACGAGGCTCCTCGGAGAGGGTGTCAGGGTTGTGCGCTCTAAGATAGTTGGCAGGGTGGCAAAAGTGTTTCTTTTCACCCTCAAGGTCATCTAACACTCCTCCCTCCTCACCCACAAAGCCCAACTGGCTGAAACAATAAGTCAGCTGTGACCACAAGTGAATCTGTCCATCAGCATCAGAGTGAACATGCTGACATCAAATTAATGAGAATGTCGGAATTGGGAACAATCACAGCACGCTTGTGAATCTAGCCATGCTTTCAGAAGTGTGGGAAACGCCTCAGCGCCACACGCAACAACAATAGTGTCATCAGCAAATAAAGCCTTCCCCGCTTTCTCTCTTCCTCCTACCTGAGGTGCTTTGGAACTACAGTAAATTAAAGTTCCTGTGAAATCAAAATAACATTTTTTTAGATGTTAGTATTGGTATGTTAGTCTTAAGGATATCAATTCCATCTAAATGGATCAACAATTTTTTTGACATTCTTCAGTTTCTCATCAAATCTTCTGACTAATCAAATGCTCTATAGGATCTGACATGTCCCGTCCCTCATTTGCTTTTCTTTTGATGCACTTGATCTTAAATCAATCTCACCACAGAGCTGTCATAAAAACAAAACAATTTTGACAGTTTTTTTTTTAAAAGGGAGGATCTACCCTATATTTTCCACCCTGTCTTTATATTTATTTCAGTTGAAATTATGTCACACATCAAACAACAATGCACATTTCACACTTCACGGGACCTTTAAAGGTGCACTGAGCAATATTTGAAAAATTATTTTGACCACATTGTGGGACCGACCTCAAGACAGCCAATCAGCATTAAGGGGCATATCTAGTTACCATTAGGGATTGGAAGATTCCCTAGTTAATGTTAAAAAAAGGTTAACAATGTGATGCACCAGTTTAAAAAGTGTGCATTGAATACAAGTTGGCATTTAAATCATATATGCAACACATTTTCACTGGCAAAATCTGATTAATGTGCAGTAATTTTATTGTTTAGAAGTGACCGATAATCTGTTACCAATATTTTAGATGTAGATTGATTTCTCCAGTCTAAACGGTTTCCCAAGCGTGTTCTGCCATCACAGCTACTGATACATCACTGTATCACAACACTACAGAGACCTGAGGAGAAGTAGAAGCCGGGATTAAAGTCCTTAATGCTGATCCTCGATCAATCGATCCACCATGGGAAATAGTGAAAATATTTGTGCTGTTTAATGTATTTGAGACTTTGTTTCTTCCTCTGTGCATTCCTCACAGCTGCAGGCATCCGTGCTAAACAGAGTGCAAAAGAAAAATAGCACAATGATTATGTAAAATATGTATTTGCTATAATATCTGTTGACATTAAATGTGCTTTTTGTAGAATTTTAAACCCACATATATGCTTATTTGTGAAGTGAAGTGAAGTGAAGTGTAGTGTGGCCAAGTATGGTGTCCCATACTTGGAATTTGTGCTCTGCATTTAACCCATCCAAGTGCACACACACAGTTAGTGAACACACACATACCGTGAACACACACCCGGAGCAGTGGGCAGCCATGCTGCGGCGCCCGGGGAGCAGTTGGGGGGAACGGTGCCTTGCTCAAGGGACTCACCTCAGTCGTGGTATTGAGGGTGGTGGAGAGTGCTGGTCATTCACTCCCCCCACCCCCAATTCCCGCTGGTACCGAGTATCGAACCAGCAACCTTCGGATCACGAGTCCAACACTCTAACCACCAGGCCATGACTGCCCCCCTTTTCTTTATTTTATTTTATTTATTTTTTTTGAAGCAATAACTGTAAAGGGAGTATTATACAGTGCATCTGGAAAGTATTCATAGCGCTTCACTTTTTCCACATTTTTTTATGTTACAGCCTTATTCCAAAAAAGATTTAAATTCATTTATTTCTTCAAAATTCTACACACAATACCCCATAATGACAATGTGAAAAAAAGATGTTTTTAAATTGTTGCAAATTTATTATGTATAAATATTTATTATGTATATTAATATTTATATATTACAAGCTCTATCAGGTTGGAGGGGAAGCGACGGTGTACAGCCATTTTCAGATCTCTCCAGAGATGTTTAATAGGATTTAGTTCTGGGCTCTGGCTGGGCCACTCAAGGAAATTCACCGAGTTGTTGTGAAGCCACTCCATTGATATTTTGGCAGTGTGCTTTGGGTCATTGTCCTGCTCGAAGATGAACCGTTGCCCCAGTCTGAGGTCAAGAGCACTCTGAAGCAGGTTTTCAGTCAGGATGTCTCTGTACATTGCTGCATTCATCTTTCCCTCTATCCTGACTAGTCTTCCAGTTCCTGCTGCTGAAAAACATCCCCACAGCAGCCACCACCACTGTAGGGATGGTATTAGCCTGGTGATGAGCGGTGCCTGGTTTTCTCCAAACGTAACACCTGGGATTCACTCCAAAGAGTTAAATTTTAGTTTCATCAGACCAGAAGATTTTGTTTCAGATGCCTTTTGGCAAATTCCAGGCGGGCTGCTATGTGCCCTTTACTAAGGAGTGGCTTCCGTCTGGCCACTCTACCATACAGGCCTGATTGGTGGATTGCTGCACAGATGGTTGTCCTTCTGTAAGGTTCTCCTCTCTCCACAGAAGAACGCTGGAGCTCAGACAGAGTGACCATCGGGTTATTGATCACCTCCCTGACTAAGGCCCTTCTCCCACGATCACTCACCTTAGATGGCCGGCCAGCTCTAGGAAAAGTCCTGGTGGTTCCAAACATCTTCCACTTACGAATGATGGAGGCCACTGTGCTCATTGGAAATTTCAGAGCAGCAGAAATTTTTCTGTAACCTTCCCCAGCCTTGTGCCTCGAGACAATAATGTCTGGGAGGTCTACAGACACTTCCTTTGTCTTCATGCTTGGTTTGTGCTTTGACATGCACTGTCAACCCTGGGACCTTATATAGACAGGTGTATGCCTTTTCAAATCATGTCCAATCAACTGAATTTACCACAGTTGAACTCCAATTAAGCTGCTGAAACATCTCAAGAATGATCAGTGGAAACAAAATGTACCTGAGCTCAATTTAGAGATTCATGGCAAAGGCTGTGAATACTTATGGTGATTTTTCAGGTTTTTATTTTTAATAAATTTGCAACAATTTAAAAAAATCTTTGTTCACATTGTCATTATGGGGTATTTTGTGTAGAATTTTGAGGAAATAAATGAATTCAATCCATTTTGGAATAAGGTTGTAACAAAAAAATGTGGAAAAAGTGAAGCGTTATGAATACTTTCCGGATGCACTGTAATAAGTAAAAAATTTTTTTTATTTATCTCAAGTAAGTTATTGCGTGTTTCTTATAGCAAAGGTGGTATTTTTTTTGTAAATGTAGTATTTTTTTCTTTCATTTCTTTTTGTTTGCTTGTTTAGTGACTTTAACTTAAAAACTTTAACTTAATTTGATGCTTTTAAGACCAATTTTAGATTGTAATGTTCTAATGTTCTGTTGTTTGTTCAACTAACTATAAAAAAGTAACGCTGTAATAAAACCAAACAGAAAATCTGCAAGGCTATAGCATTAGCCTATTTGAGAGTCAGATGTAGTATCATTTGAAGAAATAAAAAAAAGTAGTCATGTCTTTTCTTTGCATTTAATCGCATTGTGTTGAACTGAACCGAATTGAAATCAGATTGCACTGCATTGTGATAGGGGTATATCTTATTGTATCTGCTTACATACCGTATAGTATCTTATTATATCTTATAGTAGCTGCTTCATATGTATATTTAATTTATTTTATCGCTGGTTATTGACTGAAATGCAAATCATATAAGTCTCAATTCTGAGATGTATGTCGCTAGTAGCTATAGCAGAGATATCAAAAAGGGGCGTGGTCTTGTTGGATTATGGGCTTGTTTGTTTTTTGGTGCTTTCAAATATCAACATAATTTGGCAAAAGTCGCTTAGCGCATGCACCTTTAATGATTTCTAAGCCCTGACAGCAGTGCATTTGAATAGGCCAAGCTTTGCTACACAAGTACGATGTCCAATTAAATCGATAAACAGATTCATCCTGATATAAAGTGATACTCAC
This sequence comes from Danio jaintianensis, assembly GCA_903798115.1. Lineage (NCBI taxonomy): Eukaryota > Metazoa > Chordata > Actinopteri > Cypriniformes > Danionidae > Danio > Danio jaintianensis. The sequence continues at coordinate 15,928,918 of CAIGQV010019070.1, read as the reverse complement.
TGACATTTATGCTTTCATGTTTATAAATGATTTGCTTCTGTTTACTAAAGAAAGATTATTCTGCCAAGAAGTGATTTTTTTAGCATCATTTTATTGATCTTTTTAGATGCTGAATGTGTTTAGGGATGTATTGTCCTCTCAGCATATTTACTATCTTGCGTTTATCAAACGGAGAGCAAATCAATTGTTGGACTTGCCTCACAAAGACAAAGAGACTGTATATTTATTGATTTAATGGTATGTTAAATACTTACTGAAATACCTTTGCACACTGAAAGAAACTGTGCATTAGAAATGAGCAAAGGGTGTCAACCTGTGACTCGATGATGTGGAGGTGATACAGTAATGACATTTTGAACAGACACAAGCCATTACAACACAGCATGCCGCTTACAACACTAAGAATATTGGTTTGATTCCCAGGGAGCGTGTCAACTGATGAAATGCACATACAATCCATCAATGTAATTGTAAAGTCAGCACTTCTTTGCAGCAACTCCATGCACACAAGTCCAAACTCGGTTTTCTTCTGTTATTTAGATGTGCATTTCGAAGCACATTCTGTGGTGGGCATATAGTTTTTGTTGCCTGAACTGTACATGTTTTAGGGCAACAAACATTTTCAAAAATAAATAAATGTTCAATGAAAACAATGAAAACAATGAAAAGGTATTGCTCACCCCAAAATGAAAACAGGGTAGTCATTTACTCACGCTAATGTTGTTTAAAATCAGTTTGCCTTTTGTATTGTCCATAATGTGGTCAAAAACAAAATGAACAAAATATAATGATTTTAACTCTATGCATCTAAACTTTTACACTGTAAAAATGATTTGCATAATGTCAAGACAAAAAAAGCTTTTTTTATGTTACTTTAACTTATTTTAAAAGATATATACAGTTTAACTTAATATGTTTAGTTAGTTTGATTGATGTAAGTTAAGATGACTAGGAAGGTTATTTTGATTCAACCAAAAATATAGCAGCAATAATGTTTTTACAGTGTAAGAACATTTACCAAAGAAATGTTCAGAACTATTTTTTTAATGTAAATGCCATCTTATAATAATAATAATAATAATAATAATAATAATAATAATAATAATAATAATAATAATAATATTGCCATCATTTACTTATATAGTTCAAAACTCATTTGGTGAAATTTCTTCTGTTAAAAAAGAAATATATTCTGAATACTATTACTACTATAATATCAATCACAAAAAAGTAATCAAAAGAAATTCTGATATACAATGAAAGTCAGTGATCATTAAATCAACATTGACTCCACTGAGCCTTTTCAAATTATCATATTACTTTAATTAAATGATCATTCACTGAATATTTCCATTTAAACTTTGAATCACATTCTGTGAAGGACATACAACCTACAACATACAACTTTTGACCACAAATGCTTATTTAAACAATAAGGTGAGATATTTCAAAAATAAAAGGGATTTGATGAAATGTGTATTTTGTAAAAAAAAATATATATATATTTTAGGGATAGATGGATTCACAAATGCCTTTTTTATGAAATCCAAACAATCTGTATAAAAGTTTCCCAAAACCTTTTGGGTTCTGCATGGCGTTTAAATAATTTATGAATAATTATTTAAATAATACACATTAAAAACGAACAAAAAAATGACTAAAAACATGTAGTGACAAATATTATATGTGACCATTAACAAACATCAGGGTGCTATTAACATGCAAATAATTTAAATTATTAAAATAATAACTAATCTTGGTATCCTCAGTGCAAGCCACAGACTGAGCTACCTTCATTTATCTTCTCAAAGTTAAAAATAAATCTTACTTTATTCAATTAAGGATAATATTATAACTATCACGCACCATCCTTGCTCCTCAAGGACATTTTGATACAGTTCTTCTCAGCAAAAACAAACACTCGCATGCAGAGAAGGTGAACCACAGAAAGGTACACAAAGTCTGTATTGACAGTTTTTGTACAAACACATGCCCCCCTCGTCTCTCGCTGAGTGTTCTGTCTCTAACCATCTCCTGTTTTATGCACATGAAACAAATTTGTTCTCTATCTTGCCCTCTCTCTCATACACACACACAAATGCGCAACCACACACTCTGGAGAGAGCAGAAAGGAGAGGGCCAGTGAAGAAAAAAAATAAAATAAAAAAGAGTGGATGAGAGAATCTGCGAAGTGTGCATACTAAAAGAGACACCTTCCACTTTTCTAGAACTTTATTTTTTCATGATTGATTAAATATTAAACCTACATTTCTGCTCCAGTTAATTGCATGTCAACACACCGGCAGGAAAGGCCAGAACTGGAAGAAGGGTGGATGGAGGATGGTGCATGATCCACGTCTACAACGAATATCCAAGCTGGGTTTGGAAAAAGGAGGGTTAAGCATCAGCTAAGAGAAAAATGTGTGCTCGCGTATGTGTGTTCTTGAGAGTACAACCAGAGTCAGGAAGAGCAACACCATCACTAATTCATGGGCAGCTTCTGCTCTTCCAGGCTGGCGTTGCTCTTCAAATGACCTTTCTTCTCCCACAAACACACTTTCTCTGCAGTGGACGTTACTGCGAAGTATTCTGAATGATAGGGAAAAAATATATACAAGGTAATGGAATATGCATACAGAACTAATATTAGACTAAGTTTACACAACAGTCTGTGTGACCAAAGGTTGGTGGTCAAACCCTTTTCTGGTCTCCTAGGAATAGGGGTGCGTGAGTGGAGCATTGGGTGAATCATCGATTTGTAATGTTACAATTGTATGCTGTCTAGACAGGCCTATGGTGGGAGGGTGGGAGCCATGAGAAGGCCATATTGTGTTCATTCATCTCAGAATATGCTCACTGTAAAGCATTCAAGCTGACAGAGGATGACTGAACGCTACAGTCATGCTTAAGACTTTATTCTTTGCTATTTCTATTTCTCACTATCACACTAGTGAGTCATGTTAGGGGTGGTATTTGCACACCTACGTGCAACGCTCAATTGTGGGTCAATGACGTATAAGAGTGTGTACACGAGAGTCTATGATTTAACTCTGTTATGCGTTGTTGTTTTTTGGTCACACCACATGATTTGTTTTGCATCATTTACAGTGTATACTATAGATCAATATACAATATATTTTGTTTAGACTTTTTAAAGTAATTTTATTATGCATGTATGTCCTTTTTTTATTAATTATTAAAATACCTTTTAAAGATTAGCTATCTGAATAATGAAGATTTATCTAAATATAGATATATTTCATTACAGCATATTTCAGCAAATTGTTTTGCATTCAGAAATACAAACAACTATGTTCAGTGGAAATACATGACCCAGGAAATATACTTCCTTACATTCAAATTTAAATTTAATGTGTATTCTGTTTTGAAGCCTCAATCAAAATGCAGGAATTGAATTAGACAGGCATTCTCAATTCAGTTCCGAGTGCCGCAGAACCTCGGCATACTGATCAAACCACTACCTAATTCACATCACACCCTTCTTCTGCCCAGAGAAAATGTCCAATATTGCTCTTGATTTCGCTGAGAGACAGACAGACAAACACAGCAGAACCTGGAAGCGGTGGAAATCAATTATGTCAGCTGTAAGAGAGAGTGGCATTACTCTCAAACCGAGCACAGCCGTCATTGCTCTGAGCAGGTTAGCTTTAATCATCCTCACACCCTCAGTCCCATTCAGTGTCTCGCCGCTTTTAGCCGTAGCCCTTAAAGCTTTTGATATGGATACGTCTGCTGCCTTTCTCACTCCTCTTTTTCAGTTTGCAGTCTCTGGTTTAAGAATTGATTGCTCTTGCTTTGGCCCTCTGAATTGCTGCCTGGATAGAGGGGTCCCCGGCTCGTTCAGAAAAGGCTTGCATCAAATCAAATGGAAATCTGGAGGAAGTGAGGAAGAAAACGGATAGAGACGACCTTCCTCGATGATGGAGGGCATGGTACATACTGTCCCATCATGTCTGTGATTCGTTATGTGGTCACGCCAGCACTGATGGGCATGCGGCTGTTGTAAAGCTGTGAACCACAACAGTTGTGAAAAACCTAAAAAAAAAATTTTATAGTGCCCTTTGTTTATGTGTTATGCAACAGATTTTGTAAACATGTATATTGCTTCTAGTGCTCCTTGTAGACATGTTATGCAGTGAAATGTACCAAAGTGGACTATAGATAGACTATAGATGGGTGGACTATGTATGTATGGATAGATGAATGGATGGTATATGCATGAATGTATTTACTATGTATGTATGTACATATGCATGTATGTATGGACGGACGGATGGATGGACGGACGGACGGACGGACGGATGGACTATGTAAGGATGGATGGATAGATAGATGGACAAATGGAATATTGATGGATGGATGGACTATGTACCTGTATGTATGATGGATGGATGGGTGGGCAACTGTACAGAATTATAGATGAACGAAGGATTATAGATAGACAAATGGATGGACGGATGGACGGACGGATGGATGGACTATGTACCTGTATGTATAATGGATGGATGGGCGGGCAACTGTACAGAATTATAGATGAACGAAGGATTAAAGATAGACAAACAGAATGATTGATGGATGGGTGGATGGACAGAATTATAGATGAATGGATGATTATAGAGAGACAAGCTGAATGGTGGATAGATGGATGGACGGATGGTCAGAAAGACAAAATTATAGATAAATGGATGATTATAGATAGACAAACAAATGGACAAACAGATGGATGGATTGATGAATGCATAGACAGAGGGACCGAATTGTGGAGAGATAAACAGAAGATGGGGCTGCACGGTGGCGCAGTGGGTAGCACGTTCGCCTCATAGCAAGAAGATCGCTGGTTCGAGCCTCGGCTGGGTCAGTTGCCGTTTTTGTGTGGAGTTTGCATGTTCTCCCCGTGTTCATGTGTGTTTCCTCCGGGTGCTCCGGTTTGCCCCACAAGTCCAAAGACATGCGGTATAGGGTAGGCTAAATTGTACGTAGTGTATGTGTGTGAATGAGTATGTATGGATGTTCCCCAGTGATGGGTTGGAGCTGGAAGGGACTAAGCCGAAAAGAAAATGAATGAATGAATAAACAGAAGATGGGATGTGAATGGATGGATATACAGAAAAAGAGATTAAGGGATTGATTGGTGGATGGATGAATGGTGACATCTATCTACAATAGATATACCAACAAAATAATTGATGGATGAATTGTGGAGAGATAAACTGAAAACAGAAAGTGAGTGGATGGATGGGTATACAGACAGAAAACATAATGAAAGTATAGAAATAAAATGATAGATATAACTGCACAGATTTAAAGATAGGTAGACAAATAAAACCACTATGAACCACAGAAGTATAGATAAAAATAGACAGACAGACAGACAACTAGTATGATGGATGGACAGTTGGGTGGATGGATAGATGGAAAAATAGATAGATAGAGACAAGCAAAGCTACTTTCCCTTTTCCCACCCATCTACCTTGATCCTTCCCCTCCTTTAAAGTGGTCAGCTGATGAAAATCATTCATATTCAACAACGCTGGCAATAAATCTCCATTATCAGCCGGAATAAGAGAATAGACGCGCTCTCAAGTTCTTCACTGCAACTTAATTATGTAAAGACTATCTGAAGTCACGCCGAGGGAGCGCTAATCTACACCTTGAAATTGAACAAGATATATTATTGATGCCTCATCTTCCTTTGATTTATAATAGGAAAATTACCCCAATCCTCCCACCATTTCATCCATCCAGTTCCCCTCATTCACTCGCTCACTCTCACATTAACTACCAAATATGCTCTTTACACCTTCTCAATCACTCCTCGGGAGATCCTCCCCATCCATTAGCATTCAGGTTAGGAAAGGGAGGGTTACAAATGAGTTCTCTGATTTCTTGACTCCACAAGCTTTTAAGCGGCATCTAAAAAGCCCAGGCTCGAGCTATTTGCTTACCTCTCGTTGTTTAAATAACATGCTTTTTCAAGTGCTCCTCATTGATTTGATTAAGATCTGCCGCTACATAAAAACACCATGGCTCTCTAATGTACTTTTCCTCATCTTTTCTGAAACTCAGCGGAGTGATTAGGGAGAGACATTCATCACCCCTCATTACTCCAGCAGCTGCACTCTAAGAAACGTGATCTTTCGGTCTCCTCTCGCTATCTGTGACACATTACCTCACACACTCTGTCATCCGCAGATGTCGCGTTTGAAAGCTAGCTTTAGCGTATCTCCTCCTCTATCTCTGTTGCCATTCTCCTGTGCGTCTATCTCTCCCTTTGCAAACTTCTGAAGAAAACTGCACTTGTTATGTGCACTTGAGCGATGTCAAGCATATCAGTGTGCCGGCATGTCAAGAGTCAGCAAAATCGCCTACAACAGGAATACTTGACAGAGCTTCATTTCCAGCCACCTCAGCTGAAAAGCTCCAGAAACCGCACACTGCAGAAACATGCAAACTATGATAGCGCTACACATCTCCAGAGGCTTTAGGACCAAAGAGCATGGAGAAAATGAGATTTCTGATGTGTGGAGAACTGCCAGTGTGTCTCATATTATTTGTCCCCTTTTACTATATGTCCTGTATTTCTTGGCAGCTACTGTACTGTATAAGGATACCTATTGTTGATGTTGTTGGCCATCAGTAGGCATTAGTATTGCTGTTTACAGTTAAGGTTCACTTTACTTCACATTACTTTTCTAATAATTCGACTGCAAGGACACTACAGTGATAAAGGAGAGAGAGCTGTCACTGGGCACAAATGACACACAACGTCATAAGATGTTAATATTAGGTTAGATTTAGGTTGTGATGTTGGGTGACCAAAATTCAATGTACGTTATTTTGACGTAAATGTTTTTAGGTTGCGTTGGTAAGTGATCAAAATCCAACGTCAAGCCAACATCTTAAGCCAATGTCATATGACGTCAAATACTGATATTTATTCATCAGGTATGGCAACCAATATCCAACGTCTGATAGACATCATAGTGGTAACGTCCACACAACGTCAAGGTGTAACATCATTAGACATTGATATTTGGTTGTTTTTAGGTTGTGTTGAAAAGTGACCAAAGTGCAACCGACATTGGACACTGATGTCGGTCTGACGTTGGTTTCTGGCATCAACCCGATTTTTATTTCCACCCAAAATGCAACGTCCCATGACGTTGGGTTACAACGTCAATCTGACGTCCTCCTGTGCCTGCTGGGTTGTACCTAAAGGGTACAAATTGGTACATCAAAGGTACTTATTTGAACCTAAAAAGTACAAAAGTTTATCACTTATGTACCAATTTGGACCCTTTATGTAAAATGTAAAGATGTAAATGTAAAGACATTGTTTCTGATTTGTATCCTGTTGCTTAATATATTTATTTGCTTGCTCAGCATATTTCTGTGTTTTGGTCCTTTTGTTTGTGCTGTAAGGAAATAACTGAAATCATTTGGCAAAGTGATATGGAGCTGTAGCCTTCATGGTATTATTTGAAAATAACTGTATTCAAAGTGGTTGGAACTATTGTGTCTAATCTTTAAGGCCAGTAAAACAAAAAGTATTATATAACTTTTTGGCAGATATAAAAACGCAGATATTAAAAGATATTCTTTAAATAATCTTACAAAATACAGAAGTTCCAAATCTTAGTTTTAAAAAGCATGTAAAGAAAATGGCGAGAACTATAAGATCTAACTTGATTAACTTCAGACAAATTAGGCACTGACGTCGCATTGATGTAGCTAAGACAATCATGCCTGCTACAATTTTTTTCATGCTTGTCATATTGTCTGACATGCTAGGGATAAGCGAGAGAAACTGTAATCCAACCACTAAACTCTCGTTACAAGCAAACTTTAAAAACTTTTGATAAAAAAGCCTAATTAACACCATAACAGCAGGGTTTTGGAGAAATGCAGTTTTTTTGAGTTTTGATAATTTTAGACTTTATTTTAATTGATGCTTGGTTTATAACATTTTTAATGGTTTGGCCATTTCGCTCTGTGGACTCTGTAGGATCCAAATAGATAATCATCTATTCATGACTTTCTTGTTCCTTTCTGGCAGATACTGCTTTTGGCTTATCATCTGTTTCAGGGAAAGTGATTACTTGTTGGAACACATTAGAACATGTACATCTATTGATATGTTCAAATCAAAACTGAATTTATATATTAAATCAACTCAATTATACTCACTCACCTGATCCGACACTCTTTAAAACTACAGCACAATTGTAATTGTTAATTTTCAGTGCACTTGTAAATTTTACAGCAATTTTTTTACAGTGTACCCAACTGGTTGTTATTTGTGTTGTTTTTTATGGCTCTGACAGGATGTGCATAATTATTAATGTATTCTGTTTTTGTTAATTTTATGTTTTTTATGGTATGAATTGACTACCTGCCAAGGGACTGCAAATGAAAATGTGCCTATGGCTAACTTCAGTGCAATGCATAAAATGGCAACATTTATGATATATTTGTACATGGTTCCATTTCAAATAACACAACAACAACTACTACTTCTACTAATACTAATAATAATAATACTACTACTACTACTACTACTAATAACAAAAATAATAATAATAATAATAATAATAATAAATACATTACAATGTTCATCAGCAATTATCAAGAATACTGCAGTCTAGCATTAGCATTACTAATCAATTCAACTATTAAGGTTAGATTTAGTACTTGAATAAGTGATGACATTATTATGTGAATAATGAATAATAATAAGTGACTCATTCAAAAATTCAAACCATAATAACTTTGACATCAACTGCTTTCATTGAGCGTGTTTAGTCATTCTTGGAGCTTCACAGTACTTAGTCATATTGAAAAATGCCGAGCTCAACAACTGAGAGTAAACTATTTTGATTTAGAGCAACACGAGGGCGATTAAACGATGACAGATTGTTCATCCTTTGTGCGATCTATTCTTGTAATGATACTACTACTACTATTACTACATTCTATTTGCGAGTTAATAAAGCACAGAAGCCCGCAGTGCAATATTCAAGGCAATGCCTCACTCCAGACTCAAATGCGATTACCAATGACACTCTCGCTTCTACTTGAGGGAAGAGCTCTTTTGAAGCTTCCTCCTTTTCTTGCTAACCCAGAGCCTGATTGTACATTAATGACATGGCGCATATCACGAGAGCTCAGAAGCTAACGCTAAAGCCCATCGCTCTGCCTTCCAAACTAGTCTTATTAAATGTGAGACGAGAAGGGTCGGTGACGGACTTTGCTGGGATTACAGCAAATGGACCTAATGGAGGATCAGAAAAAGCTCCAGTGACTGACCAGATGGTGTAATATTCTCAAACTGTTAGCAAGCATCAGCCCACAACAACGGATGTATGTGTGCTTTCTAAGTTTGGATCATATCAGATTTGTGTTTCATCTGACGGATGTGTAAGTGTTCTCGGTGGTACTGCTGCACACTTGTATGGCATCTGGAAGTATGATCAATCGGACTTGCTGCTCCATTAGCATGTAGCTAAAAAAGCATAGATTAAAGCATATCAGTGACCATGAGAGCTACAGAACAGCAGTTTGGATCAGTCGTCATCAGGACTGAATAATTTATGGACACTGTGGTGAAAACCCAGTGCTTCAATCGGGAACCTCAGATGGCTTACAGTTGAATGTTCACAGGTATCGGGGATGAGATTTATCTAATATTCGTTTAAGTATTTATATTCCATGAAAAATCTGATAATAATGTATTATTCCATTTGTCTCTTGTATTTGTCTCTTTTTTCTTTAAACAAATAAATTTAGTTAAATAACATTGGACTTATCGTAATAGTATAATAATACAATAACAATACTTTTCTTATAAACATTTTCTGTACATTTTCTGTAAAAGTCATGTAAATTAATACAATCATAACTCAATGGGCCTTTTTATATTTTACATTAATTTTCAGTTTTTGGTTTTGTAAAAGCTTGGTTAGGACCATTTATATATGAGAAGGATCAGCCATTTAACGCAATCTCAAGACAATTGGTATGGATTTCTTGGAATATATAAAAACAAAGGGGTATTTACTATCACAATGGACACATTTATGTAGGTTTGGGTCATAGGTTTTGTATGGAGGACCTCAAATGTCACAGAAATACTTAGAAAGCATTTAATTTCATTTCATGACTTCATCAAGTTAAATAATTGCAAAATAAACACTGGAATTAATACATATGTTTGCTAAATAATGTATTTATGTATAATAGACTAAGTTGAAAAATAATTGATTATTTGATATTTTAATGAGCAATAAATGGAGTAATTATAAAACTATTTATAAAATAAATATCAATTGATAAATCAAAATACATCTATAAAAAAAAACAATCAGTAAGTACATAGGTTAAAAAAGAATTAATGAATCCACAAATAAATGTGATACATACATGATATATATATTAGGGCAGCAATATTTTTTTAGTGTCCTATACAGAAACGGTTGAAAGCATTACAGTACGTAATTTAAAAGGGATTATGTGATGACCCCTATTTCCCATGGCAAATTTCTACACCCAAATCATACAATGATCCTGCCTTTTATGGAAAACGTGTCTGACTCGACATTAAAAATGCTCGAGGTGAACAAAAATTATTTCTGACTTCTCACCTCAGAGCGTACATGGTAAAAAAAATCCAATATAGCAAATCTGTAGCCTGGCAGAAGGTGTTAAACAGGCACCTGCTTTCATTTAGAACTCTCTTCATTCGCAACCCATACTCTGCTCTTCCTCTCATCCCTGTTCATTATACTTGCCAGTCTAGATAGAGGGAGGAATGACCTCCAGGGCCGAGATTAAAGAGGGCTGAGCTGAGAGCTGCAGTGTGTGTCCGACAGACAGAGGTGGAGCTGCAGAATGCAAGCCAATAGTCCAAGATTCATAATTCATATTCCATTCCTTGTGTTTGCCTCGGCATAGATCATTTCTCTCTCTCTCTCTTTCCACAAACATGAATCCTTTTACTATTCCCCACCGCCCATTTGGCCCCTTCCTGTCACAAGCATCCCTTTCCAGATGGCTGCCACTATGCTTCAGTGTTAACTATGGTCAACACGTCCCGTCTCAGGGGTACTGGCACTAACCCACTTTTCCCCTTAGTATCGATCCCTACTTCCACAGAATGATTAGCCTCTTCTTTACTTTACCGTCTCTCCTCCCTGCGCCTCCATTTTCAGTCTCCCAGGCAGCTCTGAGTGAGAATGTCTTCTCGGATTAGCGTGATCTGTTTTCCATCGAGAGATTCATCTCTGTAGCGGTAGCTTGATGCTAATAATGAACTGCAAACAGTTGAAGGCAAATGTATAAGCCTTACTTTGATTTGTTTATTTTTATTGTCCCAAGAACTGTTTAATGGAAATACTTTTTTTAACATAATAGTTTTAATAACTAATTTCTAATATTCTTTCGTCTACGATCACAGTACATTATATTTTATAGTTCTTTTGTAAGGTACTAGTATTCAGCTTAAATTTTAAAGCTTAGCTAGGTTATATAGGTTAACTAGGCAACTAAGGTTAATTAGACAAGTCACTGGGCAACAGTGGTTTGTATGTCGCCAATTGAAAAAATATATATATTTCTAATAATATTGACCATATTTAAAAAAAATAATAATTAAAACTGCTTTTATTCCAGCCAAACTAAAGATATAAGACTTTCTCCAGAAGAAAAAAATATTTAGAAATTATGCAAAATGGGTAGCACAAAAAGTGTTTTTCTTTATCCATTAATACAAATACACTTTTATGGCAGAATTTGAAGCATTATCAAAAAGTAAAAGTCATTTCTATGATAAATGAAAACTTAAACGATAAGGCATTCATGTATTTTTACCATCTGCAATATGCAAGTACATTTTGAAGGGGAAGCAACAAAGGGGCAGAAACAAAGCTGTTTCTCTAATTATCATTTTCTGTTTTGTAAAAATTCTATTTTTATTTGGTGTCCCTCTTACCTTGTAATTATACATTTAATTACTGCATAATAATATGTAACATCTTGCACTTACAGTAGAGTTAGGTTTAGGATTAAGGCTTGGTTTAGGATTAGTTGCAGTTTGAAATTTCTTTTTAGGTGTGACTTTAACATTCTGTCAAGGGTCTACAGATGAAAAAAATAGGCATTCTTGGCTAATTCTGGCACATTTTACAGTAATGTCTATTAATGTGCATTGCCCCTGTAAACAAATAAACAAAAAATATGCAATGTACTGCTATTACTATATTAATTACATGTAATATAACAAGTAATTGTTAAAAAAAAAAAAAAAAAAAGTGTTACCAAATACACTTAAGACAAAATCAATTAAACAATACAAATTAGCACAAAATGACAGATATAACTAGAGTTTACATGCAAAAACCTCTAAGTGAATTTTCAGGCTACTGTGTGTAGTTTCATCAATTTTACCCTTAGTGCAAAGAATAGGTTATTTTCATTGCATTTAAAGTGAAATAACTGAACATAAACATAGGAGGCTGAGATAAACGCAAATTTTAAATGGAAATTTTAGACAGCACTTAAAGCTTTTTGCATATGAACTATTTCTTAAACTTAATTCACTTTTAATGCATGAATCTACTAATGATGATCTTTCAGCTAGCAACAATGAAAAAAACTATTTGCAATGTAAAGTAAAGAATGAATTAGTTAGGTTGACAAATGTATCTTGTTTAAATGACGTTTAAATATAATTACAGAGAAGCAAGACAAAGCACTAATTGAGAAAATGATTTGTTATTTTTGCAGCAAACACGCTTTGTTGTTCAGCTTACAAATGGATTTTAAATTAACCCGCTTGATGAGGTTAAATCAATATCTGTTTGGCATGTACATAATACCTGACCTCCAGCACTGAGGAAACACATTGACCTGAGATGACACCATTACGTCTCCATGTAATGCAATGCCACCTCATTTGTCTACTTTTGAATGTGAACTCTGTTACTGTCTGCCAGCTAATCTCCCAACAGCGGAGCAAGGTAAGCTATCACGCGTTCCCTGTTTTTTGACATTATGCGGCATTTGTTTACAATGCCACATGCTGAGACTATATGCCTAATTGTCAGCGGTAAAATGCCAGACGTTTGTGAGGACACATCAGAGCCGGAGGAGGACTCCTGTGTAAATATCAGCTTAACCCGACATCCCTCTCTCAAAACATCAGTGGGGCACATTCAGTATTCCGCAGTTATAAAAGCTAGTCAAACTGCCACTTTGGAACCAAGAGTAAATGTACAATTTGTAACATATTTTGTTAGATTACTCATGATTAGTAACTAGTTTTATAAATGGGGTTTCTGAATAAGACATCCAAGAAAACATTTGACTTTTTTTTTTTTTTTTTTGCTTTTTCTGCATATTACTGTATTTTTAACATCAGTTTTCAGAGATATTTATAAAAGGAAAACATGCAGACTTTCTTTGATATGTAAAAAAGCAACACAATGAGCTTTTCGAAATAGATGATTCTGGTACATTGCAATTATTTTGTCTTGAGTATATGTAAACATCTGTTATGTGAAATAGTTTATCCAGAACAATACTAAACAAAACAATAATACATTTCTATGATTCCTCTTGTTAAAATGATAAAAAATAATAATAATAATAATCTGCAAGGGTTATGAAAACGTGTGTGCAGAACTAATGTTCCTCATGATCAGTATGGGAATTATACATTGGTTATCAGAGGGTTCAACTTTTTTATTGACCAAATGCATACACTGTATCAAACATGTCAAAAGCATGTCAAAACATCAGTAAATTAGCAGTTTTGATATTTGATGCTTTTGAACTGCATTTTATATAATTGCACCTTGATTTTTCCTCCGAAAAACTTTTGATGTTGAAAAGTTTGAAAAAATGATATACTGTGATATATTGTCTGGATTGTTGTAAACTATGGTATAAAAACCTAGTAATAAATTGCCAGTAATTTTCTGTCATTTTATGGAATAATTTATGTGTATAAACTTTACAGTGCCAATAGAAAATCATCATACCCTGTGAAAATCTATACCTTTACTCACATTACACCCTGCTTTCAAAAGACCTTTTGGAGAAGGCTACAAAAACATTTCAAAAGCTGGAAAAGCTATTTGGAATGTGATTTGATTTCAGGCTGTATGACAAATTAAGTAATTATTTCAAAGGGGTATGATGATTTTCTATAGGCACTGTGTGTATTATTTCTTATACAATATATTGTTTCAAACTACTAAAATCTACTAAAAACAAAACAAACAAAAAAAACAACTACTAAACAAGTAAATGCAGAGTTGAACTTTCAACATCAAATGTAGACAGAGCAGAGATCAAGGTCCCATAATGTAATGCATAACGTTAAATAAACAGAAAACTATGTGAATCACAAAATACAGAAAATGTTAATGGACATATTTTTGCAGTGTATAATTATTTAATTAAATTACATCTCATTTGTTAATCAAGTTTTGTGGCACTTTGAGGGATAATGAGTAAAGTCTGATCTAGAGTAACCTTTGATGGGCTTTTTCAACAGACATGATTCTCAAAAGGCAATTGTTTTGTTTTTTTATATAAATATTTCACAGATCGGTGGCAAGTTTGTGTCCTTGCACCAATAAATGGACGATGAAAAATCACTCTTACTGTAATTTCAATTGTCAGCATATAGGTATCTATTAAAATACACACTATGAGTCTAATTTTACTTTACTTTCAGGGTAAATGTAAAGATAAACACCAATGTTACAAGAAAAAGGCCTTTTAAACACTTAAATTGTATTGGTAGGTTAGCTGTCCCGGTTTTAGACCATAGACTAAATATTTTCTTGCTTAGTCCTACTGGGGTGATCATGCATTAACAGTAGTATGAACCATTATAGATGAGGTCAATTTATTATCCATTGTTTTTATTATAAGCGTAATGAGATATAGTTAATAATAATTCATATTTTAAATATGTAATTAGGTCACATGTATTCCGCTACAAACCATTCCTGATGAATAATGCATCCAGAGAGAGTTTGCGGCAGCCATCTGCATTGTGAGTTACATTTACAAAATCATCCCACAATTTTATTGTTCCAAGCATTTACAGTACAAAGAACCATTGCTTTCAATAAAGCCTCAACCATCCATTTTCAGTAGGAAGCACATCCTGCAGTGAGCAGCTTTATAATGTCGATCTCAGTAAAGAAAAGATTTTTCGCGACGTTTGTGTGACAACTGTGTGTTTAGCCTCGTAGGGTTTTGTTAGCATGTGTATGTAATCTTCACAGTGTGAAACAGTGTGATCAACATGTAAAACTTCATAACAGCTGCTGAAACCGTCTTTTACAGCTCTATTGGAATATTACCCTGACATGATGAGAGAGGATTTAATGCTTTATATGTATTCAAGAAAATGTGCTTTTTGACTTTGTTCCAAAACCTAGCAATATACTTAACTAGACGTCAATTTAAGTCATCACAGACGTATACCTGACAGAATGGATGTTCCAAACAGCAGGTTGCAAAATTATGCTGCCTTCTAAGACACCTACTTTAAGCCAAAATTGCATACTGTGGGAATCTCAAGGAAAACGTTCATCTAAGAGGCCAGGCGAGAGAAATTGTATTATAATTATGATTATGTTTTATTCAATACTGGAAAATATTGATTGGAAATGCTCCCCGCCATCGTTTTGAGTCACTCAGAACCAGAAATGCATTATGAGTTTCGTGCACTATAGTAAAATGAAACTTCTCTTCTGATGATATTATCATGTTTCTTCAAACTGAATGGCAAGTAACACATTTCAGGTTTTGCTAAAGAGAAAATGTACAATATATTCAGTGGCTGGTTTTTAGACGTAATTAACTTCAAATCAAATGAATTATGGCATGTATAAAATAAAGCATAAGCACAGTGACTAATAGATACAGTATGTGCCTTAGTCACATTACAATAAAAACATCAAAACAACAACTGCTGTAAGATTTTATAATGCAAGTGTCATTGTTTGATATGTGAGACTTGTTATTCTTTCATACAGAATGCAACTGAATCTGAAAAATATTGTGTTTCTACAGGACGATGACTTTGCATTTTTGAGAAATTTCGTGTACAGGCAACAAAACTGCCTCCTTTCATCAACTATGAAAATGATTAAATATGCGTAATATGCATGCCAGGCCAGTTGATCTCAGTTTATAATGAAACACTATGGACCAGAACTACTAGCAGCTTGCTCCAGTGCAAATGGTCTTTTTTGGCATTAAAACAGCACTGTTGGTATTTACTAAACACGCGCAGAAAATAATAGAACTGAAAAGGCATGGATGGACAGCTATTTTCACACATAACTTAATTGAAAAGGCATTCATAGGAGTTTCAGATGCATATTTTATGGGAGGGGAATATTAAAAATGAATCACGAAACACGGTTTGCTAATGTTTGTGCTTCTCAAATTATGTGTATTTGCACCATTATTTAACATTTAAAAAACATGTCTTAAATGTCGCACTTGAAATGGCTACAGTTGATATTGTCAGGAGGAGGAAGAGAACAGAGGGCACTTGGTAGTAGGTAGAAGATTTTTTTCACACAAATTTATTTGTAATGCAGAGGAAAACATTGTCCGACCACATTGTTTTCCAAATATGTCATTTTTAATTTGCTTCAGGAATTAAAAGACAACTTAGAACAAACAACTAGGGTGAGTCACGTAATACCAGCATGATCTTTGTTCCCTCAGAAAGCGTGTGATCTGTTCTCCTTGTGTCCGAACTGTCAAAAACACAAACAGTTTTCAAAATGTACATCTTGTGGACAATTTCATATAAATACAGTCAGAT
Organism: Danio jaintianensis; assembly: GCA_903798115.1. Classification (NCBI taxonomy): domain Eukaryota; kingdom Metazoa; phylum Chordata; class Actinopteri; order Cypriniformes; family Danionidae; genus Danio; species Danio jaintianensis. The sequence goes on along the minus strand of CAIGQV010019070.1, from coordinate 15,912,042 downwards.
ATGGGTTAGTGAAAATAAATGTAAAGCTTGGAAGCTGAGCTCCTTTCATCTTTGTATGCACTTACTGTATATTAAGCTTGTGTATTTTGGGAATATAAATAAATAAATAAATAGCCCTAAATAAAATAAAACTATACTTTTGTTCAACAAGTGTACTGCCGCTGTTTCTATTAAATAACCACATTTTTTGAAGTAGGCTTTGATATCATCAATGTAGATGATATTCTTAGCACCCCCACATATTTGGTTAGCTGTATGTTCCAAAGGCACAAAGTTTTCAGTTTAAAAATAGCAGTGTAAATGATCAGAAAGCATCAAAACAATCTAAATAAAAGTATCATGTTATTAGTTTCACATGATGAGTACAGACTGAGGTGCATGTGAATTTCTACATAGAGTAGATGTAGCTACAACAGAAAATGAATCACCTTACTATGTTGCAAAATCAAGGCTTATTTCTAGTTATCATGGTTTAACTATTTATTTGTAGTAAAACTATGTTAAAGCAGCTTTGATAGGTGGGTAATCAAAGGCTGGTTCATGATATATAAGTGCTTTTCTTTTTTTTAGTGCAATGTGTGCCAATGTGTTTTAAATGTCTTGTGTAACCATAGGCATCATTTCTGGCTTACGACACACATTATATTATGTTGGGATGTCAAATTTTCATACTCAAATACTGAAAATTGGCTGCGGCGTTATGCTGCGTCTGCCCGGCTGATTTAATTTGGACAATATTAGCTGATATTCATGTTTTGGACACAACAGCTGCGTCTCTGCCCCCGATTATTATTTCAGCATCCATTTTAGCTTTTCAAGAGCTTTGTCACATAATTCACTGCAGTTAACCTGATGGACAAAAAGACAGCTGTATTAAAGCCTTTGCTTTTAACAAATGGACAGTTATCAGAGCATAAATATCCACAGGCAAGCAATTCGCCGGCCAAAAACAATGGCAGCGGCTTCTTTTATGCCCTTGTGTGATCAAGCTGTGTTGTACTGATGATAATGGGCTGGCGGAGTAAATGCCATCTGTAAAGTAGCCATTAACCGGCCTGTCAGCGTGCGCCCAGGCAGCTACTGCATAAATGTCATCCTGTAGGCTAACTACACAAGAGAAAGGCCCATCGATGCAAGTTCAATGAGGGTGAGGTATAATATGGCCCCTGACACAGCAATCGATGGAGTGTGTCTGTAGGGGGGATACAGTGCTCCTCTGCCGCCACAGATTTGATCAGGCCCTGTAATGGAAGCCCGGTTAGGGTGAGTCAGATCTTACTGGCCTGCAGGGGTGAGCAGAAATAAAATTACATTTACTTCATTACATTTACTTCGTAACATTTACTTGTGAAAGTTATATTAAAAAATACCCCCAGTCCAAGCCTAAATTGTACATCTGAGCTGTTCAATAGAAAGAAACAGACGTAACTTAAAATATCTCAGTGCTAAGGCACATTTAGAAAACTTGACTTGAACTTTGTCTTCCAGAATTGTTTGTGCATCTTTATGCTGGTTAGTTCTGAATGACAGTATGTGTGTTGGACTTGAAACAGTGCTGTGAAGACTGATGGGTTAGATTTGTCACTTCTAGACAGGGAGGAGTTTAAAAGATAGCACTATCGAGCACTTTCTGCTTCCCACTGTGATATGTGTACTTTAAATAGGGCTACATGATAAATTGGAATAAAATCAAAATTGTAATTTAGCAAAAGCTGCGACTGTCATGTACAACTTGTCAGGGAAGCATGGCTTTGTGATCACTAAATCTCCTCCGAAGGCTTGTTTACGCTCTCGTGCATAAACTCCAAATACGCCACAAAGCAGTATTTAACTGCTTTTATTGATTGAGCGTAACTAATAAACACACAATCATCTCAGAGAATGATTTCTTTCAAACACTTGACTGAAGTAATGAAGTGAGTTTGTTATATATTATATGTGGTATTTTCACATAATTTATGAAATTCTTCCATTTTCGAAATTCATCAAAGAATTGACTGCAGCAGGTGCAATGATAACACGCGATGCCTGAAAATAGCATCCTTAGCATCCCCATATATTTGTCTAGCTCCCCCTTATCTCTGGTAGAGGAAAAAAAAAAAATATTGTGTCATGCGTGGTGAGCACTACGGTTAGTACTATGCTACTATGAGCACTATGCTAATTTGTGTTTTGCTTACTGTGCCAGGCCCAGAGATCTACTGAATGGATTGAAAAATAGTAAATCTGTTTAACTCTAGGTGACTTGTAAAACGTGCCAAATTCTAAAAAAGTGAACAAACCATTATGTCTTTTGCCTCAATAAACTCCTACCTTGCTGCTTACTAATAGCTATTAAGGTAGTAGTTGAGTTAAGGTATTGGGTAGGATCAGGGATGCAGAATATGTGCTATATAAGTACTCATAAACAGCCAATATCTCAATAATAGGCAGGTAATAAACCCCTGGTAATAGTGAGAATTGGAACTTTAAGTGTTACCAGTAGTTTTCCTTATTTATCATTTTAATATTTTGCCTACTCTACCCACCTCTGCTGGCATGTGCCACAAATGTTCCCATAAAAGCCAACAACCGCTCTAGTTTCCATCAGCCTTCCTTCCATTTACACTCTACCAAGTCCAGCAGTGAATGAGACCAACACCCTTCCAAAAGCTTGCCTTGATGAAGGGGAAATGAACCAGAACACTGCCGATAGCTTCTCCTAACCTGGACAGCCCTCACACTGGGGATCCTGGGACAGATAAAAGGGGTCTGGAGAGAGATGAAAGTGAAAGACATGGTATAATGATGGACACATCTGATAGACAGGAGAAAGTGAGCAAGTCATAGGTTATAGGATTAATAGACTCTGCTGTGCCACTAGAATGAGGGAGATGAAAAGAAAAAGGAGAGCAAAGGATTCACACTTGCACCTTTGAATGAATATATTCTGCCAGAAAGGGCTAATTGATGTAGCATGCACTTCATTTTTTTTATATATGGGTCAAAGACGAGACATCCCATTTTCATTTTTAATTCATATTTAAATGCATATCATTTTCAATCAATTTTATGTAAAAAATAAAGACACAATATGAGTGAAAATCATCATTCAGTGTAACAGATATTTATGTAAAAATAAACACACATTAATTCTGATCTGTACTTTTTAAAGTATATAAAATAATAAGTGATTATACTAAATTGTTACATATTAAATTATAAAAAATGCAAAACCTAGTGGTCAGAAGATTTTAAATTATTAATGGAATTTAATTACTATTTTAGGGCTGCAATGTGATCCTTAAATAGGAATCCTTTGATGACATAATAAAAAATACTCTGTTCTAAATATATACTCAATAGAGGCACAAAACATACATTTCCCTTTTTACACTTCCTAGAGAAGTTAATTCTCTTGATTGAATTATGTGCCAGCCATTACTCTCAATATTTGCTCCAAGAAAAAAAATGTATTACTGTAACTTCATTTAATTTATATACTGATTTAGGTCATTGAGTTCACTAAAACTAACTGTGTTGAATAAATGAAAGGAACAGTTCAGTTCACTTACGCTAATGTAATCAGTTCTTATTGCTTTCAAGTAAGGCTTTTTACTTATCATTTGACACAATTCACATTCTCAGATGTGTTTAATCACCTTGTGGAGTCATTTTAATATTTTCAAAAAGTGCTTTGCAACGTCAAAATTCAACCCAGGGCTATAAAATTATACCTCTGGGAACCTCTACCTCTATATATATATATTTTGTTTCTTACACATTTTGCAGGGAAATGTCCAGTGTGTGGTGCTAAAAACCATATTAAGCTTTCTCAGAAATAAATAAATGTGACTGTTGAACCAATGTATATGTATATATATGTA
>CAIGQV010019070.1:15895574-15907776 GCA_903798115.1 Danio jaintianensis | reverse complement strand
TATATATATATATATAATAAAATAGAAACATTTTTAAACAGATAAGCTTTAGAACTAATGTGTGTCAGTGGGCATAAATATAAAACATAAAACATTTTTCAAACATGTTGTGATGAGTTGGCTTTTTTCTCTTTTTTTCCAAAGTATAATAAACTAAAATAACTAAATAAGTAAAATAAACGTAAAGTCAGTCATGTAATGATACATTCAGGAACCACTTACATAACATTTTCAGACAAAAACGAGAATTTCTTTTATGTGTTTTGCATGTTCATTTACACAATAATGCGTTTTTATGACTGAAAACACATACTGTAAATCTGAAAATTGGTTTCAGTTTTGAATAATGGAAATTATTCAAAACGCCACCATTGTCGTGTCCATGTAAATGCATCCAAAAAGACACAGCAAACACAGAACAATGGCGGAGATGGTGTTGTTGTTGCTCAAGAGTTTACTAATGCTTCATCAGCAAAGTGTGGATTTACTTTACATTAAAACAACAAAGACGCATACAGCAAACCCTAGATACTGTACATACACAGCACTGCAGCTATCATTGTCATGATGTCACATTCCTACACTTGCTACAAGATGACCGTCAAATACTGGCCTGGCATATCTAATACAACATTTTTGGAAATGCAAAAGTTGACTTGTAAATGTGAAACTTTTAAAAAGCAAGGGAAAAACTTTTCCATGTTTAGCTACATCATTGTCGTGTAAACATAGCTTCAGTTATAAAGTCAAAATTAAAGTTTATTTTGTATCACAAACGGCTACTTCTTGCTAGTCTTGCACTTGATGACTATCTAAAGTGTCATCCTTGAAATCACTTTCAGCAGTCTAGCCTATTTGAACAGCAAATCCCACAAACTTTCATTTAACTGGCCATTGCAAACGTTATGACATTGACAAGCACTATTAGAACGCTGAGGAAGCTCATAAGCAAGTCTGTTATCTCCTGCATAACCATAATTTATGTCAAAAGTAATAAAGTGTTTGGATGTATTGCCTCTAGTGTTCGTTTCACCTGAAACCTACAGCAAATTGGATATATGGTATGTTGGTAGAAGCACATTTTTTCCCAATACACCTAGGTAGCTTCATTCCATCCCACGTGAGAAAAATATCAAATAGAATTAACTATTTATGAGCCCCAGAAATCTATTCATGGGCAATCCTGCAAAGCCTGTGGAAGATGGGTGTGGAATTTAAGCAAAGAGCGAATTAGATGCAGCATTTCAATCCCCAAACCACATTTGTACTCCTCGGCTCTCCACCATCAGGGTGTGACAGTACAGAGAAACAGCGCATGGTTCATAGCAGTGCCATCTGAGCTTTGCACAGCACAATCCCTTCCCACCGTGGCAGGGCTCAGTCTAGACAGCTCCGCTCCTCCAGCATAAGGTCGAGGGAAAAGGGAAACAGCTTGTACAAATCACTACTTCTCCCATATCAACACAACAATAGAACAGGACAGCAGAATTACTGTAGCGCTTAAAATAAGGGACTACTTCGAAAACAGGCTCGCATGAGGAAAATAAAGTAAACACTGGCTGTAAATTTTATTGTTCCATTAATCAAGATGACAGCCGGCTGGCTCCCGTATAGCCATCAGCACAGGGAATACAGAGCAATGACATACAAAAGGTAGAATAAACCCCTGAACGAGCGGCCACCATCGATCCAGAGGACTAAACTGCCTCTGACCTCTGTTGGGAGTTGTTTTTAGGCACCGTCACGAGCAGTTGGGGGCATAGTTAAAAGCGACTCCGATCCTTTTGTGCTAGATTGGTTAGTGAGGATTAAAGTGGTTTGGTTGCACTTTATTTTGCAGATCCTTTTTTTAGATTTATAGGCATTCTTTTGACTGTAAGAAAACTGCAGTCACTTTGTATTAAGACAACATGAAAAAATTAAGTTAACTTATTTGTTTTTACAAATTCAAATGGATTTAACATAAAACTATTAAGTAGCTCTTTTGTTGTTTCTGCCCATCTTAAGTAATTTGAACAAACAGCAAATGTCATTTTTTGAGTGTAGCCTTGCAGATATGATGCAATGTCATTTATACATTATCATAAACAAAAACTGGCCTAGATCTGGGTTTTGTTTTGTTTTTTTTCAGAAAAAATAAACTTATTATTGCAATGCATCTTGATTCATGAATAATCTGAGCACCTGAGATCTAGTTTCAGTCTGTAAATGATGTAAATGCCAAATCGTTGTTTTCACTGTGCGAATAAAAAAACAAAAAAAAACTTGTTTTCATAGTGAATGCTTAATAAACCATACGAGGATTTGAGAAAAATGTTTGGGGTTTTTTCATCTCTTACTGTGCCAAATGTCAATTTACAGCAAAAACAAGGTTAATGTGCTACATGTCTATTACAGATTTTTCTTTTTCATTGCTCACAACTACAAAAGCAGATAAACAAATCTGTTACAGTAGGTGGTTTGACAAGCATGCAAGGTTATCACACGTGTGGATAAGTAAGGGAAAATGTAGATTCTGTTGATTGTTATCGCAGAATAAAGCCTGACTGAAGGGGGCTTTTTATCAAACTGAAGGACTTTATTATATTTTAACAACTGACTGGATGCACTGTACATTATCCATCTTCATTCCAAGGCTACTTCACTCACAAGAAAATAAATATTTATTTGAATCAAATAATTGTTATAGCCCACTGAAGACACAGCTTCCACGAAGCAAACCAGTCATGCCAGATAAGCCATCCACATGGAGGTAATCGGTCAGCGGTACTGCCCCATAGAGTTAATTTTACACACAAAATGCAGCCTTATGTTCTCACGGGCACATATTTCTCGGTTCTTTGAAATGTAGCCCTGGGCACATATTCCTAATGAGCCTGTGTTACAAACAAAATATGTATATAATTCAAATATAATAAAATGTTATACATTTTTATGTAATAAAATATATAATATAAATACAAATCTAAGCCACATAAACAGCATGTAGTGCAGTTACCCCAGATGTGTTATTAGATAATAACAAACTGCTATGGTGTGATTCACTAATACAATTCAAGTATTCCAGAGATCTGTGTAATAATGGATATAATCAGCTATGGGTTCCCCTCTGTGATACCAGTGACATGAACAACAGTCAGTCAATTAACCAAAACCTATTGCTTTGATATATTTACACAGCTGAGAACTGCCATTAAATTCCCTGTCCATTATACTTGTAATAATAAAGGCTATAAAAGACGCATTTTGCCAACCATTTTTAGTTTTCCAAAGAAACTTTTAGTGAGCAGGTCTTAGTTATTAGTGTGAAAAATTTAACTAAACCAACAATTCTATGGATTATATATGTTTTCATAGAATCATGAATTGCAATATAGAACCTTTAATTATAAGAGTGTATTGCAATCAGTAAAGGACCAAATAAAATATATGCCTTGCAGAAGTAATTCCAGTCACAAAAAGGTATACAAACTCAACAAAGGCTATTTTTAAAGCTTTCAAAAAAAGATGTAACTTTTACACACATAATCAAACTGTCACAAAACACTTGTGCGTCACAGCCAAACTTTCCCTCTTCTTTAATTTCCTTTCTAGCACCTGTTATTTCCCCCTTCCTGTCCTAGCCTTTGAATCTGGAGAACACATAAAGTGCTCATTGTGGTACTTGAGGAAACGTTTAAAGCCTTTTCTCCGTGCTTATATGAGGTGCATTCCAGCCCTTTGTTGCTGTGTTTGGTGACTGACCCCCTAAAAAGCATATTGATCAGTTGAGGTCACAAATCAAAAGCATATCTTCATATAAAAAGCAGTGAAAAGCAACCCCTTCTCTTCAAAACAACACAGAAATAATTATACCAAGAGGGCGACTCTCCACCCATCCTCAGATGCTGCCCTCTGCTTATCTAGGCAGTGTGGAATTGGATTTGGATGATGCTGTTTTCCAACCCAAACCTCTTATTGCTACAATTCCCTTCCTGATACTGGGATTCCTGAAAGTAAGCCTTGATGAACACATCCGGCTCCCTCTGCTTGTCTAATTTGCTCCAGGCTGGGTCAGCTCTTTTTACAGTCTAAATTCATTTATCAGTCAAAACAAGTCAGAGCCTCTGAGTGTAAGAACTGGGATGAGAGAATTTAAAGTAGGACAACACACTGTACTAGGGGAGTACGAAGAAACAAATACATTTTCACAGAAACACTCAAGGTGTCAGAATGTGGTTGCTAAAGAGTTCTGAGTGGTTTGTACCAAAGTGACCCCAATACAAGCGATATTGTTGGGATCACTTTCAGAAAGATTTTTTTCCCCCAGATAATAAATGATGAAACACTGACAGCCAGTAAGAATACATTGAAATATAAAGGGCTTGAGCAATTAAAAGCTACAGACGACACTGTGGAGAAGCACTGCTTGAGGTTAAGCCCCCTTTTCGAAGATTATTTAAAGATAATGACTATCTTGGAAACAATGATTAAAAATACATGGAAGTTTTCAAGCTGGCAAATTGAAGTATAAAAATAAAAAGTACCTCGGTGTAAAAGTACCTTTCGGTGCCTTTGTGTTGCCTCCTTTAAAAAATTTTGATTTTTTTTTAATCGCTAAATCACAGTTTGATTAGACTGACAACATGAGATTGACCAATCAGATGCACTATTAGTACACCGTGATCACCTGCTAGTTACAAGTGTGTAATGTAAAAAAAAAAAACAGCATAAACTACAAACAAACAGATCATTATCGTTCTTCAGTGTGGATGCAAATATAATTATTGTTATATTTATAGTTATCATAATTGGTGTGAACAGGCCTTAACCCACCACAAAGTCACCCTATGCTTGGAAGATCCTGGTTGTTGATATGCAGTTGCTAATGGGTCTTTGGCATGTAGTTTTGTATGTTGCAATAGAATTATTAAGTCAAAAGAGAACTACCTTCAAGTCTTCATGGCTCCAAACAGACCCCATGTGTTTTCCAATCAACAGAATGTCTGGTGACCCCAGATTCCTCAATTTCCAGATATATTCTGATCTGGAAATCCAAATGTGTTAAACATTATGATATGAGGTTGTGAGTGTTGCTAAGTAGTTTCCCTTATAAAGCTTCCATTTAAAAGATCTTGCACTCTTGCTCCTTTCTTTCAGCATTTCACTTAAACAATAGCTTTTAGGTCACTTTATATGAATTTATGACAAATTTATGAAAGCAGAGAAAAAATAAATGGTTGCTAAGGAGTTCTGAGTGGTTGCTATGTGGGTGAAAACTAACCCCCCAAAAAGGAGCCACCCTAAAGTCTAGTTCTAGTAGATGAATTCATATTATGATTGCCAAATTTGCTATGGTTACCAAAGCCACCTGCAAGACTATAACATATTATTATGCATTTTGAAATGTCATTCAAATCCCTATTTGAAGCATTGAGGAATGTTTCATGTTTTTTTATACTTAAGCAAGAGATTTTTTATTAAAACCTTTGAAAAAGATAGATTTTTTTTCTTAACCCTACCTATGAGCAACATTGATATCGATGTTTGCCACAGCACCATAGATCAAATGAGTGAGAGAACAAGAAACAACCTCAGAATGTCCATGTATTTTCCAGCCAATCAGAAGCAGAGCTATCTCTCTCTTTTCTTTCTGGTTTCTCTCCATGACCTTGATCGCGAGCAGAAGCTATACAGTAATTAGTGCAGCTTGTGGAGATGTTCATCCAAGAGGCATTAATGCATATCAGCCTTCGGGTTCTCATCCGCATTTCTCCTTCTCTCTCGTTTGTCTGCCTCTCCCCTCCTGCTTTCTAGCTTCCGGAGTCACTCAACCTTGTGATCCTGCGCACACTGCATTCCCAAACAGGCCCTGGTCTTGACAAACAAGTGCACAGCATTTTATCATTCCATTTACAAATATCTGCATTCGTAGCAGACGCATATGGAATGAGTAAAGAAAGATGCCGGGATGTCGGGATGACAGAGATGTTCTTTTCTCCCTGGTGATTTCAATGACACAGTGGTCAGATGCACAGACGCTGGCGGCAATGCAATGAGACACACTCCAGGAAAAACAACAAGGGAGAGACCTTAATTGCTCAGTCAAGCATAATGCAAACAGAATGGGTTTTCTCATAAAAAAATCTGCAGTTTTTGAACTGGAATAAAATGCACGAAAACAACTGAAATTGAAGTAGACGATAGAAGGAATGAATTTTTATAAACCTTCATTACACAAACAAACAAGAAGTAGCAATGTACTTTAAAAGTAGAGTCGGGTAAGAGTACTTGAGTTCCTGGATGTGACCGCAATGACTGATCTAGTAAAATAAAAGTTTACTTTTTCCCCCCAAAAACAATTGACTTAATTCATTAAAAAGTGTTCATTTTCATTAGTTTTTTTAAATCTTTTTTGTAAAGTTCCGATTTTTCTTAGAATTAACATCTTGCAGTTTTAAGAATGTAAAAAACTTTGAGGCATAAACTTACAGTTGTGAGATAAACACAACTAACTTTTTATTATTAATAATCAGTGGTGGAAAGAGTACTGAAAAATCATACTTAAGTAAAAGTACCATTACTTGCCTAAGAATGTAGTGCAAGTAGAGTAAAAGTATCTGTTGTAAATATTACTCAAAGTATAAGTAAAAAGTAGACCTTTCAAAAGTACTCAGAAGCAGTGAGTAGTGAGTATTATGCTGTAAAAAGCTGATGCATTTACATGTAATTTGTGGATGTGAGTAAACGTAACATTCTGTAGTGCATTTAGTTATTACCCAGCAGGCATACAACATCATAAGATGCTAATATTAGGTTAGATTTAGGTTGTGACGTCAGGTGACCAAAATTCAACGTCTAGCCAGCGTCTAAGGACAACGTTATTTTGATGTCCAATAACGACGTGAAATGACGTTGATATTTGGTTGATTTTAGCTTGTGTTAGAAAGTGAGCAAAATCCAATGTCGAGCCAACATCTGAAACCAACGTCATATTGACGTCAAATACTGACATTTATTTGTCAGGTATGGCAACCAAAATCCAACATCTGATAGACGTCATAATGGTAACGTCCACACAACCTCAAGCTGTAACATCATTAGACGTTGATATTTGGTTGATTTTAGGTCGGATGTTTTCTAATTTGAAGGAATGTAGTGGAGTAAAAGTACCGATACTGCACTAAAATGTACTTAAGGGAAAGTAAAAGTACACATTTTTAAAAATACTTATTAAATTACAATTCCTGAGAAAAACTACTCAATTACAGTAGTTTGAGTATTTGTAATTTGTTACTTTACACCACTGTTAATAATAATTAATGATATATTCTTAATCATGTTGTGGAAGTAAGGTTTCAAAATGACTTTGAAATGCATTTTGATGCCGCAAAAAAAAGGGACCAAGCTTTGACACAAAAAAATCAGGGGAAATGAATATGAAGGATGAGGAACCAGACAAAGCACTGGATATTTCATGTGGCTGTTCATACTGCAGACAGTACAATCTTATTAATACCTGTCTGGTTCTAGCTGTGGTGGAGAGGCTTGTGTAATAAACAGTGCATTTGAAATAACTGCGAGTTCACCCCAACAAACCTTGAAGACAGGAGGATATTTATTAAAAGAGAATATGTTAAAAAAAAAAACAGTACAGCTTATTGTCCAATCAGCATAACTACTGATAATAACTGAAAAAAGTGCACATCATTAATACAAATGTATTATTCAGTAGATGCATTATAGTTTCAAAACACCAAATACAATAGACAATAGTATTATTAGAAACATGTTCAAATCAGTGCATAAAAGACAGAGACACTAACATATACATAGGACGTACAACATTTCTACATTAACATTCTGTACTCTGCATCCTGCACCATATAAAAGTAGGCAAGTTTGGAGAGGAAAGCCTGAAAAAAAGACAGAGGCGGTGCTGAGCAGAGCAAAGCAAATCCCAGAATGGGTTCGATGGACACCGATGGACAGTGTTGGTTTTTCTGAGCTGCTCTGAAAAGGTTTGTTTTTTTTCCCCACCAGAACATAAAGAGCAGAGATTTACAGCCTGAGGCAGAGCTTGTCAAACCAGGCTCCTCTCCTCTTCTTTGCTATGTGAGACAGAGCCTAATGCTGCAGACATCCAGACCACTGCACTGCTGCAGTCCCACAGCCTTCAGTCTACAAACCCAAGCAGAAGCATCAAGCACACATTCACTGATACACCGTTCACCACTTTCAAGTGTACAGGAAGCGTTGTTAAAACATTATCAGAGGTAAAACGGTAAGCTCTCAGTGCATTATGACTTAAGAGTATTTTCATTGAAATTCAAATATAAACTCTGTATTTTGTACAAGAAGCTTTTTGGTATATCTTCCTAATCGATGCGTAAATGAATACGTTTTTCCCCATTATGAGCAACACCCAGGTGGTTTTTGCTCTTAAAAAAGTGGTAGGAGAGGAGAATGACTTGGAACAGAGAATGAATCTTTGTCATAAACATGAAAAAAGCATCCCCTGTTCTGGCTCACCACTGAATAGGAACAAAACTGTTTTCTATTCGCTTTTGTTCTCTGCTGTTTTCATTTGCTGTCTTGTTGAAGTGGTTGCGACTGAGAATTGCAGGATGGGAGACTGAAGAACGACAAGAGAAAGAGAGAGAGAAGAAAGGGAAAGCGTACAAGAGAGAGAGAAATAAAACAGCAAAGCCATCAAAAAGCAATCATAGCTTGATGGAGTGAGGCTGTGGGCCACAGACAAATGGGAGGGGAGCAAATGACAGCCTGGTAGGGGTATAAACGAGAGCGCGGGTAGCAGAAACATTAAATCTGCATAAAACATTCTGTTGACTAGCACAACCTAGACTTTTAACCTAAAACGAAACCATACACCTGAAACAAGTATTTACATATCAGAACATTAAGACAATTTACAGACAATTTTAAGCAAGAAAAAGATAAAGATAGATAAATGTATAGAATTCTTACAGACATATTGACCTTATTCTTCATGTATACGAGCAGGTGCAGCCATTAGAATCTTTTTGGCTTGACTCTTCCGGTCTCATTCACTTTGATTGATTTTTAAATGTTAAATACAGCTCGCTATACTGCTTGATGTTGCAAACTGATATTTAGTCATGAACACACTTGTTTGTAAAGCAAGTAGTTTGACTGTTTTCTGCCATTTATTATTCCTTGCCATTTCTCCCGTAGGCAACTAAATCGGAAGTTCTAAAACAATTGCAAAACAAGCGCACTTCCGCATCGTAGAATAAGTTCAATATAGAGAACAATAAAAATACAAAAGATAAACAGACAGACGGACAGACAGATAGATCCAAGAGATCGGTACTGAACATTTCCATTTCCCACTAACATTTGAATGCTCTTGAGCAGGTCCTTAAACACCACTGAGTGGCCATTGTATTCACATGCTCAACCGATATGACTGTGGTAGTCTCCAAAGACCAATGCTTGACACTCTTTAACAAGTGTCAAGGGCATTTGAAAGCAGAGTCTATTAAAGGATCTGTCCATGAGCTGATATATGATCAATCCACTAACGGATGGGCTGATAGATGCAGCATTCAAACACTACCTTATCCGTTTATTTGTGTAAAGCCTGGGACACATCAGGTCAATGTCAACGAACTAGTGGCAATGAAGACCGACCTTATTTTCACCTCGGGTCAGCTGCGTCTGGTCCAATCTGGACAAAAATCTGTGTGAACACACCACATGGATGACTGTCGACTGAAATGAGAATGTACGTTCTGAACATGCATTAGGGGATGCATCTCTCCATACTCGCAGGTGACAGTAGTCTTTATAATCAATCCACAAAGGGAAACCAGAACTAGTGCTGCACACATACAAACAATAAACAAAGCAGCTTTATGAACTATTTGCATGTGCAAATATGTCTGATAATCCATATTGTTTGCAAATATTAAAGAAATGTGATGAAATGACAGGCTTCTTTGTTTTCCCTATCGATTGCATCATTTGCTTAGTTTTCTCACTTCTGTTTTTGTTCTGGCGCACTGAACAGTTCGTAGCTGAACAGCCAATCAGAGTGCTTTCTTTCACCAATGGGTGACTCAGAGTCTACATAATGAATTGGGCAAACTCCCTCTGACATGAGTCCGACAATGGCGATGTGTGGAATAGGCCAAACAAACTAGCCTGACAGACGCTCACTGATGGACTGACGCTGCCTTTAAGTTCTCAGTGAAGAGCAAATAAGAGAAATGCTGCTATTGTTACTTTTCTTCAATTTCAGTACCTATTGATAATGAAGTCTGTACTTTTAACATCCATAATAGATAGATGTGTAGGTTTAATCATGTACATAACATTAATTGCAAGCAATTATATCATAATTTAACCAGTTAATCTTCTCATCCATTGATGAAATCTTACAGCCACTAATTATAGTGCTCAAGAGAAACGCCTCAAACCCAAACACAAGAACCATACGTCTTATCTGCATGTGTTTATCTCTCTAGATTGGTCAACTGCTTGATGTTTACTGGCTCAAACAGCCAGATGTGTTTTATAGTTTATTTGGATCTGGATCAGTGGCAGTAGAATAGCTTAGATGCGCTCTGTGTTTGGAGTCCCCGCCGGGAGGTGTGAGTTCTGTCTTGGTCTACTGCAAACACCTCGAAACATAAAACACTTGGACAGTCATTAGGAGGAGGATGGAGCAGTAAAGTAGGATGAAGAGGATGTCTTCTGGAAGTGTGTCAACGGTAAAGAAGGAAAACTAATTAGCAAGATTGGCTTTCACTTCTATCTCTGGATATGCTACACATGACTATAAGGTAAAAACAGTAGTGCGATTGAATGAGATTACAGGATACTAGCAATATTGATTTTTTTGGATCTGTTTGTGACACCTGTCTGCTCACAGACGGTGACCTGAGGAGCAAAACACAGCACAAGACTGAAAAAGGAGACATAACAGAGAATGAGAAACAATCTGAAAGAAAAAAACACTGCAGTCAGTACTCGACAATGCATTTTCTGCTTCAGTACTTCAGAATTGTTACTGGCCCTGTCAACATTTCCACTGGTGCTGAGACCAAAACAATATTTCAAAATACTTATCACACAAAACCAAATGTTTGCAAGGCATGAAAGTACAAGTAACACTTTGATCAGCTAATCAGAAACACTTAAACTAGCATGGCTGAAAGCTTGTAAATGGATAAACAAATTTAAATGGATTAAATGTGCTTTCTGATTTGAAATTCATTTTTACACACACTAAGTGGTGTTATCTTTTTTTTGACAGGTGATGATTAGTTTTTCATGCCAGTGCTAGCATGAATCCTATTCTGAATTCGATTAGCATGAAATAGTAGCATCAGCCATTTGCTTAAGGAAAACTCACTATTAAAAAAAAAACTGCCAGAAGTAGCCAGGTTTCTCAGGTTTGGTTGTGCACATGCAGCATGTTTCAGTGAGCTGTGATTAGCAAATGTATTCAGAGTTAGTGGTCGGAGGTGCAAATGTGCCTCTTTGTGCTAGACATATGCTTTTAAACATGGTGGGACCCCAGGGAACTGCTAGTTCTAATAGATATTTATATTCTTTTCCTCAAACCTCCTCAACTGCTCCAGTATTAAACATGAAAACAGTAGTTTTCTTTGTGTATTAGTAAAACTAATAACTATCTAAATAAACCTTTTTTTTTTTGAGTAATTTTTTAGTATAATGCTATGTGGTTGCTAACTTCCTCAATCGACCAAATGCCACTTTCTTACAGTAGATATGACTCACATGCTTACCTTTTAAAAATTACTATGTTTTACCACACAACTTTGGCAGAAGACACATAAAATCCCTTGGACATTGGAAGTTTAATGTACTGTATATAGAATTTTGAGGAATTGTGTGTAACCTAGGAAGCCTCAGTGTTCAGATCAATTTGTGCCTTTGACCGTATTTTTATTTTCATTATTCTGTGGACTGTGTTGTAATTAAGCTGCAAATTAACCCATTCTCAGATCTCCTCGTTGACCTGCCTCAGTCATATTCCACATTAATGGTGAGAATCACTGTCAATATTCATGACATTGAATTACCATTGCATATAGCTCACAAAAGTGAAACCACCAACATATAGTTTAATGTGAATGAGTGGGCAGAGTCATTTTGTCGGAAAAAACATCATTTTGTAGAAAAAAAAAACTGCTATCTATATATATATATA
>CAIGQV010019070.1:15839944-15890396 GCA_903798115.1 Danio jaintianensis | reverse complement strand
GGATGGATAGACAGATGGATGGATGCTAAAGTAGGTGGATGAATGAATAAAGTGGATGGATGGATGGATGGATAGACAGATGGATGGATGCTAAAGTAGGTGGATGAATGAATAAAGTGGATGGATGGATGGATAGACAGATGGATGGATGCTAAAGTGGATGGATGGATGGATGGATGGATGGATGGATGGATGGATGGATAAAGTAGACAGATGGAAGGATAGACAGATGAAGTGGATAGATGGATGGATGGATAGACGGACGGACGGAAGGAAGAACGGACGGACAGATGGTTTAGACGCATGGATAAAGTAGATGCATGGATTGGATGGATGGATGGATTGACAGACGGATGGATGGATGGATTAGATGCATGGATAAAGTGGATGGATGGATGGATGGATGGATGGATGAACGGACGGACAGACAAAGTGGATGGATTTATCAACGCTTGATCTTGACTTGATAAATGAACAAACAAATAGAATGGTGGATGGGAAAACTGATACACAGACATACAAACAAAATGGTGGATGAATGGACAGAATAATAGACAACAAACAGAAGGATGGAAATAGAGTAATAGACAGTTAGACAAAGAAACAAAAAAATATGCATACACTGATAGACAAAGAGAATGGTGAATGTATGGATGGATGGACAGAACAATGAAGCAGGTAGACAGACAAACAATGATGGATGGATGGCTTCAGGGATAGGATATATATTGAAAAACAATGTAAAAGTAGTCCAACATAGACCATGCTCCTTTTATGCTGTTCTTATTGTCATTTTATTGCCATGGAGCTTAACAGAACCTGGTCATCAATCACTTTCATCATACGTAAAAAAAAAACAAAACAAAAAACAGCAGCTTGTACATTTTGTCTAACAGCTCCTTTTGTGGTCTACAAAAAAAAGAAAATCAGGGTTTAGAATGATATGGTGAGTAAATGATGACAGATTGTTCACTTTTGGGTGAACTATCCCTTAAATCTGTTCTTGTTTCAGAGCACTGTAACATGAATACTGAAGCTGCTCAAATAGAATCAAAGTCTTAAAGCTGGAAGGGTGCATGAAAAGAGCCCGTTGTGTCTTCTGATGATCACTGGGGTGTAATACATTCTCAAGTTTCATAACCTAAGATCTGCTGTGTTTCATCTTTGGAGGGAGTTTTTATTTGATCCCAAATTCATCTCAAGAAACTTAACACAACTTCCCTAATCACAGTGCCGATATGTGCGTGTATATCCATATGTGATGACGTCCAGCTATTCGCTAATCACTCAACATGAAACAGCATTCACAACACATGAGACATTTTAGAGCGAACTTTAGAATCCATTAGGAATTGATTGGATTGTAAAAAAGTAGGTCTTCCAATATAAAATTACAGTTGAGGAAACACCACCAAGTCAGCCTGAAATGGAAGGTTAGATTTTTTTTTTTTCCCCATTGAGTAAAAAAAATCCATTAATTTTATCCATTGGGAAATCTATTTTTAGCAATAACAAGGGTGTGAATTACAGGGGGGTTTGTGGGGGGTTGACCTCCCTTATCAACCCTTGATCCCCCCTGAAGGACATCAAACAGAATGTGTGGGGGAGGGTTTGCCTTATAAATAGTAGAAAATAGTTTGTTCTTATCTGTATATTAAATAATAATATTAATATAATAGATAAATATATATTTGACCACCCCTATAATAGCTCATACCATTGTAAAGACCCTGCAGTCTATGCTGGAAAATATTTAGTTAGCGAACTGAAATTGGCACATCTAGAGCACCGATAATTACTTGCAAGACACTTTTCTTGTAGAATAGGTGTTTGTAGCCAAAAAGTAAAGTAAAATTAGATGCATAGTTTGTACTTTATCAGACACCTATGCTCGCACATTGAAGTTATACAGTAAGTAAACTGTAAAATATTAAGTGCAATCTTTCATGGTCATCCATTTATTGACACAGGATTGCAAACATGTCACCATTTGTTTTATATTATGAACACATCTCTATATATAAACATATCTGCTGAAATAGCCAATCAGAGGTTACTGTAGGTCAGCATACACTTGTTATCCATCAAAACACTGAAGACTTAAATAAGTTTGATAAATAAATTAGATGTAGTTGAATTAAATATATGAATTTGGTTCACTGAAGCATGAATATGTATTACAAAAACTAACATAACTGAAAACATATTTGACCCTGCCGATGTCTACTGTATAATTCGAACACCGGCAATAACTAATAAACCTTTACAAAACAGACCTGTTGTGAGATCCAATGTTGTGCACATTAAACCCATCTGTTCGCATTAATACAGTACAACCTATTTTTAAAACAATCATGCTTAATATTAGATTTCATACAGACAAAATAATGCTGTACTGAAAATTCCACCAATCAGTCGCAGCTATTGTTTCCTGATGGTTGAAATCATGTGACAGACAGTTTGTCCCATCCATCAGTGAACAAGTCATCAAGAGAGGAAAAGACATGTCACTGAAAAGGAATCATTGACACATAGATTTTTTTAGTTTCCTTTTTTAATAGTCTTATAGTTATGAATTGGCCGAAAGATTTTGACTTGGCTTCTGACCCCACTGACATGGTCAGAGTTCAAGAGCCAAGCACCTTCTTACAGACGAGTCCAGAAAATGTGGTTGTAGTGCAGTGTATAAAGCCTCTGTGGTTTGTTCCTGGATGCTGCCACTTTCAGATGGCAAGAGCTTGTGCAGCTCGTAGAAAGAGATTGTGTGAATTGGCTCTGTTTTATTTGGATGAGCATGCCAAGCAAACAAAGCACTGCAAAATGAATTTATCCTGAACATAATATGTTTACGAGCGCAATTCATTTACACTTCATAGCAGTTGTTCCGTTTTTGTTCATCACTTTTCCGCAGCCCTGTGAAAGTGTTATGTTGGCCACATTACGTAATTTCTTTTCAAGTGAAAGCAAACTGCTTTAATTTCACAGAAATGTGCCATGCTACTGTGATGGATTCAGATAGCAATGCAATCAAACTGAACGTTTATTTATTCCACTCTGCTGTAAATAAAAATATATTTTTTTAATTCTCTCTTTTATTTGCATTGTACCATATAGTACAATTTAAGAGATAATACTTTTGTTTAGTAAGGATGCATTCAAAAACAAAAGTGATACATTTATAATGTTTTAAAACATTTCTATTTGAAATAAAAATGATGTTCTTTTGAGCTAAAATAATCTTCTCCAAAATATTAATTTGATATTAGAACAATTATTTTCATAAATGAAAATAATATAAATAGTTTATGATACTGCAAGATTAAAAAAGATAAAAGATTTTAATAACTTAAGTTTCCTTCCCCAAACGCAAAAACGAACAAATTATATTATTAAATTATTTCATTTTATAAATGAAACTAAATATTTTTTACACTGAGGTCCAGTAACCTTTTTACTATCCGTTTATTAACACAAATCACTATTAGACTATGAGTTATAGCATGATTAAATGTATTAATTTGAGTATGTTAAAATGATTTCTTTTTTTACAACCCAGTAAACTCAAACCAATCCTTATTCTCCATGTGCTCTCCCAAAACAACATTGAAAATAAGAAATGTTTTTTTTTTAGCAACAAATCAGAACATTATTATGATTCCTGAATGATCAAGTGACACGGAAGACTGGTGTAATAATAATGCACAAACAAGCTTTTGAATTTGAAAATATATAAAAATATCAATACAAAAAAACTGTTTTTCGATCAAACAAATGCAGAGTTTGAGCATAAAGGACTCTTTCAAAATCCTTATTTTATTCCATTTCTTAAACCTTACCAACCTCAAACTTTTAAATGGTAGCGTTTGTCAAAAAATACTTTACACATTTTTCTAAAAGACATTCTTCTATTCCCTTTGCCAGCCCTGCCATGCACCACTTCTTATTCCTCACCTGTACATCTGCACTGTCATTTTTGCAATTTTCCTTGCAGTCAGTGTGCTGTAGTTCCAGACAGTCAATCGTGAATGCTTACAGATATCAGCATAGAGACATAATGAGCACTCCAGAGATTGTGTGGGTGTGAGGATAGTCATACGACCCAGCTTTGTCAGGTGCATCAAAAAAAAAAGAGAAAACAAACAGCGCTGAGATCTGCACAATATTTTACCCACTCCTCCATATGGAGTTGTTATCATTCCTGCACCAAAAAAGTGAGTCTGGCAGAGCAGGACAGCCCTCAGTCTCTGCTGTTCTTATGAGCTTTGAGCAGTGCCAAGACGAATGCTATGGACTGCCACAGCCTGCAACATGTCTTTATGACAATATGAAAATAATGGACTCAAAATTCACAGGGGACAAATGCACTTACTGTCTTCTATAAAGACAGTTCCTGAGAAACATCAGTCTACAGTATACAAGTCCTAGGCACAATGCATTACTTCAAGTATGCTTCAGAGTAGCTTGTGATGACCATGTTTTATCCATCAAGTAAACTTCATAAAAGATCTCTCTGATTTCTCTCATCAACTGTATTACTGTACATTTACGGTAGATACTCATTAAACATCCTGATGTCAAAACATCAAACTGACATTGACATCAAATTGATTTTAATTTTTGAGATGTTCTTTGATGTCAAAACCTTAACGTCCATTTGACACACATTGATGCCCTTTTGACTACCAAAATAACGATACAAAAAACATTATATACTATAAGAAAATGTTTATTTATCTGAAAGCTTCAATTCCAAATTTGCACAGGATTTTGTAAGCTTACAATGCATGTAAACTAACTTGATGTCAAAACAACATCAAACTGACATCTAACATTGCCATCAAAAAAAAAATCGACAGACCTATAATACAATTTTTATGTGTTTTTGACGCCAATGTTAGATATCAATTTGATGTTTTGACATCAAGTTAGTCAACTGAAAACAAATTTTACATTTTTGATGTGGGTTTATGTTTTTTAATGTCGTTTTGACATCAAGGTGCCCACTGGGTAAATGGCTTCAGGGTTTATTACACTCATTCGAAATTAATGTTTCAGTTACTAGCAATTCAGAATTTCTAATAGCCAAAATATCAGAAATAACTAGTTTACAAAAGTCACAATGCAGATTAAAATGTGTGTTATCAAATCAAATTCTAAATCCCTGAATCGCCTTTAGTGAATCTTTGTTTTCAAAATCAAAATCTGTGATTTCTCTTACAATTTTAACAGCATTTATTTTATATCATATATAGCTTTATTTAGCCATACATGATTTTTAAATGGTAAACATGTTGAAAGTTAGCAAACAGGCTGACAATTTGTATGCTGATCTATTGAATGTCTTGAGCTACTGAATGTATTGAAACAAATTAATTCAATGATATGGAACCCCACACAAGAAAAATAAATCAGGCATAAAAGCTTAAATTAGACAAGTCACAAATTAAAAAGTTAAAATTACCTGCTGACTTTAAATTATGACTTTACATATATAATAATGAGATGACAAATTAAATATTACATTGAAACAAAAATCTAAATGTCAAAATCTTGTGATGAGTCAAAATAATGACAAATCGTAATACTATCAAGCACGCTAACTGGACAACACAGGATGGCAGCAAGTGGTAGCAATGACTTTGAATTACTGTAAGGTATTTCAAAAAGGGTGATCTATATTACTCTATATTATGTTTGGATTTTAAAGATGCTACATTTCACTCAGACTACCTTTAGACGACAATGATGTAGACAAAAAAATGATCCCTTGCATTTTATTTTACAAATTTTATTTATACAGATCAGTGTTTTCAAAACAATTTCTGCTAAAGTGCTGTATTACACATACCCGACCATTAGTTGCCACTTTTACATTGTTAGTAAATAGTATCAGCAGGGAAGTGTGTACATGATGCATCTGTGCTGTTGCCTGTAATAATAGTGAAGTAAATCCACACTTCACTGAAGAAGTATGAGGCAAACTCTTGAGCAGCAACAACATTATCATGCACTCCGCCATTGTTTGTTCACGCTGGTCTTTAAAATCAACATATACTCTACTTCGCATGTCTACATACTGTGCCTAACACATATTACACATGCGCATGATGACCATTTTTAAAGATCATTGAACATTTACACATAAATGAAAGTGGCATTTTCAAAAACATGGCTTTTTAAAATGATCACTTTCAGCATTTTTCATTGATAAATGCAAAGTGATAGAAGATAATTTCTTAATGGTAACCCCCATAACCCTGCTACTAGTGTGTCAACACCCGCCACAGTTGGCTTACAACCACATTTGGCAGGTGTTCATTTCAAACCTTGCACGGCTCTCTAATTTCAGCGTGAAAAATACGTTTTTAATTTTTTGGTTTCGGAGCAATCCACCAAGCGATTTTCCTCCAGACAGCTAAAAAGTTTACGTCAAAAGAAGAAAGATGAAAGAAAAGAAAAAAAGTCTGCCTCACTAAACAGAAGATTCTTCACCTAAAATGAAAAGCGTTTGGTGGGATTTTTCTCTCGCACCATCTCAATTTTCTACTCTCCTGGAATCATTAGTCTCGTACTGGGGGACACAGAGGGGGATTATGAAAAAAAAAAAATCATATTCTTTTTGCCTCGAGCACAGGGTGTGTGAGAGCTGCTATGTGTTCTCTCACCCGGCATTTACACATTGAAAACAGCTGAAGGCGCAGTCAGGGGACGTGGAGCAAAGCCACCTGCAGCTGGAGGCGCTGGGTAGGCATAGCTGATTTACAACCAGCTTTTTTTCATTTGAAAGCGATTGTGTAACTGTCTGGACTCAATGCACCAATAAGAGTGAGTCAGCCCTATCCTTGAAAAGAGAAAAGAGGATGCTTCAAACACAACTTTTTTTTCATCTGGGCTAATTTGATCAGTGAATGGCTTATTGAAGTTATTCAAAGGAACAGGCTGAAAACAACACGCCAAAGCAATTATATGCAGTGGCCAATTTCTTCTGTGATATCTGTTTCATAAGCTCAGGCCACAATACATTTTTAAAGGGTGTATTGAACGGTGATGAGATGAACAATTGATCGAGAACAGTAGACAGAGGAGACATGCCTCTCATTTTCTTTTTCTTTCTGGACGATGGCATCTTATGGTTTTTTCATGGGCCATTTTTGCCCTATCGGCCTTTGATGAAAAGAGAATGAAGGAGCAGACGGGGTGTGTGCAGTTGAAGTGACAGGCATTTAAGGCTCACATTAAAAGTAAAGTGAAGAGTGTGTGTATGTGTGTATTGTCTTTGGTTATTATCAACAATAAAGGCTAAAAGCCACAAACTGGACAATTCTATATGTTACTCATCACAGTGGCACAGAATGCCCAGATATAAAACTCAAAATCTGTCTGCAAACACACAACCTGAGATATAAATGATGCAATAATCAATGTGTGATAATAATAATAATAATAATAATAATAATAATAATAATAATAATAATAATAATTGGATATTATTATTATTATTACTATTATTATTATCAAATCAAACTGCAAATGACTTACAAATATTTTTTTATTTCATTTTATATTTAAAAACACAATAATTATCATTATAATCATTATTAAACACTTCACCTGAATTCCAAGCTAATAATAATAATAATAAATATATTTTGTTAACATTAAATGATGCATTAGCTAATGACAATGTGCAATATATTATAATATGATTTTAAAAAAATTGTAAAAAGTTTATTTCTGAATATGTCAATATAAACATGCATTTTTTATTAGGATTTTAGTTATTTTTGGAAGTAGTAGGTTGTAGTTACAGGGACTACCAGCAGGTGCTAAATGTACCATATGAAACAACCCAACCTTGATGTCTACAGTCGTGGCCAAAAGTTTTGAGAATGACATAAACATTGGAAATTGGAAAAGTTGCTGCTTAAGTTTTTATAATAGCAATTTGCAATATACTCTAGAACTTAATCCTGAAAAAAACTTTCCACTGCATTCCATTGCTGTCATTAAAGGACCTGCTGAGATTATTTCAGTAATAGTCTTAACTCAGGTGAGAATGTTAACGAGCACGAGGCTGGAGATCATTATGTCAGGCTGATTGGGTTAGAATGGCAGACTTGACATGTTAAAAGAAGGGTGATGCTTGAAATCATTGTTCTTCCATTGTTAACCATGGTGACCTGCAAAGAAACGCGTGCAGCCATCATTGCGTTGCATAAAAATGGCTTCACAGGCAAGGATATTGTGGCTACTAAGATTGCACCTAAATCAACAATTTATAGGATCATCAAGAACTTCAAGGAAAGAGGTTCAATTCTTGTTAAGGAGGCTTAAGGGTGTCCAAGAAAGTCCAGCAAGCGCCAGGATCGTCTCCTAAAGAGGATTCAGCTGCGGGATTGGAGTGCCACCAGTGCAGAGCTTGCTCAGGAATGGCAGCAGGCAGGTGTGAGCGCATCTGCACGCACAGTGAGGCGAAGACTTTTGGAAGATGGCCTGGTGTCAAGAAGGGCAGCAAAGAAGCCACTTCTCTCCAAAAAAAACATCAGGGACAGATTGATCTTCTGCAAAAAGTATGGCAAATTGACTGCTGAGGACTGGGGCAAAGTCATATTCTCTGATGAAGCCCCTTTCCAATTGTTTGGGGCATCTGGAAAAAGGCTTGTCCTGAGAAGAAAAGGTGAGCGCTACCATCAGTCCTGTGTCATGCCAACAGTAAAGCATCCTGAGACCATTCATGTGTGGGGTTGCTTCTTATCCAAAGGAGTGGGCTCACTCATAATTTTGCCCCAAAACACAGCCATGAATAAAGAATGGTACCAAAACACTCTTCAACAGCAACTTCTTCCAACAATCCAACAACAGTTTGATGAAGAACAATGCATTTTCCAGCACGATAGTGTCATGGGTCAGGTTTGATTTGAGTTGTTGTCAATCTGTTGTGTGTTTCAGCTGTTGCCTCTTACAATCAGCGCTGGCGCGCACGCATTACTCACCTGTTGCTCTTTTGTTCTGATTCTCTTCTCTACATATACTTGCCCCTTCTTGAAACTCATGGCCAGATTATTGTGTTTATTAAACCTACGGACGCTATGTTCTTTGGTGCTATTTTTGAGTACACTAGTCTAAGTCTTGTCTAGTCTAGTGTTATTATTTCATGTACATTCGATTACTTACCCTTTGATCTGCGCAGCCACCCCACTGTTGATTCCAGTCTCTTCCTCCACGCTCGCCAGCTCCTACACTCGCCCCGCTGCAGAGGCTCTCATCCCGCCCTGCTCCTCCTACCCCTCTCCTCGCCAAGGGACCTAAGGGTGAAGTTTACGTTGCTTTTTCCAGTCTGCGTTCCCCCACGGACGGCCGGCGAACGGCAGCTGCTTTTTTCTCTCCTTGAACGAAAATAAAGACTTTCTGTTTGAACGTTAACTCTGGTTTTCTGTCCAGTCCTTGACAGATAGAGCACCGTGCCATAAGGGAAAAGTGATATCTAAGTGGCTCGGGGACCAAAAGGTTGAAATTTTGGGTCCATGGCCAGGAAACTCCCCAGATCTTAATTCCATTGAGAACTTGTGGTCAATCCTCAAGAGGCGGGTAGACAAACAAAAACCCACTAATTCTGACACACTCCAAGAAGTGATAATGAAAGAATGGGTTGCTATCAGTTAGGATTTGGCCCAGAAGTTGATTGAGAACATGCCCAGTCGAATTGCAGAGGTCCTGAAAAAGAAGGGCCAACACTGCAAATACTGACTCCTTGCATAAATGTCATGTAGTTGTCGATAAAAGCCTTTGAAAATTATGAAATGCTTGTAATTATATTTCAGTACATCACAGAAACAACTGAAACAAAGATCTAAAAGCAGTTTAGCAGCAAACTTTGTGAAAACTAATATTTGTGTCATTCTCAAAAACCTTTGGCCACGACTGTACAATACCAGGTGCAAAAACTCATTTTCATTTCCTCTTCGTAAGCACTATATTTTGCAGCGAGAAAATAGAACCTGTCTGGATATCCAGAAGACTGTTGTATCATATCAAATATGATCAGAAATTGAAGTTGAAAAAAAAAAAAAAAAGAAGCTGAGCGTTGCACTGTGGCGCTTGTAAAACTGAATAAGCTCATTGTTAGGAAACACTGAGATACTGAGCAGAATGAGGATCCAATGGAGCAAAAAATATATATCTCTCCTTAATACATGTATAGTCATGTCTTTCCCCTTCAAAACATCAGACCATGCAGCGAGAGTTTGTTATATGGAAGCGCGACAGGCAAATGCATTCAGTTATTTCAAATGTTGGTGGAAAAATTCTTTATCTTTTCCCCCAGACCCCGGGTCCTCTCCGAAGTCACTCCTGGTGGGAGATTTGCTCTCTCTCAGCTCTTCTGCTTTAATTTTCCTGTCTTCCTCTTCACTCTTTTGCTCCCACGAGTGTTTCCTTTGCCACTTCTCTCACTCCCCATCCTTTTCTCCCTCTTCATACATCTGCTGACGGACCACGTCAGAGACAGCTGAGCCCACAGTTGTCACCGGTGCCACTCAAAGTCCCTTCACAGAGCGTGATGTGGAGCTGCCTGCAGTGTTTCATTAAGGCCTTACACACAGTCCCCGAGGCGAAATGCCTAAACCAATCATTTCCCCTCCACAACCTTTCCCAAAATGGAAGCCCGGCCGAGTGGCCAATAGAGGCAGAGTTAGTGGAACAAGGCAGAAATATGTGTTGATAATAACCCCAATGGGGAGATTCAGAGGGCAAAAGTAATTTTACAGAGCTAAACCAGGCTGTTGCAATAAAAAGCCCAGACTAGCACAGAAGATCTACTCTCTCCACATTTTTTTCAAGACATTTTATAACATAATAGTTTTAATAACTAATTTCTAATACATTTAATTTATTTTGTCTTTGCCATGGGGACAGAACATCATATTTTTTCGACTTATTTTGCAAGATACTAATATTCAATTGAAAGTGCAATTTAAAGACTTACTGTAACTAGATTATTATGTTAACTAGCCAAGTTTGGTCAATTAGGCAAATTATTGTGGCAATACAGTGACTTGTTCTGTATAGAAATTGAAAAAAAAAAAGAATAATAATAAAATATATATTTTATTCTTAAGGGGGCTAAAAATATTGACATTAAAATTGTCTTTAAAATAGCTTTAAAGGGACTAAGCCAAAAAGAAAATGAATGAATAAAATAGCTTTTAAAACTATTTTTAATCCAGCCAAACTAAAAGAACTAATACTTTCTCCAGAAGAAAGAAAAAAAATATTATAGGAAATACGTTAACACTTTAGGTCACAATTCAAGGTATTAACAAACCACTAACTAACACTACCAGCTTAATAAACTAGCAGTTTATTAATAGTTAGTAAGGTAGAAGTTGGGTTTAAGTTTTGGGTAGGATTAGGGATGCAGAGTAGGATCATACTTTATAAGCACTAATGTACTGTTAATATCTTAGTAATAGGCAGGTAATAAGCCTGTAGTTAATAGCATGAATTATGACACCTAAAATAATACAAGTGTTACCTGTAATACAGTAAAAAGGTCTGTTAAACACATTCACAGGAGTAATTTTGCCTTTGACTGTATATGTTGATTCATAAAAGCCACATTCCATTCTAAAATGTGCCACTCTATGCTCGTGAACAATCTTCAAGAATAGGGAATAGTTACGTTTCTTTAGGAAATATGCTAGAAGATGGGAAAAAAATGGATTTTCCCCTCACCACAACAGATGGTTTTCGGATGGTTCATTTTGTTGACATTCAGGTAGCTTGTTGTTTGGCTATGAAAGGACGGCAGATGCAGCCTGGGAGTGATGTGAAGCAGCGTATCTTACTCTTCCTCTTCTGTCAAACCATATGATGAACAGCCGGCTCAAATGAGACAATGGCTCAGTTAAGAGTTTACTATGAGGAGGAGCTCATTTGTGTTTTAGTGCTGAAATGAGATTCATAATTCATCAAAATATCTGTGAAAGAATTAATTGATATGATATATACTGTATAACTTCATCATAATGAAATAATTCCCATTCAAATAGCATCTGCTCACTGATGGCAAACGTTTTTCATTAAAAGCAACAACAATAAAACCAACATTAAAACAAGCAATATTGAGTTCAATATTGGAAATCAATGGGGTTAAGAACTGGTTATTCTACACACTCTTACTCCTGAGGCATCCCATGGAGCCCTTATCTGTTATCACTTGTTGGTTATCGGTTGCTTTCAAATGTAAATATGCAGATTAAGTGAGTGCTGATTTTGAATGCATTTACTTTTGTGTTTTTCATTACCAGTTGTGTCATTGCAAAGTTCAGGTGTTTTTTATTATTATTATTAACTAAATAACTGAATTCCCGAAGCAGCAATTAATAAGTTTCAGCTCTTCATGTGGTTTCAGAAGATTTGGAGTCCTTGGAGAACATTTATCCTTGTCATCCTTGTATATTAGGTTATTTATATAAGGTTTAGGTTTGGGCTGGGGGTAGGCCTGTGCAATAAATCAAAATTAAATTCCAGTTCAGATTTTTGCCCTCCAACAATTATGATAAAACTTTAATCATGATAAAACAATTATTGTGCCATTTCCTGACCACTTGTTCCTCCTCAAAGTTCAGTTTCATGTGGAAATCAGCATGGGACGTGCTTGATTTTTTTGAAGGGTATTCGATTCATTCATGTTTTTAAAAGTGCTAAAGAGAAATTGTGCTGTTCCCTACATGCAGAACAGGCAGAACAGAATTCAGACATGTAAAAGTCAATGTCTAAATGAGTAAATACATGCAAAAATGTGTCAAAACGTGGTGCTTGGTGATTATTCACATAAACCCTCATTTGTTATGGATCATGATTAAGGATTTGACCAAAATAATCATGATTACAATTTTTTCCATAATCGACCAGCACCAGGTAGAGGTGGGCTTAGGTGCTTCAAAATATCTGTGAAAGAATTAATTGATATGATATATACTGTATAACTTAATCATAATGACATAATTCCCATTCAAATAGCATCTGCAAACTGATGGCAAACGTAAAACCAACATTAAAACAAGCAATATTGAGTTTGAGGTCAGAATTTGTTTTAATGGTATGGCACAGTTAATTATTGTTGCTACCAAATATCAGTTGCTTAAAATAAAAAAAAATTAAGCTAGAGCTACAGTACAACCTGAACAGACACGCTAACTATGCTGAAAGCTACCCTTCAGAAAAGTAGCTAATTTATGGAGACACACACATGATGTTAAATAAATAAATAAATAAATATATAAATATATATATATACTGGCCACAAATTAAGAATTCATTCCATAACTTATGAATTAATTCCCACATTTGAATTAAATCATGCCAATGGTGTACTAATTCATAATTACGGTCATGATTTGACTAAACCAAGAAAGATAATTGCAACAACGAGACCATGATTTAACTAACTAATTGATTTAATAAGTTGTAGGAACAAATTCTTAATTCATGCAACCACACATCACACGCATGGCTCTAAAAATAACACAAGCTAGATGAAAAAAATTGCTTAAGCTACTCTATTGTTTGTCATTTGCAATATTTGAAAGTTGTAATATGTTCAGAAGCCTGTTCATAATCAGTCAAATATACACAAAAAATAAAAAAAGCTTCAATACTCGCTCACTGCTCTTCAAGGCACTTGCGTTTAAATAGCATTTTATCTAGTTTTACGCTTGAACAACTAAATTAATGCTTAAGTCTATTTAACTAACTATATTTTAATAAAATTACATTATCAATGCTATAAAAGGAACTTTGCGAAATTGAAAATAGCCACATTAACCTTTCACCGGAACTTTATCGGTGGCTGAAAAACACTTGCCATATAGCCCATTGATATACTTTTAGGTCACAATGCTCACATTTGAGTCAAATGAAGAAAATAAAGTTGATGACGAAACAGTAAATGAAAAAAAAATTATGCTCACAGATAATTTTCTTTTCCTACAGTAGAGTGCTGTACTGTAGGTGCCTAAAGAGCACTTTACCTGTAAACCATCTAATAAACATCTACTACATAATAAACCGCTTTAAAAAGTTTTACACTCTAAATCATAAACATCTTATTGACTTTCTGAACGTCTGTCAGGAAACACCATGAGCTGGAGCTCATAAAAATCCATCAAACAGATTTCTGCATGATGTACTTGTTCTATCAGGAATGATAAAACAACAGGAAGACACTAATGTTGCTCATGTTATCAGTGGCGTTCACAAGAGCAACCCACAATGTTCTTTCATAATCCATAGAAGCCTTTTCATGGACAAAAAAAAGTTAGTTCTAAGTTTAAGTATTTAAGTAAATTAGCATGATGGAGGACCTTTTTTGAAGCCTGATGAATAAACTTTGAAGTCGCTGTTGAGCGTGATGTGGCTTCCGTATGACTTAGTGAATCCCGTAAGCTGCTGTACTATCTCTAACGTCCAGATTGGCTTTTCCGTAATCAGGACCGTACTGACTGTGTTTTTATCCAGCTGAGGCGCCCGTGTCACTGCTTGCGCTGAAACAACCAAACAAAAAACAGAGCAGGAAGAGTAAACAACCCTGGGATAGTGACACTGGCCGAGTGGGAGGAATACAGTAGATAGGACAACAGGAAAGAGTGCAAGAGAGACGGAGAGAACGAGTGGGCGTCGATTTATTTCGCTGTAAGGAAGAGGAGGAGCAAGCGTGTTTTGTTTAATACTGTATGAATACTTGATGACTCAAGACATGCAGCAAATGAGAGACAGAATATATTGCCGTACACAATACATTTCAGAGCTAGAGGTAAATGGGGGTGATTCGGGCTAGTAGGCAGAACTTTTGTTCAAGTGAATATTCGTCAAATTCTACATGTGGATGTAGGCTTCTGCCGGTACCAAATTTTTTTGTTGTGATTAATTGCTGATGCTTTTATCAGGGTATATGGTATCATTATGATATTGACCTAAAGCTGCAAAAAAAATTCACATTAAGAGGTTCAACAAAAATACTTTGTATATTGCTTTATTGTATATACATGTTCAGGGTAAACCAATGTTTCAACCAAATTTTATTGCAAAAGTGTTATAAAGTGCAAAAACAAGTAACACTTTATAATAAAGTCTCATTGGTAAATGGATTAAAATCCAAAGTGAGAAAAAAAGCTAGATTTATTGCAGCTACTATATTAGTTATAAAAAATACAACTGAATTTTAGCAGTTATTAACTCCATTCACAGTATGATTTGTAATCAGTTTACGACTACGACTTTAACTTTAACGTATTAATAGGCATTAACTGAACATCAAGCTTTGTAGTTTTTATTGGGAGTTTAATTAAATTAACTAAAGTTAACTATTGGAGTCCTCTTGCAAAGTGTTAATGTACAATAGCTCTATGAATAGTCAGAGAATTTTCAACCAATATTTCAGCATAGTAAGTCAGATTTACATGTGGAAATGTTCCTGTTTGGACTATTAAGGGAATTAACATAGTTTTCAAGCATTTGGCGCTGTCATGAAGCCCACTGCAAATACAATGTGAATATTCTTAAAAAGCACTCTAAAAGTTTTTAAGTTTTTAACTATTTTTAAGTGCCTTCAATATCAATATTGTGGATGCTCACTATCCTGATATATTAAATTATTGAATATTGGCATATTTCTTTGTGAATGTCTTGAATATAAAGACACCAACTAAACATTTCCACAATGTTGTTAATGCTTTAAAATAAAATAAAATTAAATTAAAAACATGGATTGCCTATTAGCAGTGGATGTTTTTACATTAAATAGAGTAGGATGTCACAACAGAACGTTATATGGAGAACCGTTTAATGAGAGACTCAAATTAATTCTTGACACTTCAAAAATACATCAATAAATAGTTTTGGCCAACATGCATGTCTGTTTTTGCAGAACTCATCAAAGATGCATTTATTTGAAAAAAAAAAAAAAAATAGAGTAATATTGTGAAATTTTAAAATGTAATTTATTGTAGTGGAGACGGCAATGCTACTTTAAGGATTCTTTGATGAACAGTATTTTTGTTTATTTATTTATTTATTTATTTTTATTTAATGCCACATCAGCAACTTATGGCTATTTCATGGCAAAATGGATATACATAAAAATATTACATGATAACAACAAACTCATATTACAATAAAAGATTACTTAGTCAACTATATAAATAGAAATAAATAAATACTATTTACACAAAAAACATTCAAAGTTAAATATGATTTTTCAGTTCAATTTTTGATAAATAACTTAAGATTCTTCCTGGTGGTACCTTTTTAAAAATATCCATCAAAGTACTCTCCTTATAAAAATTTGGCCTAATGGTATTCAAACTTCCACATTCCAACAAAATATGTTTCATGGTAAGAGCAGCTTGGCAGTAATTGCATTTAGGTGGTGCTTCGTTATTCAGTAAATACAAATGAGTCAACCTAGAATGTCCAATTCGACATCTAGTATAGACAGTTTGTTCATGCCTGGTCTCAAAATTATCATTTGCAAAGTGTCTTTCATTTATTTTCGGGTTAATTTCATGTAATTTATTATTTATGCAGTTGTCCCACTCCCTTTGCCATGTTTCGTTTATATACAAATTAATTGTAGGTTTCAGGTCATCAGGAGGAATTAAACATTCTGTCACTTTCAGAGAGATAACCTGTTTTGCTGCTTCATCTGCCAGTTCGTTTACAGTATTTTTGCTAACAATTTAATGAATTGGCATTATTTAATGCATCCTTGAAAACTTTTGAATGGTAGTACAAAACAATTAAATGTAAAAAAAAAAAAAAAAAAAAAGCAAACAAACAAAAAAACAAAAAACATATAACATATATAACAGTGTGCCCCAACAGTAATGTCAATTGCCCAAATCTGACTTAACACTTACAATTATGTTGTTACACTTTTTAAAAACTCAAAACATAATATACGGTCTAATTATTTTCATATTACTGTTGTATTGCTGTATATTTTGTTCCTTTTTTACTTTACAACTACTAATTGTCACTTTGTAAAAGTCCCTTTGGATAAAATCATTGAAAGTCAATGTAAATAAATATATATAGCCAATGTTTTTCCACTATATTAAAAGACAAGAAAAGGGAGACGGAGAAAAAGGGAGGGAGAGAGATAGAATCAGGACAGCAGTGTGGTGGTAAAGGTACATGAGAAGACAACAATGACTATTCTTCTCTCCTGGCATCAGTGATGTGAGATAGGATTCAGCTAGAATGATGATACACACAGAAGGCAGAAGAGCAGAAAGACATAGAAAAAAAAAAATGACACGCCACAACAACAAATGGAGTGCATAACTCTGAGTGTGGAACGGATGAGAATTTCTTTCTTTTCATGCTTCTCTTAAGACCAGTGGTATTCATTCAGCATTTATGTGATCTGTAACATCCTCAATTATACAATAGCTGTGATATAACACTGATTAACTACCATAAAGCAGCCATAGCTTTGGAGAAACCAATAACATGTTTGGACCTCAACAATACACTATTGACCTTATTCAGCAATGCGGAAGTATGTTCATTTCTGCGATTGATGACTGGGAATAACAAATAGCAGAAAACAGCCAAAGTATTTGCTCTACAAACAAGTGCATTCATGAATATACATAAAAAGTAGAATAATATAATAAGAAGTATCAGTTCGCAACATCAAGTAGCATAACAAGCTGTTATTAACGTCTAAAAATCAATGAAAGTGAATGAGACCTGAAGTCTCAAGCCAAAAAGACAACACAGGCTCATTGTGAAAACGTACCCCCGTATACATTTCTGGAGAGTGCGAATTATGTTGCCAAAGCTACGTATGGCTGCATTTCATCTTTAAAACGAACGCTACGGGGCAGTATGACACCACCGACGGCTTTTGTTTCTTTTCGCGCTACCAGCTGACTGCTTATCTCCGTGTGGAAGGTTTTTCCGCTGTTACCAGTTTGCCTAGTGGCTCGCCACATACGTCGGCTGACTTGAGATACAGAGAGGAGTTGACCGCGATGACAGGGTTCGAGTCCGGCAAAGAACGGTTTAATGAGCCTGGGTTGCAAAAAGATACCAATGGCTGTGCCTGCTCAGACATTAAGAATAAGGTCAATAGAACTGAAGTAATAATTTTTTATTAATTAAATCGAGATGCTGCTGTAACAAGAACTTCTCTATTTTTTTGCTCTGTCACCTTATATTATATGATTCATGGTGGGTTTGCTATTATGTTATAGAAGCTCAACCAAATCTGCATATAATACAAAACAAACCTCAGTGGTCCTCACAGAAGCTTAGATGTGCCACCTCACATACAAGAGTGAACTGCCTTAATTTCTTTTAATCTCTTTTATAATTTGAAGCATCAGAGTTTTTTTATGAACAAACTATTAATGGAGGAATAGAAATGTCTTGGATGTGGCTAAAAATACCTTTACTTATTCCGAAAATAAGAACTTTCTTGAAAGTTTCTGTTGAAATAAAATAAGGTGCAAGAGCAAGAAGAAACCTTTATTTCTGAACCTATTACATACCATAATTACAATTATGAAAGGTTCAGGTTTACAAACATCTAAGTCCATCTGAAATCTGCCCGGATGTACAAAACAGATATTAGTCTTGTCCTAAGAAATGTAACTAATATATTAGTACAAAAATTAGTTCTGTTCTAATAAGGTTTAAGATTTTAACAAATATCAACTTTGTTGGTAACAACACAATTCGCAAGTATAGTTGGATAACATTTGGGCATTTGAAAGGTGCAGAAATTGGAGAAATGACCTCACACTTTAATTGAATGAGTACATAAAGACCAGGACTAAAAGAACAAGCATGATTTTATAACAAGAGAATGCTCATTAAACTAATAGGTACATTTATTTTACAAGCATTTTGCACTTGACTCTTTCTTACTACACGCTTCTGCAAGACTTAAATCAATGCTTATAAAAAATCCAAGATTATGTATACATTTGTATGAAGTAAGTTAGATTCACATACATACATGCATACATACATATATATATATATATATATAAAAACAGTGCAGATGAACCTGAAAAGAATATTAAGGTTATCATCTATCAAGCTCCAAAAGGGACATATGGCAAAATCATGATGATCAAGAACACACACACATACACAGCTTCAAAAGCATAACTATGGTCACTCTGGCATTCATGCTTACAGACTGTATTGGGAAAAGCAGGTGTCATGAAAACTGTTTTAAGGCTGACACTAAGGGTGGGCTCATGTGGATTTATTTTAAGTATAAAAATATTACTATTAAAATCCCCAAAGTTGTTACTGTTGATATATTGATGCATTTTACTATAAACAGGTGTAAAATAAAGTGTTGTTGGAGGACTAAATTCAGTCATATACTTTGATATAACAATTTCGTTAATATCATGTAACTGAATTAAACCCGCTCATCTAAAAAAAATGAAAACTATGATACAACTAGATGGAAACTATAGTGATGCTTTTTTGCATGCAAATGAAAAACTACATAAAAATGTAGTAGAATATGATGTTCTTGATGGGATTCCTTGAAGGATCTCTCAGTCTGCAAGGTTTTAAACATTTGTTTCTTAAATGCAACTCTCACAAGCTCCAAGCGAAAAAGAAGACCCAAAAGTGAAGATACTAGATTCAAAACTAATCAAAATAATCAAACTGATAACAATATATTCAATAGTAGGCTGAGTGGTAGCTGATACTGCTATAGATTGATTTGATTATTTTACAGATCTTTTTAAAAATATTTATATTATTGAATTCTGAACGTGTATTGGACAGGCTGTCATATGAAGTAATAATAAATAAATGACCCCACTCCTGCACCGATCCACCCCCAGTTATGGCATCCAGGTGCCAGGACAGTTAATGGCACAGTCAGCAGGCAGGTCAGAGCAGCAGGCTTGGGGTCTCCTTGCTGTACACTGCCTGTCAGGACTAATCTGTTGCATTCCTGGAGGGTCCCTCAAGCTGCTCTTACTGAATCTTTTTCACACTTGAGCTAATGAGCTGAGAGTGCGTCTTGTTTTTATTAGCAATTTGCTGCTTGTTGGTTCAAGGTGTGCTTAAAGGGGCAGTAGAATCTAGAAGTCCTAAAATATGTTGTTCACTATCATGCTGTATCAACTTGTATGCAGTTGTGACACTATACACACCAAGCAATTTTGACTTTAACAGACATCTGACGTCTTGGCTAAAACAAAGCTAAATTTGGCCTCTAAGTGAAAATCTAGACATTTAACAACAATCCAAAAATAGACTAGTCATCAAATAGACCGATT
Organism: Danio jaintianensis; assembly: GCA_903798115.1. Lineage (NCBI taxonomy): Eukaryota > Metazoa > Chordata > Actinopteri > Cypriniformes > Danionidae > Danio > Danio jaintianensis. The sequence goes on along the minus strand of CAIGQV010019070.1, from coordinate 15,870,069 downwards.
AGACAGGCTTCACATGTGTAGTCATTCACTGACATCCAAAGTTAGCCTTGTTTTAGTCAAGACGTCTATGTTTATGTTTAGTTGTCTATGTTTAGAAGTCTATTAAAACACTGAAAAAAAGTCTTGCTGGGTACAATTACAAATCATTGTGACCAAAGTTTATATTTCAAAACTTTGGGGGTCAGCAAGATTTTTCAAGAATTTTATTTTGACTCACAAAAGCAGCATTTACTTAATCAAATATTTTAACAATTTTACAGCCCTATCAAATTAGCTTTTTAGATTTTATAAATTGCATTTTTTCATAATTGTATTACCACCTGCAAAAAAAAAAATCTAATTAATTGAAATCATGGTTTTACGTATATTAAAAATATTAAAGACAAAACATGGTATATAACATATGGCATATTAAAATGGCATATAACTATATTTTATTATTAACAATTATCCTAATCTCCAGTTTCATTGTCTTTCTATGTTCTTTGCTTTGTTGTTGTTGTATTCAAGTTTGCATATTAGTTTGTCATTTTACAATTTACAGGTTTGGAACAATATAAGGATAATTAAATAAGGGAAATTAACTAATCCTGTATGGTATTACATATTAGAATGACATTTTTAGTTTCCTTGAATTTCAAATAGCTTCTCAAAAACAGTTTTTAATAAAAAAAAATATATGTATTTTAGGTAAAGGTTGAGGGACATTTGTATAGTATACAAATAATCATGTCCTTGGAGACACAATCCAGACTTACAAGTGTGTTTTTGTACTTGTGCCTTTTCTACTTTATTAGACACAAGTTGCCAAAAACTAAAGTAAAACCCACTGTTCCATAATTTATTGCCTTCAAATCTGGACCATGCGAATAGTTAGCTTGCACGGCATGAAGCATGGACACACATGTGAAAGAGCGGCGCTTTCTTTGAAGGCAGTCTCAGAAATGTGTTGAAGGATGCCAATACTAAAACGAAGCGAGCTGGAAAATTGGCCCCTTCGGTTGCAGGAGGACTGTGGTGTGCTGGCCTGCCTTGAGCGAGGTGTGTTCAAGCTGTAAATCATTCATCAAAAAACCTTTTACCGACACTTCATTCGGTAAGCACGATGTGTGTCCGACGGCGCTCAACCAGTAAGAACAGAGCAGCGGAAATATGGCGCTCATGAGCGGGCCAATAACAGATGATTGTGTCTGACTGATCAATGGCCGACATCAAGCTGTACATTTAAATAAGACACGAGTGGAGTATTAGCTCTGTACATGTCCTTAGGCATTGTATTAGCCAGCCATTGAATACCCCTGAACATTAAAAGAGGTGAGATGAATTAATGTCAAAGTGAGTTTTCGTAGTTAGCCTTGGTATGAGCATTAACGAATTGACAACCACGAATTGCAAAACCTGCCCTTTTTTTAAGTTTTGGTGAAAGTCCATCTTAAAGGACAAAAGAATATGGGTTTTTGCTGACGTGAAATAGCATTTTTACTGTCACACATGACAAAAAAAAATTATATAATTACTATTTTCATAATTTAAAATGCAGTAAATAGTTAAACATTTATTTGTCAACCATCAACCACTTGTTATAAAAACTGCTGTGTTATTAATGTTTTTTTATATTTTTGAGTCAAATCTCCAAACTGTCCTATGATGGTCTCAAGCATATAGTTCAATAAATTACAACTCTTATAAAAAATTTTTTTAAATAAATATTAATAATAAATAAATAAATAAATAAATAAATAAATAAATAAATAAATAAATAAATAAATAAATATTAATAAATACCTCAGTGGCTATTTTTGTAATGATCAAAAATTTCATCCATATATTTCTAAAAACGTAGAAACTTGATACATATTGGCACTGTAACTCATGCCCTTTGGTGTGACACTATATGCAAATTTTAAATCAGCCAACGATTTCAAATTGTTAACTTTAAGTAGCTGAAGGATGCCATTCAAGATCGTACGACTGAAGCCCCCTGTGAAGGCCGTGATGTGCACCTCAAGTTTTTTTCTCAGAATTTATCATTTGGAATCACTACAATATTACGTTTTATTGTCCTTTAGTCTGACAATTCATTTATTGAAAATGTCCAACAAGTCCAGCAAGTCTCAGAGAATTAAAAATAAATAAATAAAAAGCAAGATATGAAGACAAGTGTCCAACAATGAAGATAAATTGCTCTCACACAATTTGTATATTATTAAATAATAAAATTAAACTCAATTAAAAAAAAACAAAAAAAAAAGTATTGTCCATCCCCAAAGGGGTTAAAAATTTGTCTTCAGAGGGTTAGAAAATTGTCTTCAGATAGAGGCTCACACACAACAACACAAATACAATAAATAAAAATATATACAAGCAGAAATACAAGTTTCATTTTAAGACCCCATTTAAAAAGCTAATAGCAGTGGGAACAAATTTCTTCTTGTACTTGGCCTTTTTCGCTAAGGTAACTTCCAGAACTAATTGAAAAGAACCATGTAATGGATGGGAAGTCTTTCATGATAATAAAGGCTTTCCTTTTTGTCGCCACAATAAATAAATCAGTAAGAGGTGTGTCTCACAAATTATTTTCCTTGCTATATTTATTAACCTTAAAAGTTTGTTTTTGCTTTTAACAAAGAGGGAGTTAAAGCAGGCAATATAAAAAAGTAAGAGTTGTTTTTCTTCATTTTTGATGTCACATCATAGGACATATTAAAGACACAGTTCAGTAAAAATGTTAAAATAAACAGTAAAAGTATTGATTTAGTTAGTGACCCTTCATATTTTCTCAAACATTAAACTTCAAAGCACATAAAAATACAATTTTTTACTTTCTGCTTATGGTCAACTACCCATATACAAGAATGCCTATCATTCAGAACAAGGCCAATTGCTGGATGTAAAACTCAGCCTTCAGACTTGCAGCATGCCATACATTGAGTTATAGCTGAGCATAAAGGCCTCAATACAACTGCTCTATTAATTATGTTATACAGCAGCATGCAGACAACATTGGTTGGGTGTGACGGTCTGATTTATCCATGACCGAATTGGGATTGCAGTGATAGATGACTTCTCAACATGCTGAATCATCGTTCACGATGTATCTCTCTGATGAAGAATTGCCATCCAGAGGTTGATTGCTGCGTAAGACCAACGGGACGTTTTAAAGCCCCCGTCACTTCTTTCTAATGACTCGAAGGCCCAGCAAACTAAACAAAGCGTGAAAATAATAGCCCTCCCTCTTCTCTCAATAGAAGTAAATAGAATTAACATCACCGTGACATCTATTAAATTCCCATAATTAAATTCCAGGTATTAAACATCTGCGGATTCCTCAGCTGTCCGCCTCTGCTTTTCGGTAACCTCCTAAATCCTCATCCGACAACACAGTATATTCATCTGCACGCGCCGCTCAAATCCCTCTCTTTATTATTTACATGCCCCATATGGCGCCTGTTTGTTTAGACCAATAATTTTTAGCTCCTCAACTTGAAAAAGGCTGCTGTCACCAGAACGGCTTTCCTCTTTCCTCCTTTTTCCTACCCTTTACTATTTACGTCTGGATTTGTAAACTATGTCATACAGGAAGGGGATTTATTTATGAGTGTTAAACTCAACATGAAATGGCATTTTCAAGGTAATTTAGTATTTTTTCCACAATGGTTATTACATGAATATTCACAAAATATAATTTGCTCACCTTCACGTCTTTCTCCTTACATATTTTGAAACATAAAAATGCAAAAAAAACAGCAACAACAACAACAACAAAGTTGTTCTGTCCAAACAAGGAAAGTCAAAAGTGTCTAAAACAACACTGGACATTTAAATTACATTTTATATTGGAATACAGTGTGAAGCTGAATTGGGGCAGACATTTTTATTTCAGAAGATTTGCTATTATTTTAGAAGAATGATATGAATTAAAACCTCTGGTAAAACTCTTTGAATTTTTATATTATGAGTCTGCATGCTTGTAACTGAAGTTGCTTGTAACAATAGTTTCAACATTATTTGTTTTTCCTCATTTACAAAAAGAGAAAAGAATGAAAAACACTTAAAAAACAAATTTATTTAGTTATCATTTACTCATCCTCCACTTTTTACAAACCAGTTTGAGTTTCTTTCTTCTGTTAAAAACAAAAGTATATATTTTGAAGAATGTTTGAAACTGTTAACCATTGACTTCTATAGTATTTGCTTTTCTTACTATGGATGTCAATGACTATCGTTTCAAATATTCTTTAAAATATCTTCTTTTGTGTTCAACAGAGAAAAAAACTCATACTGGTTTGGAACAAGTCATGGATGAGTAAATGATGATAGAATTTTTTTGGTGCAAATTGACACATATTTGGTTTTTGGCCACTGGAAATTTGTACAGTTAGACCATTTATTTATGGAGCGCATAAATATAGGGTCTTACACTAGAACACCTAAAGATAAGTTTAAGAATCAAAATATCTTTAATACGTGTTGAATTACAAGCATGCAAACTTCAGTGGAAAATGCACACACACACACACACAAACATACTTTTTCTCATTTCTGAACTGTCACCATTGGCATATAATGCAACCAAGACTGCTAAAGTCAACAGATTTTATTAATATACCTACAAATCTCTGTGCAAAAATAAAATGATGCTGTCACCATACCTCAACAGCAATTTTAACCAACAGTCAGCATGACCCAGGTCCCGTCAGTCAAAAAAGAAAAGGGCATTTTAGAGGCAAAGCAACGTGCACAAACGATTTATGCACAGCAAGATCAGAACTTTATATAGAAAAAAAAGCAAATACAACCAAATGTAAATGTCATGCTTGATAGTTAAACTGACACATTTTCCCCCAAGCCATTCTTTCACTCAAAGACATATGTTCAATTGGCTATCTCTAATTGCAGACAGATCTATTGGCAACTCAAACCAATTAACTTGTTAAATGTACTGACTCCCAACCACAACAGCACAACAGAAGCGTAAAAAGCAAGTGTTGCAAAAGCATCAATAATGAAACATTTAATCCTGTCCACTTAGCCCAGACAGCAGTTGGCAAAGCACAGGGTTTCCCTCATGGGTGATCTGTGCCAGGGCCACCTCTGCTGAATTACTCAGTCTGGTGGAGGGTGGTTAATACGGCAACTGGGACTTAAAAAATCTCTATCTGGGAAGAAATCAAGAGTTGGGATTGAAATGAACCCTATGCTGATCAATCCCTAACCATGCCCTATAAATCACCAAAGATTTATATGCATATGGAATCCCTTCAGTTCTACATGCATTGCTTCGAGCAGGATTCAAACTGGCATCTAGGAAGCGGGCACACTAACAAGGGAGCTAAAGGCAGATGCTAGTGAGCCTTGTGAGGCCTGAGGTAGTGAGGTTTACTCGCACAGCGCTTCCTAGCTGGCCTACATTACACATACCTGTATGATACAAAAAAGACCTGCTGTATAATTGAATTGACATACTCATTTTCACTTTACATTGACACTGTAGGAGTTTTCTGAAATGTAATCATTGCAATTCACAGTGAATGCACTATATTCTCTTCTGTCCTGCTGAATTATGTTTGTACAAAGTAAAAGCTCTCAAGGCTGAAGTTCTTCAAACAGCCACTTTGTAATCAGCGTGCAAATAATAAAACAATCAAATGCGTTTTTTACTGAAGAGAGGGTTAAGACAATGTAATTGCTGTCTTATTTTCCTAAGAGGCCATGTGTGGAGTGAATGATTGGGGGAAAGGACCCTTAACTTCACTGTTGTAGCTGGAGAAACACTTGTCTGGTAAAAGCCTGTTAACAGTGAATGTATCAGACACACACACTGTAAAAACTGTTTGTGATTTTTAAAACACTGCAAAAATGCTACATTAAAAACATTTTTCATTGATTAACAGCAAGTTCTTAACTATACAGTATAACAGTGCAATACGTTTTATCTTATATAACATTACTACTGTAAATGTGCAGATTAAAAAAATGAAAACAGTCAATTAAAATCTACAGAAATAATTTAGGATTCTGGAAGCTATCCTTTGTAAAATGCCTTGCACGGAGTGCTAGGCTATATCTTTTTTTATGATTCTCTGGAACATAATTTAAAAACAAATTGTACCCACTTCTCTCTTTGTGTTATGTTCCTTGGAAGCCCAAATACAGAAACAGAACAAGCACCATGAAAATAGCAACGTATGGATGCCATTTTACCTTTCTCTGCTACTAACTTTACAAGCCCTCTGTGGCCACGCCCCTTCGCTGCAAGTTTCATGGGTCGTAATTTGAAGGGTTTGTGACATCATTAACCCGGATGTAATTTTTGCAGTCCCCCAAACTTCGTGCACTGTAAGCTAACTCTGTAAACGCCAATGTCTCCCTTTGCATTGAACTTTGCGTGTCTTAAATTACAAGGTGTTGTTTATGTTTACACGGCTACATCACACAAAAACTAACGTTTAAAATATGATATCGTAATGGACCACCCCTTTAATTTAAATTCATGTTTTATTTAATTTCATTTTAAGTTGATATTAAAAATGACTTTATGTCTGTTTTAATCATACAACACTAAATGGCCACTGTGAATTATGTTCTGTATGTGGTTCTTGTAAGTACATGCGTTTCTGTCCCTCAACATTTTCACTCACTTTTCATCTAAATTGTAACTTCCCATTGACGTAATTGTTATAATTAACCTAATTACTAATAATTACAGCAGACTAACAGTAATCCTATAATAAACAAAGCCATTACTCTGGAAAATAGTTGTATAGCATAGCTGAGTTAGAAATCAGCACATGTGGAATCTTATTATTGATTTATTTTTTGATAGTCATCAGGCAAGGTATGATGGTTTCCACAGACATTTCCTCATAAAGAAATCTGTTATTTTACATGGTAAAGATATTCCACGATACTTTTGTTTTACTGTATATTTGCTCAAATTAATGCAGATTTGGTAAGCAAAACGAGACTTCTTTCAAAAACGTAATAATAAAAAAGGATCTACCAAGCCCAAACTTCTAAATGGTGGTGTACATGATTTATTTATTTGTTTGTGCATGTGTTACACTTTTCTGATCTATTGCATCACAACTGTAGAACAAGTGTAAACTGGTTTCGTGTAGTTTAATCTGTTTATAAAATGGAAAAACAGCCATGTATTAATTGACAAACAAAAGCACACACACACACACTGAAACACACAGCTATTAATTATCAGAGATCTCAGCCTTTCATTATGGTTGTCATTAATTAACCACAACAGAATGTTGCCACTGCAACATCTTATTTAATAAATAATAACCAGCTAGTGCTCTCTCTCTCTCTCTCTCTCGAAAGGATTTAGCTTAGGCTAGCATGCTGCTGTGATTAAAAAAGCAAATAAACAGCTTGTCATTTCACATTAAGATAAATAGTTGTTACATTAGCTAGCGTAAGCTTGTCGCTAACTAGCAAGCTAAGGGTGGGCTGTTTTGGGGAAACAAAACCACCATGTCATATTAAGGCAGTGGATCACAGAAATATAATAAAGTCGATGTGTACTCTAATTGCTGCCATTAATCACTGCACTAAACTAATAGGCACTTCAAACAAATGTCATGTAAATTAATGTAGATCATAATGAAATCTGATTATTCAGTGTACAGCGGCTGGTTATTCACACACTAAAGCCTCAATCACTTCTTCGATAAAGGTCTGCCGTGCAGTACAGATCAGCCCTCACCTTCCAGGTAATTGCTTTTCACACCACCAAAGCGGCCTTGCAGCACGATGACATTGTGGTACTTTTCTTTCCCTAAAACAGCTCATCCTGACCTTTATATCTTTAACAAATTACCTGACACATAAAGACCAGCGGCCTTCAACCTTTTTCAGGCCAAAGACCTATCTGTGGATGTTGCATTTTGAGCCTGGCCTATTAAAACATGCATATGGTACAATATTAATGCATTTACAGTACACTCTGTACTCTGTACATCAAAAATGACTTCTTTCAAAGGCTTTGCAATGTAAACATACTAAGCGAGCCTTGTACATCACATATTAATCAACAAAGCTGAACTTCAGTTTCTAAACTTCTAAAGTTGACTATGTTTTTGTTTATTGCATATTTCCAGAAGAACTTTTAGACCCCCTGTGATTAAGATGCAGACCCCCTGTTGAAGGTTGTGTCTAAACATGTAAGGGGGACAAAGATTAAGTTGCCTATTATGTCAGCGGTGCATTAATACTGTGTTCACACAGAGAATACTAGACTTTGCTCAGGAGCAGCATGGGATCCTTTTTTAACTTTGCAGTCTACGATTAATTCATCTAATGTCTGTCTACGCATAAACACAGTTTAACTTAGGATGCCAGCAATGACTAAAAACTCAGTTGATTTCCCTTTGGTTATGCAAACAAGGCTCAAGCCAATCAATGTGGAGCTTTATTGCTTCGCCATTAGCTTGATTGTCAAACACCGTGTGTATGTGCGAAACATCAGCATGAACACCTATTATGTGAAAGCATGTCATTTACGGACTTGTGCGAGCAAGGCAACAAACAGCCAAGTGCTTATCGGGGTCCTTAGAGAGAAACAGGAAATTGAGTTTATCCAGTGTAATGGTGGGCAGAGTCACGCAGGGAAACAGACGGACCATTTCTCTCCTATTAGCAACCATGTGTTATTCATGAGGGCGAATTTAGTGTGAACTATGTTTCATTGATATTCCGCGCACTTACTTTGCGAGGACTGTCTGGGGACCAAAGCCATTCTGTTTTATGCCTTTATTTATTTATTTCCGTGCTTAAAATCTGCATAGCATGAAAAGGCACGGTGACCGTGTGGTCACGGGGTCAAGCATCAAGCCCAGTTGAAGGCCGTTTAATCAGTCTTGGGCTTAACAAGCCTTCAACAGTAATAGAAGGGTTGAGGAAAGACTGACAGACAATGAAAGAGAGAATGAGAGAATAAACTGAGGAAGTGTTCTGGGTGAGATTGGTGGCTTACAATTACATGAAACCATAAAAAAAATGTCACACACAACAACATGACTTCCATTGTTCCACTGCCATAATCCCTCTACAAGTCTTGGGAGCTGGGACTGGTCTTATTGACTGAAGCGCAATGGAGTGGTCAAAACAATCGAATTAATTTGATTTGGTGACATTGTCAGGAAGAAAAATATGACAATACTCGTCCACGTCCTTTATATTCAGTAAATAAGAACCCCGTGGCCCCCTGTGCCATTGCTCCTTCTCGTTATTACTTCTCATCCAGCTATTGCCCTCTGCCATTCTCCACAGCACTAAAAATATCCCGCCTCTCCTATTCTTTCCCCCTCAACTTGTCTCTGGATGAGGAGGGTGTAAATTGCTGTGTGTAGGGGATGCAAGAGGGCTCACAGAGGACCGGGATCAGGGAGGTGACAGGTGTGAGGCAGCAGATCTCTCTGGAGTTAGTTTAGTTCTGCAAGGTGGAAAAAAGAAGAAAAAAAATGTCACCTAAATAACACTGATCTAATGCATGCCTGGCATCTTGGGGCTAGGGAGATGTGGAGGTGAATATACTTAAACAGTAAAACAGGAGGAGACAGATGTTGAATACATATTTTAAAAAAAGTATATACTGAAGTAAGCTTTTGCCACAAAGTTATATTGAAGGAAGCGCTTTAGCAATATCTAGAAAGCAGTGTATGTATTTTTTCTCTCTTCTGATTTATACCAGTAGGCAAACAACTGCCATGATCTACCCAAGACACCCCAGCAATCTAACAACATCAACATACTGTAACAAAATGAAAATGGCTCCAAACATCTAAAAACATTAAAAGCATGCCAATTTCTCAAAACCTAGCAACACTAAACACTCAGAAACAAGCTAAAAACCACTCAGAACATTCTACCACATAAAACATACTTAAACAATCAGGAAAGCTAGCAACAAGTTGACTTCAAACCTCCAAACACATTAAAAATGCCATGGGTTTTACTACAAATAAAACAAAACAAGTTAAACAATGGTAACCACAAATGGTCCAACTATGCTATTTATAGTAGAACTGTAGTATACAAATGCTAATCAATCTGCCAAAAAAATACTACTACACTATATTAAAACCATGGTTAAAAAATATTTTACTTTCATAAGGGCAATATGCTGAGAACAACCAACAACTACATAAAAACTGAAATCAAAAGCAAAACACTCAGAACACACTAGTAAATACCAGCATGCTAAAAACACCCAGAAAACCAGCAGCGGCTATAAAGAAAAACTGAAAATTACTCCCAACACAATACCAAATACAAACACAATAAAACTCTTTGAAAACGTAGCCACTGCAAATTAAAAGGTAAAACCATTCAGAACAGCCCAGCAACCACATAACAAAACATTAAATTCATATAACATGCTAGAAACTCATACCAACATGTTAAAAACACTCAGGAGACTGAACAGGTGTACGACTGCATACCAACATGCTAAAAACACTCAGAACACGCTAGCAACTGCATAACATCAAACAAAAACAGCCAAGAATACTACTCTATTGTATATTATTATGCTAAATATTCACAGGAATTCCTAAAACTACACATTACACACTCAGAAACACACTACACACTCAGATACACACTATAGCAACCTTGTAGTAAAATGTAAAAGTGGTTCATAGTGGTTATAGCTACTGCAAAGCAAGAAAACAACCTTGCTACTTGCAATGCAACATAAAAACCACCTATAAAACCCTAGCAACAGCTTAGCATGATGCTAAAAACCACTCTAGGAACTGGACAGCATACTAATACACTGAGAGCACCCTAGTAACTACAGCTACAGTACAGACTAAAATTATTCAGACAAACTAGCAACTGTAAAAACACCCAGAGGTACGGCACAAAAAAAACCCTAAAAACAACCAGAAAACCAAAGAAACAGCAGACAAGATTCGAAGCACATTCAAATATGATACACATTTGAGGTATGAGTCCTCAGTCCTGTCTATGTGTTAGCCTGTATGAATGAGGAAGAAGGTGTGCTATTTATGATTAGCTTGTGGGTAACTGATAACTAGCTCTTTATCTGAAGATAATGAAAAAAATCATTATCTCACCGTTTGCTGTTATCTACAAGGTGATACCCAGTTCTGTTAAAGTTTTATATATAAAAACTGAAGAAATAGCAGTAGTTTGAAGAAAATAATTACACCTGCAGTGTGACAAAAGCTGAGACAAACAGAGAGAAGCACAGTATGTGCGATTAGGTGATACGCCTCCACAAAAGCCACTGCTACGCCAAAGGAATAAGTCTATTATGTAAAGTGCTGAGGAAGAATTTCATTATATGTGATATGCAAAGTTTAATGCGAAGGGGTTTGCAAACAGACATAAACAGCCAGCTAGTATGAAAAATAAAGGGAAAAGGCTCAGCAGCTCCGCCAGCCAAAGCAGAGTTGTTTGCCTTGTCTTTTCCGATTTATTTGGCTGAAATCCCCAAAAGCTTAACTTTCCATGAGCAACACAGCACACACACACTTGCTCGTTCGCTCAAAGGACAGGTGTCACGCTAACAAAACACACAGGGAGAGAATGAAAAAAAAATATCCAGTGCTGAATGGATAACAGCTAAAGTGAGATGAGATTATTACAAATCACATTATTTTAGATCTTTTAAGCATTGAGAAGTTTATTATGATCCATGCTTTGAGCCATTTGTCTCGCCTAGGCAATTCTCAAACACAAAGCGCTGAGGTTGTTTAAGACTTGTGAACCAGAAATCAGAGTGTTGTCAGATGTAGAGTGGAGATAGCGTATAGAAAGATAGGAAAGTACAAGCCCTCGTGCTCAATATCCTGATAAAACCTCAGACTCATCCCATCCTCACTGCCAGGATTGTGGCATCTCATATTCCGAATTGCTTGCCATCTATCATATAGCACATTCAGGCATGTATGCTACATGTTTTTGTTGAGAAACTGATTAGCTTATGTGCAATGGTACAGTACTGTGCAATTCTGCTCTAGATCACTGTTTGTGGTGGCTGACCAACATTTCAAGAACAACAACAACAACATTTTTTTCTGTTAATCCCACACGTATGCACAAGGCCCACAGGGAAAGGGGTTCCGGTTTCTTATTCAGGCGGCTGGTAAGGGCGTATTTTATTTTGGCATGCTGTTAGGACAAATGGGATTACATGGCCACTTTGGGAGCGAGACTCACGCACAGGTGAGGCAAGCTACTTGGGTGCTGTCATCAGACGCCTAGCATATCATCGCTAAAGGTCAGCAGAGTCTGCATCTGAATGCCACAGCTTAGACACATTTTGAGTCGAATACTATTCCAATAAATATCCGCTCATCTTCTGTAAAGGCGTAATTCCTGTGTCTGTATTTTGAAGGCAGAAACCTGGAGGATTATGGTGATGTTAAGAGGCAGCGGGAGCGAATCAATTTTGAGTGAATGACAGGAATGATGCTTTGAATAATGCATTTTTGAAAAGAAAGGGTGGGGGAAAGCCGCCGCTCGTGAGCAAATGGGTCTCTCATAATAGTGGAAAATTTTCTCCTTCCCTGCCATTCTGTGTGTAGATGAATTGGAGGATAAGTTACACAAAATGGCTCCAAGGATGCATGTCAGAAAGCAGCAGGGGTATTGTATGCCTCTCAGAGGCTTAACACAGGTTTAACTAAGCACTCGAGAGGTTGTTGGTAGGCTTTGGGATCAGTCTCAGCAGAAGCAGGGTGAGCCAGACTTATACACACATGGACAGAATAAATACTCATAAAATACCAGATTTTGTGGCTTCCCTGAAGAGGCTCAGAACCTCTAAAGTGATTCTATTTGATTCTGTTTTCTTGTCATTGTTTATTTCCTTTTCAAAATGGGCTTAGTTTAGTAAGGCAGAACTTATTTCACTGAAAGTCACAGCCATTGCTTACTTTCCAAAGAAGATGTATGACTAGGGAAGTCTTGATGGTCAGTTAATGAGATGGTCTTACATATTTGCAATAACATATGCTCTTACTTCATATTGTAAGTGGAATTATGAATCACTATGGAATTTGTTTCTTAACAACTTCTTGTCACTCTTATTGCTTGTATCATATTGCTGCATAATTTATTTTGCTCTATCACCATGGTTTCCAACCATTTTTGTACTAAGTATCCTTATGGACTCATCATTAAGATTCAAATACCCCTTTGTCAGTAACAAACCAGAAATGTTCTGGTCTTAACCAACATGCTCAATATAATTCAAGATTTTCATTCATTTGAAGTAGCCATTACTAAAATGATTCCCCTTTAAATAAAAACAAAATCAATACTCTAGGTGAAAGACTCAAAGTATTCCAACTACATTTAATGAGACACATTTGTCTCAACAGTTCTTGGAGCAATTATGGAGAAACTTTCTAGAAGAATAAACAGTGAATTTAAATTTGTACCCCAGTCAAAAAAAAAAAAAATCAGTATTTTGGGTTTAACAAACACAAAGTCTCTCTCTTTCTATCTCTAATTCTAGGCTGTGGGCTGGAGTTCCTGCTGGTACTCTGTGGGCTAGAGCTCTCCTGGTCCTGCCCACGTCACTGCATTTGCTACATGGCCCCCAGCACAGTCAGTTGCCAAGCCCACAACTTCCTGTCTGTCCCGGAAGGCATTCCTCCGCACAGTGAGCGCATCTTCCTCCAAAACAACAAGATCCATCGACTGCTGCGGGGACACTTTAGCCCTACCACGGTCACTCTGTGGATTTACTCTAACAATATCACATATATCGAACCATCTACTTTCCAAGGGTTTACCTTGCTGGAGGAATTGGACCTGGGAGACAATCGCTACCTACGATCGCTATCTGCAGAAACGTTTCATGGGCTGGGCCGGCTCCATGCCCTCCATCTATACCGATGTGGCCTCAGTGCACTGCCGAATAACATCTTTCAGGGTCTCCGCAACCTCCAGTATCTGTACTTGCAGGTGAGGCACTCACAAAACTATTTATGTAACAAAATATATGGCACTGGAAATTGTCTTGTCCTGTTGTAGTAGTAGTAGTATATAAAAATAAACTTATGATGATAAATTGTTTCTTTGTTCAAAGGACAACCACTTGGAGTATCTGCAGGATGATCTATTTGTGGACTTGCACAACTTGAGCCACTTGTTTCTTCATGGGAATCGTCTGTGGAGCCTGCACCAAAACACATTTAGAGGACTGGGGGCTTTGGACCGGCTGCTGCTGCACCACAATCAACTGCAGTGGGTGGATCGTCTGGCGTTCCACGACCTGCGACGACTCACCACTCTCTATTTGTTCAACAACTCTTTGACAGAGCTGGCTGGAGAGTGTCTGACCCAGCTACCTGCCCTGGAGTACCTTCGCCTCAATGACAACCCTTGGGAGTGTGACTGTAAGGCTTTATCACTGTGGGACTGGCTCAAAAAGTTTCGGGGATCCACATCATCTGTGGGTTGCGTGGCACCGGCAGAACTTGCAGGCAAAGATCTGAAACAACTGAAGAAAGAGGACTTCCCAAACTGTTCTGGATCTGAGTCTCTCCACCAGAGTAAGACCAATACTTGGGCAGAAACAAATAAGGTCTCACTGAAGCAAGAGCCCCATCCAGCCCAGCCTCCACAAACACACCCACACCCACACCCCTCCCCTCCCTCTCCTCTGCCCCAGCCACCTCCTGCCATAAATGGTGTACAAGTGGGACCGGGAGTGTCTCCAGACATGGTCCCCGATCAGAGACCTGGCCGGTCTCGGAATTGCACCCGCCAACGTGTCAGGGGCAGCAAGGGAAAAGGACCAAACGAGGTTCACATCTTAAAGGAGATGGCAGATAAGGAGTACTCCTCTCCTGATTTCACTGGGAAATATGATGAAACATCTTCAAATGGTTCAAACACCCGTAGAAAGCACAAATGTACCCCCCGGACCTCTGTGCGTCCCCCTAGTGGGGTCCAACAAGCCACCAACTTGGGACACTCTCATCACACACAACTCTTTCTCTGTAGTATTTCAGGACTGCTTGTGCTCATTCTGCGCTGAACTCAATGCTGGACCATCATGGCATCATGGAAATTCTGCAGTCCTCAGATCAGCTCTAGCTACAGCATTACCAGGCCTACTAACGTGTGTATGTTTGTGTGCGTGTGTGTGCGTGCGTGTGTGTGTGTGACTGATAATGTGTAATACATTGTATAAGGAGCTTTGCCATTTAGACTGAAACAGATGAAAATTTAACACTGGATGTTACAAACTCAAATTTGGGTTGGGGGACATGAGTGAGTGAAAAGTGAATCAAACATGCTTGCACTGCCACTGTTGTTATTCTTAAGTATCTTTACTTTTTTTTTTTTCATGTTGATCTGGTCTCCCTCTATAAATGGACAAAAATTTCAGTAAAAGAAAGCACATATAACTAAATAAGTGTGTCAAAAAATTATCTAATAAGAGACATAAGCAAGCATGGAAATATGCAAAGACAAAGAATATTTTTAGAAAGTATGTCATTCTGCTTTTCTAACAAACAAAGCAAGCATAAGAGGAGACCACCAAACAAAAAGACACTTCTACCATACAAGTATATCCTTTGTTTAATATATCACATCCTTGCCAAATAGATTCACAAACACATTGCTGCAGGACTTTTAACCTTTATTTGCTCATGTAGGAAATATTTTTTGCAGATTCACTGAATTAAGAGAAGGAAAACAAAGTGTTGTGTGAAAGGAAACTAAATAACCAGTACTAAAACACATACATTCTCCTTAGAACCTCCCTAAGGAGTAATGTTAAGACCTAAACAGAACATTATTTTTTGTTTTGGATTTATTATTCTTTTTCTGTTCAATACCTCCCTGCAATTATTTTCCATATTTTCTTTGCTTTTGCCCCAAGAATTAACTTCCACTTCTTAGTTTGAATTGCATTGTTTTTATAACAGCACATAAAAGCCAATGGTTATACTAGCTGCTATATTGTTTGTAGAAGCAAATGAGAACCATTTTTACCTCATCTGCTTCCAAAAAACACAATATGCGTGGATGTGTGTGTGCGGGTGTGTGTGTGTGTGTCCAGTATAAAAAGCTATGAAAGAATTAGAGTTGTGTTTGTTTCTTGTCCTCTGTGTTGTTTGTTATGTTTGGCTGTGACTCAGAGGACTTAGAAATGGACTGCTGATGGGGGCGCGGACTCTGAAGGGGACACAGGTCTAATTGAAGTGAACTCTATTTTGAAAAGCGCCTTCAGCCTAAGCCCGCCATTGAAAACATAGACACCTTTCTTTCTTAGAGAGATGTGAAATCAACTGTTTTAACAAGACAGAAAAGAAGAAGTGAAAACAACAAACAAAGAAACAAAATCACACACGAAAAAATGAAATGTATCTTTAAGAGACTTGACGACCAAAACATATTTGAAATTTAACATGGCCAAAAAAAACGACCTTTTGGAGCCATAGGCCTGCTGCGAATGCAAATAGGAGTCCAGGAGGAGAGGGACAAATGCCTGAACGCAGCCGTCACTTATGTTTGGAATACAGGAGAACTTTGCCTCCTGTTCTGAGACATACTTTGTAAAAAATAAGGAGAACTGTATCATTACCACCTGCAATGAAAATATTAATCAGTACTATGACACTGACATCATGACTGACATTTTTTTGTTTACAACAGGGTTCCTGAATCTCAGAAGAACTTCTCTTCAGAACGCAATTATTATTTTTATTACTCTTATAATTTGGTCTTATTTTTTGTTGTTGTTTATACATTTCTTTGGTATGTCTATAAGGCACCATTTCTGACTAAACTGCACAATTCAGTCTCCTCTTGTCCCTCTCCCCTTCCCTCTCTTCTGTGTCTCTCCATCCTAGTGATTTGATGGTTTAACGAGTCGTTCTCAAGAAAAAAAAAAAGAAAAACGTTTATAAAGATATTAAAATCTATATCTTCTTATGTTAAATGTGTTGCTTTTACTCTGAGTGTGTGTTTACAGATGTTTACATGTTTCTTAAAAAAAATTTACCATCCTAAAAATGAGATTTAACTCAAACTTTTCATTCATTCATTCATTCATTTTCCTTTGGCTTAGTCCCTTTATTCATCAGGGGTCACAACAGCAGAACGAACCGTCAAACTTAACCAACATATGTTTTACACAGCGGATGCCCTTCCAGCTGCAACCCACTACTGGAAAAAACCCATACACTCTTACATTCACACACATACACTATGGCCAATTTAGTTTATTCAATTCAACTATTCCGCATGTCTTTGGACTGTGGAGAAAACTGGAGCACCCGGAGGAAACCCATGCAAACACGGGGAGAACATGCAAACACAGAAATGCCAACTGACCCAGCCGGGACACGAACCAGTGACCTTCTTGCTGTGAGGCGACAGTGCTAAACACTGAGCCACCGTGTCGCCAGCTCAAAGTTTTAATTACATTTATTTTGTAATGTAAATAAAAGTTTATTTGTCCTAATTCTTAATTAAAGAATACTTTTCTCAAAGTCTTAAGCACTACTGTTCAAAAGTTTGAGCACTTTTTGTTTTTTTTAAGACTATGCTGCATTTATTTATTAAAAATATAACTGTACTATTATGGAACACTTCTATAATTTAAAATAACATTTTTCTATCTGAATATATTTTAAAATAAACAGCTAATCTAAAAATAGAAGACAAAAAAAATCGTTTATAACATTATAAATGTCTTTACTGTCAGTGTTGATCAACTTAATGTATCCTTGGTGGAAAAAAAAGTATAAAGACTAGTATACATCTCAATTTTGTAAAATTGATTCTTTAAACAACAATACTACAAAAATATATAAAATATAATTAGGTTCCAGAAGATGATCTGAAGATATGTTCCTACAATATATATTATATTTATGTAATTTTACTTTAAAACGTATTATGCTATTATTTTCAGGATTGTTAGATTGTTTTTATTTATTTATTGTAAAACAAGACAAAAACACTGATTCATTTAACTTTTTTGTAATGTAATTTTTAATGTAATAATGTAACCTGCATACAGCATGCTTGCTGAATCCCACTTTGAATTACATACAGCATGTTACACAGAAACACACACACACAAAGCCTAAACCCAACCCTCCCAGGAAACATTCTGCATTTATATATTTTCAAAATACTTCATTCTGTGTGATTTATGAGTCGTTTTCCTCATGGAGACCAAAAAAAAAATGTCCCCACAAATTTACTGTATTGATATACTTGTGGGGACATTGCAACCCATGTTCATTTGGTCCCCCACAATGTGAGGAATACAAGGTATACACACACACACAAATAGAATCTATCATGAATCATCCCAATAAATGAATGTGCTTTATTACATGGAGAGCTCAGGAACATCGCCACCCACAAACACTATTAATTTAACTGATTAAAGCAATTTCACTTCATAAGTGCAGCACTGATATGTGTGAGTATGCGTGTGTGTGTGTGTGTGTGTGTGTGTGTGTGTGTGTGTCTATTCAATCAGTGAAACATGCAAAAACCTATACAGCTAACCCTCTATAAATCACCTCCGAAGCATTGCGTATTTATGAATGTGTCACTGCGAATCTGGAGATATTCAAGGTTATCATTATGATTTTTAATCGGACTATACAGCATAAATCCCATTTCCTTCCCCTGTATCCTATCCACCCACCGTGATGGAAATCGATTCCCGTGTTAGAGTGTAAATTACTTTTTTTTTTTTTTTTTTTAATTCTGTTCAATGAAAAGAGGGGAAAAGTTAGTTTTCTGCATGGCAGAGGACGGAAGCAGAAATACATTTAAATTGATGAGCATCTCTAAAGTGATAACATGGTGGGTCTCGGCTCATTCTCTCTGACGTGCAATAGCTCGCTTCACCTCTCCATCTCTCTCTCTTGCTCTATTCTCCATCCTCACCGCCATTCCTATAGATTTACAAGAGACTCGAGCATATTCAGTAATATTGGTACTGCAGGAAGACAACAATATCTAAAGGGCGAAATATAGAGAATAAATAGCTTCTGAAATAATAATTAAAAAAACTTGATGCAGTATGACAACACGCTATTAAATCAAAACATCCTCCCAGTAAAGAAAAAAGTATTATAAGGCTGCAACAAAACCTACTTGTTCTGAATTTCAGCAACCTAAATGAAAAGTATTGTCCCCTTAGTACAGTATAAATCACTTTTCAGAGGGGAAATCTTACGTTACCTCTCAGGCAGTGTTGGGCGTTAGTTACAAAATAACTAGTTACTGTAATTAAATTACTTTTCCACTCAAAAAGTAAAGGGATTACGGTTTATTTTTATGTAATTTGATTACAGTCACCTTAAAATACTGTACTTTTATCAGTAATATCAATATCAATAATATATATTTGGCAGAGGAGTTATATATTTCAACTAAAAAACATGTATCATTTATGAAGACAACTATATGCTTACGAAAAAAGCTAACTGATAAATTAGTTCACAGCAATATAAGGTTTCAAAATGTAGAGAAGCAGAGTAATTCAAAATGTATATACTTTTGTTATTTACATGTTTTACATATTCACTCGAGTTTTCAACTAAAGACATTAAAGAAGTTTTATTTTATTTAAAAATGCACCTAATAAACAATGAAATATCTTTTTTTTTCTAATATACAGTATACAAGGTGAAATTATTAGTCATCCTGTAAAATTTCTATTCTGTTTCAAATATTTCCCAAGTGATGTTTAACAGAGCAAGGGAATATTCACAGTATGTCCTATAATATTTTTTTTCTAAAGAAAGTCTCATTTCTTTTATTTTGGGTGCTCTAAAAAGCAGTTTTTAGATTTTTTTCAAACAATTTTAAGGTTCATATTATTAGTTCCCTTAAGAAATATTGTTTTTTGATTAGCTACAGAACAAATCAATGTTGTACAATAACTTGCCTAATTAACCTTAAGCCTTTAAATGACACTAAGTTGAATACTAATATCTTGCAAAATAACTTGCATCATGGAAAAGACAAAATAAATTAGTTATTAGAAAATAGTTATTAAAAGTATTATGTTAAAATGTGTTGAAAATAAATCTCAGTTAAACAGCCCTTGTGAAATATTTTTTAAATAATAAAAATTTAACAAGAGGGCTAATAATTTTGATTTCAACTATATATGTATGAATACTTTCATTACTTTAAAATACAAATGAAATCAAATTATTGGGCGTGGCTAACATACTTAACTACGTCCCTCCAACTGTCAGTTTTGACAACCGAATGGTGAGAAGGAGGTGTCTGTTAGGTTGTAATAACTCTTCTAAAACCCTTTTCCAGATCTTTCTGAATGAAATGCCTACATCTATTCAGCACACAGTAGAAAAAACAAGCCACGCCCACTGTTTTCTCATTTAATATTCCTTTTCTCTAGGAACTGTCACAATTAGGGTTGCTCATTTCAGTTCATTTTGCCAACCGACAACCGCCGCTGGTTAACCGAATATTAACCGTTGACTGGTCAGATTAATATTAAATTATTATGTAATAAAAATTAAAAAAATTGACGTGTCTATTTTGTGTGACACATTAAATATTGCATTTTAAAATACTGATTTATTTTAACATACGAACAGCAGCATACAGAACATAACAGAGCATCTTCACGCACCTGCAGTGTTTCCAACAGCATAGAAAAAAAAGAATAAACTAAATAAAAAGAATTAAATAGTTCTGCCCTAGATATTTTTCATTTAAATGAAAAATTTAGATAACAAAACGAAAACACTGACTGAATCCTTTTAAGAACACATCTCGATTGTGATTTATGTGGATTTTTAGTATTTCGTATGGAATTAATGGAACTTATTGAGTAACCAAATTGCTTTTCAGATTAAGTAATTAGAAAAGTCATTTAAATACATGTAATTAGTTACAGTAATTGAGGCAACTTACCCAACACAGGTCACAGGTCCAACTCAGGTCAGAGCCCTTGCAGTCACCATAAATTAGACCTCTAAAGACCTCTGTAAATATAATCAAAAATAACAAAAATTAATAAATAGAATTAAACATTTGCACTCTAAAAGTCTTTATTAAAGAAGAAAATTAAAAACATGGTTTTAAAACCCCCTATGGTTTTTAGTTCCCTTTTTTTTTTTAAGAAATATTTTTATAGCACAGAGCTTTTTTTGTACTTTTTGACAGGTAGTAAGGAGAAAGTTTGGTGCACAATATTATTCCTAAAAAGCAGAAAAGCTTCAATCATTTTGCTATTCCCGGCTCTGTGTGCATGGCACCTGCGGCTATGCATATAATATCTCAACATTATAAACAAGCAGATGGAGTATATTTTTAACAAGACCCTGATCATTCCAGTCTGATCTTAACCGTTCATATTGTGCATTTGAGAGAAGATGTTTTCTGATCACGGTAGCTATGGTTACATGAGCAGATTCTCATCAGCACTGGTTGAAATTTTTATGTGTAACCTAAAACCTGCAATGCCGGGAAAATATCCATTTGTTTGTCTATCACAGGTGGCTTTTCACACCATCTACAAAGTTTAGTGCCATGACACAAACATGTGAAAAATGGTAATAATGTGCATGTAAAATATATACCGTTCACTTTCTAGTTTATTACAAATATCTAATCAGCCAAGCCAACAACTCTTAGCAAAGATACTTCAAGATGATTGGCTTAAGTTCAAACCGAGCATCAGAATGACAAATAAATATGGTTTAAATGGCTTTTAATGTGGCATGGTTGATTGCGGGAACATTTATCTGTATATCTACTGGGCTTTTTTACAGAATCGGCTGGAAAAAAAAAAAACATCATTTAATGCCAGTTATGTGAGCAAAAATGTCTTCTTCATACCAGAAGTCACAGGAAAATGACTATTTCAAGCTAATAGAAAGGTAACAGTGACCCAAATAACCACTTGTTACAATCAAGGTCTGCAGGACAAAACTGAAGCTACAATTTGCACAAGCTGACCAAAATTGGACAGTAAAAGATTGGAAAATGGTTGCCTGATCGGATGAGCCTTGATTTCTGTTGCAGCATTGCAGCAGATGGTTGATTTGGCATAAACAAATGTGAAGGCTTGAATCCATCCTGCCTTATATGATTGGTTCTGACTGCTGCTGGTGTAATGGTGTGGATTTTTGGCCACACTATGGGCTCCTTGATACCAAACGAGCATCATCCCTCAGTTTACCTGGCTATTGTTGCTGACCATGTCCATGCCTTTATGTCCACAGTGTGTTCATCATGTGAGGCTACTTCCTGCAGGATAATATGGCATGTCACAAAGCTCAAATGATTTGGTTTCTTGAACATGGCAGTGAGTTCATTTATACTCAAACTGCCTCCAAAGTCACCTGACCTTAATCCAATAGAGCACCATTGGGATGTGATGGAGCGGAAGATTCAACAACATGGATCTACAGCTAACAAATCCACAGCAACAGCGTTATGCTGTCATGTCAATATGGACCAAAATGTCTGAGGAATTTTTCCATCACCTTGTTGAATCTATGCCTCTTATGGCATAGATTATCTATGTAAAATAGTGTCCAACACGCTACTAGCAAAGTGTGTGTATTAAAGTGGCTGGTGAGTACAATTTAACCCTTATACTGCAGCTTAAATTATATTTTGTGATTAGCTCATTACATTTATGAAATTCACCACCATTTTCTGCTTGACGTAAACTTAAAGGGTTAGTTTACCTAAAAATGAAAATTAGGCTATTAATTACTCTCCATTATGTTGTTCCAAACCTCAGAGACCATCATTTGTCTTCAGAATACAAATTCAGATATTTTAGACATTTGAGAGATCTCTCATCCTCCACAGACAGCAATGGTCCCGACTCGTTCAAAGTCCAGAAAAATATCAACAAATATCCTTAAAACAGACCATATGCATTCAGTGGTTCAATTGTAATAATACATGTTATTTATAATACGCTTTTCTAAAACCCAAAAGCACTACCACAACAGAGAGAATAAAACACACAATAAAATACAAGGATTCAACAAAGGAAAAAATAAAAATAAATTATAAAAACATTAGAGCAAACATAGATTCTAAAAATGCAATCTTAAAACTATGAGTTTTTAACATCTTCTTAAAACTAGCTAGTGTGAAAGCATTCCTTACAGAATAAGGGAGAGCATTCCATAATCTGGGTGCAGCAACAGAAGGCTCTTTCCCCTGTTGATTTTATTCTACAGGGTGGCTGTTGACGAGTGAGAGAATCAGCAGACCACAATGAACGAGAAGGTGTGTACTGAGTGAGAATGTCACAGATATACGTAGGAGCTGTCCCATGCAGATTAATATTACGCTACAAGAATCCTTTTGTGCGCACATCAAACAAAAATAACAACTTCATTCAACAGTTTCTTCTCCTCAGTGTCAGTATAGAATGCACTGTTGAATCAAGTCTTTTTATTATTTTATTATAACCACTGAAGACGCATGGACTGTTTTGTAAATGTTTTTGGTACCTTTCTGGACTTTGAATGAGACAAGATCGTTGCTTTCTATGGAGCTCACAGATTTAATCTAAAATATCTTAATTTGTGTCCCGAAGACAAACAAACAAAGGTCTCAGGGGTCTGGAACAACATGAGGATGAGTAATTATTGACAGAATTTAAATTTTTGTGAACTATCCCATAACCTGATATTTTGCTTAATCTGATCCCTTATTTCCTACAAGGGTATATATTTATTTTCATTTTTTTTTCTGAATGTGCTAACTGGTGGAATCCAATTAATTGGATTCATAAATATAGCTTCTGTGATGTAGTCTACACAAGAATGCTGTTACTGACAGATCACACAGAGACACATTAGCAAACCTGCACATAAGAAGATGATGCTTCTTAAAGACATAGCAACAGCAACAACAACAAAAAAAACATCATACAAATTATAATAAAGTTGACACACAAAAAACATTAAATAATAATAATATAGTAATAATATGACAGCATTAAAAATGTGTAATACAGATTACATTTGCCTTAATGATAAAACCCACCTGAATTCAAAACATTTACTATTTTTTAAACACTTGGTACCACAAGAGAATAACTGTAGCATATTAGGGATTCAAACCCTTCAAGCTAAAATGTTATTGTGCCACTGCAGTAATAAGACATACACAAAAAAAACCTGAGCTACGTCTATTCCCAGCCCTGTTTTACTGGCATTTATTTGCAAGGGAGGAGCTGCTTCAAAGCTCCTAAAAATAGCCTGAGCTCAGTCCCCTCACAACTTCAAAAACGTCTGAATGAAGGAGGAGAGGATGTGAGAGGGAGCGAGGGCAGAGAGGGGAGCGGGTTAAAGGGAAAGAGGAGAGCAGTGAGCTGGGGAACAAGGTGAGGAAGGACCCGATGGGAGAAGAGGCGATAAAAGAGACAGATGCAGAACAGATGGCAGGCCGGGGGGAAGAGTGGAAGAGGCTCACCGGGCCACGGACAGAATCGGAGCAGGAGAACTACAGCAGTCAAGTGAAATGAGAGCTGATGAGGACCACCGTAGCTGAGGGACTGGTATAATGACAGAGCAAATGAAAGGGTGAATGATACAGCATTGAGCAAAGTATGACTCTCCCCTTGTACAGTAGTCCTAAGCCAAGCTGATGTTAAAGAACTAGTGGCTATAAAAACCAAACGTTATTGATTGCGTTTGTTCTTGTCTGGGCCAAAAAGATGACAGACAACTGAAATTAAAAAGTACGTTCTGCGCCTGCGTGAGAGAATGAATCTTTCCATTTTTTTCCATCTTTATCTTTCTAACTGGATAGGTAGCAGTAGTCTGTACTATCATTTCACAAAAGGGAACTAGTGCTGCACACATACAAACAGTAAACAAAGCAGAGTTTGCGTACAATTTTCTCAGTACTTCTCACTAACCACAGAGTGATTCGCTTGTGCAAATACGCCAACCTGATTTCACGGAGTAGGATATGTTCCTGGATTAACATCTATGTTGATCCTGGAACAACAATCCAATCAGCCAATCAGAATTAAGGGATACGTTTACCGTTTATGTTAAGTTTAGGCTTACGGTTAGGTTTATGCACTTCTACATGATTGTTATCCAACTATTATTCCCCTCTGATTTTGGGAATAATTCAGAGTTATGGTTGGGTTTAGGGGTAGGGAATAGGTATGGATCACATTTTCGAACCAAATGATTTTCCAGGATCAACATAGATGTTATTCCAGGATCGCATTCTACTTGGCAAAATCCTGACGTTCATTCATTCATTCACTTCCTTCGGCTTAGTCCCTTTATTCATCAGGAGTCGCCACAGCGGAATGAACTGCCAACTTATCCAGCATATGTTTTACACAGCGGATGCCCTTCCAGCTGCAATCCAGTACTGGGAAACATCCATACACACTCATCCACACACATGCACTAAAGCCAATTTAGTTAAGAAACCAACGCCAACACGAGGAGAACATGCAAACTCCACACAGAAATGCCAAGGACTCGAACCAGCGACCTTCTTTCTGTGAGGCGACAGTGCTAACCACTGCGCCACCGTGTCACAAAATCATGACGTGCTGTGCAAATATGTCTGATAGTGTGAAAATCCATATTGTTTGCAAATATTTAACAAATGCAATGAAAAGACAATGAACTTCTTTGTGTTTCCTCTACATGTGCATGGTTTGCTTAGTTTTGTCACTTCAGTTTTTGTTCATGTGCACTGATTTGCAGCTGAACAGCCAATCAGAGCTCTCTTTCAATGACGGCCGACGCCTATTCTACATGCTGAATTGGGCAAACTTCCTCTGACTTGAGCCTGAGGAGAGGCAACTTGTGGAATATGCCAAACATAATTTATATGTCATAGAGAAGGGAGGTTAATGTTTCTGATTAAAGATTAAAAGTGCACATTTATTAAAAAAAAAAATATATATATATATATATATATATATGCATGAGTTGATATGCATTTATAATAAATACTGCAACACTATTTAATAAAATAGAACTAGCAACTTTAAGTCCAAAAGACTGTAGGGAGTCCCACTCATCATTTAAACCAGGAGTGTCTAATCCTGCTCCTTGAGGACTACTGTCCTGCTTATTTTAGCTCCAAACCCAATTAAACACACCTGAACTAGCTAAACTCTTACCAAGCATACGCAAAACTTCCAGACAGGTGTAGCCTACTGAGGCAAGCTGGAGCTAAACTCTGCAGAACAGTTAGCCTTAAGGACAGAGTTTGGACACCACTGATTAAAGGGGTCTTATTATGCTCTTTTACCATGTCTTGATTCGGTTAAGGGGATGTATTAGAACAGTGGTCCCCAACCTTTTTATCTCCGCGGACAGGTCAACGCTTGACAATTTTACCGCGGCCCGGGGGAGGGGCATCAACCATTTTCTCAGAGGATGACAAGCTGACAAAACATTGCTGCAACTCTGATACAAGTTTTATTTATGGAGAAAATTAAAAAGCACTGCAGTGTTTGTCTGAGATAATTAGTCTACCAAAATGTGTATATTCCATACAAGCTGATCGGTCAGTTCTTGTTACGTGACTCGCGGTGCGCTCACGGCATTCTGAAGATGTTTTCATCTGAATGCGGCTGTAAGGCGCATCGCTCCCAAAATGTGCACAAAAGCCGCGCGCCTTCATTGGAAATAAAGAATTTGTGCGCGGAAAAGATGCAATCTGTGAACGGCCCCTAAAAGTCCTCTGTCATTTGCAATTTCCAGCAGTTAATCTTCTTGCACAGACATGCTGAATTTACCTGATTTGTTGACAGATGGGTTGTGGATCTATTCCTTGGCAGTTCGTGGGTCCTTAACTGGGCCTTTTCCCATTCGCAAAGAAACTTTCCAAATATGTCTATTTCTTACTCATTTTGCTGAATGTGGGTTAAATTTTGGCGCTCAAGTGACGTGACTGAGATGTAACGAGAGAATGTAGTCATTTTTCAAAATAAAAGATTTTTCAAAATAAAAGATCGTTCAGACTCAGATAATAAATAAAAATTGAAATAATTAATGATTTCTTGTGCGGCCCGGTACCGGTCCGCAGCCCAGTGGTTGAGTTCAAGAAACTCATTATTTTTTACAAAATTGCACTGACAAAATTGCAAAATCACTGATGAAGACCAGGCCATAGAAAAACTAAATGTGTTGTGATTGATTGGCTTGCTCAGTGCATTGTGATCAATAAGTGACGATCAAATAATATGATCATTAAGTTAAGTTAAGTATACATACATGAGAATAAGCATATTAAATATTTCACAATAAAATGAATTTGAGCTGCGAATATTGGTCAAAATGACAGAGCCTTTGCACACGCGGATATAGCAAGACATGTCAGAGTGGCAATGTACTTTCAGAAGGGTGCTCACAAGCGCCTCCCCTTGTACTATAGAGTACGGTAGTTGCAGTATGATTACTAATTATGCATCTCACATTTTTAGGAGCAAATACATTGTGTGATCATCTCCTAACATCCGTCACTCTGAAGTTTGACAAATGTTATTAGATTTGACAGTGGAACTAAGGCACTAAAGCACTAAGGTTCAGCATTTTAAGATAACTGACATCACAGAGATTACCAGTATTTTGGTATTGATGTGTAAATGTCACACTGGTGAAAGATTTTTCAAAAAGCTGTTGTTCTAAATACATTGGTGTATTCACTGGCAAATTGAGTTTAGTAATTTTAATAACAATGTACCACGATAACTGTGAAAGAGGCTTTATGGTTAAGTCCAAATCCAAGACTTTTAATGTGTCACTCTGATACTGCATATAAAATCAAAAGATTTGGGTGAGGAACGCAGTATGCAAGTGAGATGCACAGGTTTAATTGACTTCCTTTCACTGCTGTGTGACTTTAATTAAAAGCAAGCCTTTAGAAAATTAAAAAGTGAAAGAGAAAGCGAGCAAGGAAGAGGAAGAGCAGCAAGAGAGAGAGAGAGACATGATAATTAACAGAATAAACGAAATGACACAAACGGCATAGCACCTGCCTCTCACCACATCCCCTTCCTCCCCATGCAAGTCCCTCTTTCCCCAATCAATCACAAACCTAATATCATCTTCCTGTATGTAAGCCCTTCCTCTCTCCACTCCACTGTTTATTTATTTAGCCCGAAAGTCCCATTAGGCCCTGTTCAACCTCACTTGCCTCAGCTGCATATAAAACAGCAGGCGTTTTACAGCGCTACTCGACTCTGGAAGTCAAACTTTACCTGTCGAAAGTGCGAGATTAAAATACGACGTGCATAAAAAGAGACTTCTTCAAGTCGTTGATGATTTAGTTTGATGTAGTTTTTCAGCAGTTCGGTTTTAACCTGTCAGGACAGAGTTATTGCCGCGAACTCCTTCGCTTAAGCAAGTGTCGTCCGCGGTCAAGTGCATTCTGGTGTATCCGTGGGCCTTACTGTGATTTACTGTAGCTGTTTATTACCGTTTGGTAAAAGACAACTGTACTCACTCACAGAGCGGTGGTGTGCTCAAACCGTCTCTGTCAAGATAACGGCTGATCAATGGCTGTAATTAAAAGGCCAGATCAATTTCAGCTGGGGCAACCCAATAAAAGTTAGGCTCAAACTGCATGGCCCGTAGCCCCATCAGTCTTGAACAAATTCCAAGCTGAGACGAGCCCCTGAGCAGCAAGGCTAATGACATACACAGCACTTTCTGCCTTTCAATTAATCACAAACACACACAGCAGCCTGACACACGGCACACTCCCAAACACAAAAACCTCCACCTGCCAAGGTTTTATTTTTCTCTGTGGACAACTTGTGGCCATTTGCAGTTTTATTTCACTTTTATTTTTTGTTTTTGGTAACAGACATCCAAAAGTGTGTGGTTGTCAATACCCAATAGTTTTTTGGCAAACGTCTTGAAAATGACATTCCAAACCAGTATTTGCATATGTGGAAGCCCTCAGACATCAACATATCAAATAAAAATGATGTTTGATTATGAGAGACTTGATAAACAATGACGTTTGAGGTTTGTGACCACAGGCGCTTTGATTTGAGAGACGCAGCGAAGATTATCAGTGAATAATGGCTTGGAAAATTAGTTTTTTAGAACTAGAAATTAATACTTCTATTCAACCAGGAAAGGAGGCATGGCATTGATCAGAAGTGACAGTAAATGCATTTATAATGCTACAAAGGATTTTTTGATTTCAATCAAAAGCTTTTCATTTGAACTTACTATGAAAATGTACCACACACTTGTACAGCTATCTTTATGGAGACTTCACATTGATGTAATGAATTTTATATGGTACAATCTGTATATTCTATCACCCTACCCCTAAATAAAATCTTCACAGGAAACACTCTGCATTCTTACCGTTCTAAATTCTTAATTCTGTGTGATTTATGCGCCTTTTTCTTTTGACAAAAGTCAAAATGTACTGGTATTGCTGAACTCGCAATATTGCTGAACAATATAAGAAATACAAGGGGCACACACACACACACACACGCTCTAAGTAGATACTTTCCATCAACCACTTAAATTCACTTAAACATTTTAATTTAGACTAAAGCATGCCAGAAAAGATTTTGTTATTATTGCAGATGATACATCAGACTTTTAATGACCCATTTGACACATAATAAGAATGAAACAAAACAGCATTTGGAGCACTTGCTATTTATATGGTCATGACATTTTCACAATAGTAATGCAGACTCTTTACATAAAATTTATATTTTGTGATATTTTTGTTTTAACTAGTGGCAGTGGACGTTATTGATGGTCTGTTATAACAAAATTACAGTTACTTAAAGAACAAAAGGTTGGGAACCTTTAACCCGTAATCAGTCACAATACATGATCTTGAAAAATTATTAATGAAGAGAGCTACAGTATTATCTTATGTGCTAAATGGTAAATAAGAGTATTGGTAAATCTTGAATATTTAAAGCATATTCAATGTTAATCTTTATTTATTTTTTTTCTTCCAGGACTATGCTTGTGCAAAAAGACAGACTGTTGGTTTGGAGTGTAATTGGACCGAGCAATTGAGAAGATGTGTATTATCAAATAAACTCATTTTCAGAATTTATTGTCCTTGTGTGTATATATATATATATATATATATATATATAT
>CAIGQV010019070.1:15810010-15834944 GCA_903798115.1 Danio jaintianensis | reverse complement strand
ACAACAATCAAAGACACTGAGCTTCAATGCCAAGATAAAGGCTGACATTATAGACACAGTTCCTCGCTATAAACCGTCATCTGTTGATTTGCTCTGTCTCTCAGTCATGTGTGTGTCATGTGAAGGATCAGTGGTGTCAGTGACGGATCTCCCTCTGTCTTTCCTCATGCAGCTCTTCTTCGACATCAACTTTAAAACAAAGAAGAGAAGGGAGAGCCTCAATCTTTCTCTCTCTCTCTCTGTCTCCTTGCTCTTGTGCGCCGTGGGAGGCTGCGCTGCTTGTGAGACGGAGTTCAAACTTCAGCTCTTTTTTTATTTTGCTCTGCTTCTCCTTTCTCTCTCTCTCTCTCTCTTTTTTTGCCAGGAGCAACATGCTCTCTGCAAACTCATGCTGACAAAGACTGCATCTCTCTCAGACACGAGCCCATACTATCCACAAGACAAGAGGCGAAGCATTTGCCAATGCTTTTACAGCCTAATACAAGTGTCGTGTTTGACATGTAGAAAAAAAGTTGGGCTTACCAAATATAAACAGGCTGACAGCAAGTTCAATTCCACTTGGATGAAAAAAGGACAGGCAAGTAAATAAAATTTAAAAAAGTGGAAAAAAATCATTATCATGATTCACTGCAATATGGAGTTATAAACAAAGTTGTATAATATGCTAATAATGCTGATGAAAATGTAATGATATTTGATTAAATGTAACATTTTGGCAGATTTGCTTATTGAGGTAAGAAAAAGCAAAAATGTAAATCAAATTAAAAACCGAATTAAGAATGTGTAGTGCTATTAAAATATTACAATATACTCTTCAAAAATTCAATTGAAATAATGTAAA
Source organism: Danio jaintianensis (assembly GCA_903798115.1). Lineage (NCBI taxonomy): Eukaryota > Metazoa > Chordata > Actinopteri > Cypriniformes > Danionidae > Danio > Danio jaintianensis. The sequence goes on along the minus strand of CAIGQV010019070.1, from coordinate 15,834,103 downwards.
TGTAATTAAAAAATTTATTAGAATATACTACTACATAAATTTGCTAAGTATACTGCATATTATATTAATAATAAGTAATTTCATATTTAAACTTGGTTTGCTATTATACAATTTTTAATCAGTCAGCATTAAAAAGATTGCATTGTACTAAATAAATAAATACTATAATAATTATTCATAGATAGGTAAAAAAAAAACATTTTTATTGTGTTTAAGTGTTAATCAATGCATATTTAATGTACTTTTTTTAACAAAAACATCTTTCATTTTACATAAAGGTGCTTTAGTACAGCAACACTGATAATAACACACATAAGAAAATATCTGTTTTAACTAGAGATTTTATATTATGTGGTTTATTTAAAATGATGTTTCACTGGAAAACAATACAAAATGATTTTTGAAGTGTATGTGTCTGTTTGGCCTCTACTCATTTTCAAGCTCTCAAACAGTCTGGCAGTTCTGCTCTAGAGAGCGTGTATCAGTCGGGAAAATTATAGTCTTTAAACCAGGTGCTGAATAAATCAGTCGTGATAACAGAATTCATTCTGGGGGAGTGAAAAAAAGCAGCTCATTATGCTTTATATTGGAGCTGTGAGTCTTTATTTCCTGCAGAAGACCAGCCACTCAGGCAAAATAAATGTCTTCAATACCCACGAAATTACAACATGTCATGCAACATGCAGAGTAATACAAAAGAGAGACAGACCCATCTGCACAAAGCGTCAATGCACCTTTATCTCCAATTGTTTATCTGTGATTGAACAGAGCACAGATCTTCTTCCAAAACAGCCATGAAACCCATGACGGAACGTGTAATTTGGACCATTTTGTTCTACTTTGTGAATCGGCGTATACTGAGAGAGCCTGAAAGCAGAGGAACACTCTGTTCAATCTCCTGGTGGAAAAGGATATTAACATGACTACAACTCTAAACTACATAACTGTCACAAATTAATGCCTACAAAAATGATATTTGTGTTGGTTTGTACCATCATTTACAGGGACCAAGAAACTGCAATCAGTCATGTAGGTCTTTGTTACACCTGGCTTCCTGCCTAGTGTTTCCTTTTGTGGAAGACAAATGTAAAACAGGTTTGAAATAATGTGAGGGTGATTAAATAATGAACAATTTTCATTCATTATTCATTTAACAAGCGTTTTTGCATCAGATCACAATTAGATAGCTCTTAATCACAATTAAAGCCAGGTATAAATGCACACAAGCGCCACTGTTACCATATTACTTTAACATCATAGGTAAGTAAAACACAACACTGACTTTTACATTAAAATCACATTTATAATGTAAACACCATTCTGATGAATACTAAACATTAAATGACCATGTTTTCATCTGCACTGTAAGCCGTGGCTTGCAACAATTTTACTGTTAAAAATTGGGTTTCATTCCTAAATTTTATGATAAACTACCGTATTTCATTATTTTATAGTGTTATACACCCTTGTTTTGAAGTACTAACATAACATACAAAAAACACAACCAAAAGCTGGTGGTGGTGGTGGTGGTGAGAAAGTCACTGGATGAAACAATGCTCATCACAAACAACTTTTCCCACAAGCAACAAAACATACTAATATAAAGACAGCGTTCAGTGTCATTCACACAACTAAACTCCATCATGGTTACACATTAAATTTAAGTAATGCAATAAACATTATTTACTAAAATTAGATGTAACAAAACACTAATGTACATACAGTCAAGCCCAAAATTATTCATACCCCAGGTATGAAAAAGAAAAAAGAAAAAGAACAATAGTAATGTCAACAAAAATACATCAAAAGTGAAGTGTCATCCAGGGAATTCTATTTGAAAGTCAATTTACGGTGCCTCTAAATACTTTCATTGGCTGAATTCACTTGTGTAGGAATTCTGTTCAGTGCTTGACTAAAAATGTTAAAATACAGCTTGTCTGTAAAGGGGTGGTCCACTACGATATCATATTTTAAACTTTAGTTCATGTGTAATGTAGTTGTGTGAACATAAACAACATCTCTGAATGTAATATGCGTAAAGTTCAATGCAAAGAGATACATTGGCTTTTACAGAGTTAGCTTAGCAAAGCCTACAGCGAATAAAGTTTGGGGACTACAAAAAATACATCCGGGCTAGTGAGATCACAGGGGCTTCCGGTTACGCGCATTTACCATGCGCATACACCGTGTGCAGCAACGGGGCGTGGCCAGAGGCGCTGTAATGTTATAGCAGAGAAAGCTAAAATGCCGGTCAAATGCTGTTTCTGTTTCTGTATTTGGGCTTCCAAAGGACATGACACAAAGAGAGAAGTGCTTACAATTTAATTTTAATTATATTCCAGAGAATTATAAAAAAATATATAGCTAGCATTTGACAAAGGAGAGCTTCCAGAATGTCTCCCAGTTCAGTGCTGGATTCGGCTGAAAACTCCTCCAACCGACGAAGCTGTGGATTGTGAGCCACAACCTGTAAGCATTTTTATTTGTTAAAATTGATCTATTACATACACAGTTTCTAGCGTTAACGGTATGTTGTAGCGAGGACGTAAACAAGGATATAAACAACGGGAAATGCTGTTTGGCACCGTTAACAATTTAGCTACAAATTCATATTTATCAGTCAAACCGCTGTAAGCGTCCCTGCGTTCTACATATCAAATAATCAACTCGCAAAAGATATGTGAACGTTTCATATACTTACACATGCTTATTCCGAATATATGTGAAAGACACTTGCCAGATTTTATTTTAGAGAGCAGGCATGAGGTTCAACTGTGTACTCTTTATTTTCTGTCAGATTCAAACACAAAATGCTGTGGCTAACAGCTTTTCTGACTGACTGTTTACACAGCGCAAAACGCGCATTTGAAGGTGCGTGAAGCTTCCTGGTGACGTAGAGCCGCACATTATGTTAGCTGACCAATCAGAGCCTCTTGAGGGCGGGCCTTTCAGAGGAACTAGGAAATATGACAGTCATTTTCATGTTAGCTGAGTAGCTGTATATAATCAAAGTAAGATATATGAAAATATAATGATTTTCTACAAACGAAGCATGAGCACACATTGCCTTGCATCTTAAAAACACAACCAGGCCTTAAAAATAGGACCACCCCTTTAATATCATTCCACATTTTATAATAAAAATTGCAACTTATTAAAAAAATACTTGTTAAATGTGTTTTCAATTTGTTAGTTGTTAGCAAGCTAACCAATTAGCATGCCAAGCTAACATGCTTTAAAGTACCTGATTAGCAAAGATAATCATGCTAATCAATTAATAATAATAATAATTCCAGGGACCTCGGTTTAATGTCTCATCAGAAAGACGCAGTGAATTAGTATAGTAAGTTAACATTATGATTAGCCAGTATTCTAAAGTCGGCCGTCACGGTGGCGCAGTGGGTAGCACGTTCGCCTCACAGCAAGAAGGTCGCTGGTTCGAGCCTCGGCTGGGTCAGTTGGCGTTTCTGTGTGGAGTTTGTATGTTCTCCCCGTGTTCGCGTGGGTTTGCTCCGGTTTCCCCCACAAGTCCAAAAACATGTGGTACAGGTGAATTGGGTAAGCTAAATTGACCGTAATGTATGTGTGTGAATGAATGTGTATGGATGTTTCCCAGTGATGGGTTGCAGCTGGAAGGGCATCCGCTGTGTAAAACATATGCTGGATAAGTTGGTGGTTCATTCCACTGTGGCGACCCCAGATTAATAAAGGGACTAAGCCGAAAAGAAAATGAATGAATGAATGAGTATTCTAAAGTCAAACCCTGTTTGTATTTTTATTTATTCAGCAATAAATAGAGAGCTGTAAAATTTTATTACAATTAAAAAAATAAAACAATTCTGATGATGTCATCTTGTGGGATCATGCTAATATAAAATTAAATGAATTCAATTGTTAATGGAAGTACCTTAAGTATTATAGTTAATACTATATTTGTTATGATGCAGCATTGTTTTTATAATAAAACTGTTCATCAAAAGTAAAACAAACTAGGTCTAGACTGCTTATTGACACTTTATTGACACTGACACTTTATTTTATTGATTTATTTTATCCGTGTATGCACTGTATTTGTTCACACACAGAGAACCTACTGCAAACATTTCTACCAAAGCCAATATGTGATAATACCAGGTAAGTGCATGTGAAACAATCAAAAGCTCTTTGTGAAATTCGATAGATGTGTCCACAGACACGTTGGTGTTATTTTTTTCTTCTTCTTCTTCTTGGTTTGTGCAATGAAGAACACGGTCAGCAGTGTGGAGAGGGAAATGTCCACGGTCTCAGCTGTCCATTTTCAGACATGTTATCATAAAGCAACCAGACATACACAAACACAGAATTATTGCACCACAACCACTCATCCTGAAAAAGGCAAACCACCCACACGGCACCACAAAAACACAATACAACTCATTTATCACACAGCTTCTGCCTGACCTCACAACACCCCACTGTACTCTAAATGTAATGCATTTACAAAATCACTGAACGACTATAGATCACATCAGCCTTAAAAAGTAACATTATTGATCAGAGGTTGCTTTATTTATTGCCAGAAGGCTTATAAATAATGGTTATCTTGGTTATTTCAGCTTTCAAAAACTCTTAGGAGGAATAAAAATGGATCATCTTTCAAAAAAACAAAAAAAAAAGGATTTTCTGAACAAACAAACAAACAAACAAACAAACAAACAAACAAACAAACAAACAAACAATCTCATTAAAATACTGAATTAATGAATGAATAAATGAAATCAATCAATCAATGAAGCTTTGTTCAGTCTTTTACATTAATGTCAACCAATGTAACAACAACAACTATAAAAAATAAATTAACCACAAGAAAATAAAATCTATTTAATTGTGCATTTCATTTTTTTCAACATGGCATAAGGAAATCCTTGGACATTAATATTGTAAATCTCATTTTATCAGATATACGGGACAAAGGGGAATAAATAAGTATATGTGGATGTAAAAAATTATGTAAATTAAATATATAACTTCAGACAAAATGAAATGTTGGGTTTTTAGTTGTTTATTTTGCAGCACTAAATCAATGAACAAAATATTCAAAGATTTTATTAAAATATTATATTACTACGGTATTTAAAAAGCCACTGAATTCTTTGGCTGCCTTTTTTGGTAAAATTTTGTTAGACCCTGACCTAAATCTAACCTGGGAAAGCAAAATGATCTTAAAAAGAAAAAAAACTCAATCAGTTATCAATTCAAGATATTTGGAGATTTTATTTAAAAACACAAATTTATTTTCTCCTAGAATATTTACAAGGCCAGTGTGTTGTTTTTAAGCCTTCTACACAAATTAGGACTAGTTTGGCTTGTTTTATTTGTAATTTTTTTTGCACAATTATTAGACCTTGAACTAAAGCGTAACCTTGAAAAACGAAATTATTTAAATGAGAAAAATACTGTAAATGCCACGGGGCACTTAACAAATGTAAATATTTAGAAATGTGCAAAACTATTAAAATGAAATGGAAAAAAATTCGTATTATTTAATAAATTACAGTACTTGAAATATTTGAGTAAAAAAAAACAATCTTCTCAAATTTTCTCAAATGTTTTGGTCTCCGTTAAGTTTGATGAGAAATATTTTGTTCATAATATTAAATTCCCAGTCAATTTTGACAAATCTATCTATTGTCGGCATCCTTCTGAAACATATTCACAGGTTTTCATCTGTTTCAGGAGAAACATCTGCCATACAGAAAATTTTAATCACCATTTGCTTTCCATTTAATCAGTTTACCATCCAGGATAAACATTAAAAAGACGTTACGTTTGTAATCTTTCCTTCATATAGAATGGTAAAACAAGAGCAACCAGGAGGTCTGGCAGATGCAAGGAATGTCTGGGACGCTTTAACTTTAATCTGGGAGTAAAAGCATTTGAGCACTACTCCCATCTGGTAAAATGGCGTGAAGCGAAAGCTCCAATAGACATGTAAAAAAAAAAAAAAAACGTCTGGAGGCATCTCTCTCTGACGTCTGCCCGGGGGACACAGAGCCCCACATCAGAGCCCATGGTGCTGACAGTACTGAGAAACACAGACCTGTGAGTGGCACTGCAACACTGGGGAGCAAACACACGCACACACACACGGCCCAAATACAGGTGGAAAACTATGGGGAAAAAGACTTTGACAGCTCATACGGAATAGAAGCCGCGTTCCTCCAAGGACATTTCTCAGCACTGTTTGTATGTAATGCAAAGATGAGAGAGAGGGAAAGAGAAAGAGAGGGGGAAAATACCTTGTAGAGTGGCAATTTCAAATTCTGTGCCCACTGAGATCGGTTAGTTTATGCAATAGTTGATATCCCAGAACTAATTATACATATACTTATTTTAAATACAGACACTCTGGGGCTTTCAAAAGTATTAAGTTATCAAGGGCAAATGTGACTTATGCTTAAGAGAATAAAGAATGAAGAAAATTCCATGCATGGATGCATGAAAAATAAATTAAATGGGTAAAAACTACATGACCCATGATGCTGTACTGTAAATCCACCAATCAGAGAGTTGCAATGAGCAAAGTGAATGCAAGTGTGTATTTTTGTATATAACATGTTATATAAGCAATTTATAAGAGCAAATTAAACTTGAAATTTATAGATTTATCAAGGTCCCTTTAAGGCAAGTCATTTTACTCAGCGGCCATCTTTGAAACCCACTCGGACAGTGTTCTCGGGCACTCTGGAAAACATCAAATTCTCCAAAATTACTTGCCAAGCTTACCATTAAATCTCATATTAGGAATCAACCATAAAATTAAACAACAATCCAGTTTCTTTAGTTTAATTTCTACACAAAATCTACAGAAACTCACGTCTGGTCTTAGCCCCTCCGTTAGAGAATCATCAGTCAATATGGATCGAATTAGGAAGATCCTTTTGTTTGTACTTTTGTCTTTTTTGTCCAATTGTCATACATTTCTGTTGATCAAATTGAAGTCAATAATGTTATCATTCACTTCATAGCCTTTATAAATGGTTTAAACCCCTTTAAGTATTTTTGTTTTACTGAACTGCTGACAAAGTGTTATACATTTTAAAATAATGAATTCTAATCATTAAACATCAACCCTCTAATTACACAATAAATAACAATGAAAACGAATCAAAACAGTAACGTGAGATATGTACCTAGGGCTCAGGAGAAACTGATCTATTTAAACTCTCAACCAAAGCAATAAAGCTGATATTGTTCTGGTGTTCTCCTGTGTGTGGCTTACGGCATCATCATCATCGCATTCATACACCTGACAGTGGATCCTCCGTTTAAAGCTTGCTAGAGAAGGTGAAAGAAGGGACAGTTATTAAAACAGCTCGGCTCTCCGGTGCCTCACTGTGTCCTTCTCCTCCATCTGCCCTCCTTAGCCTAAACCCAGTCAATTAAAATCAGACTTGTCCGATCAAACGGACTTCCATTTACTTTCGCACACATAACAACCCCCTGAAGAATGAAGGGAGGCTGAAGAGCGCTGCCTTTTATTCACGATGGATCAGCAGAAGAAAGCTGACGTTCGAGGACAGGCGAGCGCTCTGCCCGGAGATCCCATGATGCACTAGCTGCTCGATACATCCCTCACAGCTGCTCCGGTTCAATTAGGAAAGTGGTCTGCGAAGCCGTTTGATCTGCTTGAGAAGCCAGAGAATAAGGTACGATCTCGATCACGTAAATATAAAGGAGGGTCCTCTGAATCTTTTGCTTGTATATAATTTATGTAATGGGTAAAGATATGGCACTTATGGATAGATTATATGCTAATTAAGTTATAACACTTGGGCAAAACTGCAATCTGCCATGTGCAATATATATATATATATATATATATATATATATATATATGGTGGAGTTAATAATAAGTAACTTGTAAATATCTGTTAATTAAAGGTATAGTTCACCCAAAAGCGGAATTTCTGTCATCATTTACATGGTCTTTCACTTGTTCAAAACCTGTTTGAGTTTCTGGTCACATTTTATTTTAAATGTACAATCCATGCTATTAACAAACCATTAACTAAGAGTTTTAGCTCAATAAACTACTAATTAGCTGCTTATTAATAGTTAGTAAGATAGTAGTTAGGCATTTGGTAGGTTTAGGGATGTAAATAACATTATAGGCCGGTAATAAGCCTAGTAAATGGTGTGAATTATTGCTTAAGCTTAAGTGTTACCAATTTTCTTTCTTCTATTGAACACAAATTATGATATTTTGAAAAATGCAGATTGCTAGTATGCATTGACTCCCATAGTATTTTTTTTTTATCCTATTATGAAAGTCGATAGGTTCTAGAAAGTAACATTCTTTAAAATATCTTCTTTTGTATTCAACAGAAGAAAAAAATAATTTTTGAGGTGAACTAATTCTTTAACAGCTAGAGTATGTGAATAACAGAAACTCTCCAAAGCTTGTGATGCATGCATGTTTATTTACACTTTTGAATTGTGTTATGGGAACTTGAACTGTAAAATATGTTTTTATAAAGCGGGTAATGAGCTGCCAGTACGTTCTCAATTAATAAGTACAGATTTATTTTTAAAAATGTACATTTTAGATGCAAAACTACCAGTTTCACTTTGCATTAACAAAAAAAGATATAATTAAATTAAAGATAAATAATTAACAGCACAGTCGTGGGGACTCATTCCTGAATGAATCACCGTTTTGAACTGATTGGCTGAGTGAATAATTTACTTACTCTCTCATACATGCTGATAGATAATTTTCACTTAACTTGTAATGTAGATGACTAACACAAACACTCATCACAATGATTATCTTCGATTTCATTATTGTGTGATTATTGTGATTATCAATGTGATTTTGAGTGACTTGTAAATGCTGCTCCATTTGAAAGCATGTGCTGTAGATTTACTAGAATCTGATTTAATGACAAAATGCGCATGACAATCTCTATCGATAAATTGTGCATCATTAGCAATAGCGAAAGTTAAAAATCGAATAAAAAATAAATAAATTTAAAAAAAGACTTTTTTTATTAGACTGCTGAAACTGCAATGAAAGAACGTGCTGTTTGATGTCCTGCGAAGGCACTGAGTAGAAATGGTTCACTGAATATCTGGCACACAGTTCTATAGTAGTGAAATTGTGATACAGTGCAATCCAATAATGCTAAAACACACTCCGTTTTCAGTAGAATGAAAAAAATGAAATGGCTGTGTACAAATACAGCACCGGAAACTGCTGACAAAGGACTTTGGTCTAACTCCCAGTTTGTAAAACATGTACTGAGGCAATATGTAGTTGTTGTTTTTTTTGTTTTTTTGGTCATGGTGGTTGTTGTTTTTTTTAGATGCGTAATATCTCTAGATAGATTTTCTCTCTTCCCAAAAAAGTTTGACTTTAAAAGAGAGCAAACTTTTCTGCTACTATTGCTTTTTCGTGGAGTCAGAAATTAACTTTTCACTACAGGAGAATACTAGAATTAGATTTTCAGGTGCATTTTTATTTTTATGAGGATTTTTTGTATTTATGACATTTGTCTTTAACACTATAAAAAATGTTTAATCAGTGCATTAAAAACCTTTTTAATCTTGAGAATTATTGCCTATCCATGAATCACATCAATTTGGATTTTACATATGTTATATACTTAATGTTATACTTAATTTTATATAGACATAATTATATATATTCATTCATTCATTCATTTTCTTTTCGGCTTAGTCCCTTTATTAATCTGGGGTCGCCACAGCGGAATGAACCACCAACTTATCCAGCATATGTTTTACGCAGCGGATGCCCTTCCAGCTGCAACCCACTGGGAAACATCCATACACACACTCATTCACACACATACACTACGGACAATTTATCCAACCCAATTCACCTATACCACATGTTTTTGGACTTGTGGGGGAAACCGGAGCACCCGGAGGAAACCCACGCGAACACGGGGAGAACATGCAAACTCCACACAGAAACGCCAACTGACCCAGCCGAGGCTCGAACCAGCGACCTTCTTGCTGTGAGGCGAACGTGCTACCCACTGCGCCACCGTGACGCCTAATTATATATAAGTTTAGAAAAAATATAGAGGAGTTTGCTGCCAGCCTGACACAATCTGTGGTCATTTTGGTCTTTTTTTTGGAGACATTTTAGACTTAAATCTAAAACCCTTGCTTTATACACACACACACATGATACAGTTCAAAAATTGCCGTATTAAGATTCACCTAATCTTGTTCTTGGATTTCAATAGCAGCCCACAAAAGAGATAAATTCCCTATATATGAATCCAGATCTCACGTTACAGATGCTTTCAATTTGTCAAACAGAGTTCTGCTGCTAAATCTCATTAGGAATTTTATAACTTTAATATTTGAAGTTCTCCTAATGCTGTCACAACATTTATTACACAATACCCTAATTTGCATCATAAGTGATAAAGGCTTTCATAATGGCTCTCATTACATTGACATGACAGGGGAATTCAGGTTCCTTTCAGCACCTCTTTTATTATGAAACTCGAGCAGCTATGATGATGACAAAAGATGCCGCAGACCTGAACAATTAACTCATGAAGGAACTCATAGGGTAAAAGGTGACACTGACAATGACTAAGAAGGCGTTTACAAGACTAAGGTGACCTTTACACAAGTACAAATGCAGAACTTTTCATGTGTTTTGGTCATTCGTTTACACGATAACAGTGTTTTGTGGACCTGAAAGTGCAGACTTTCAGAGGTTTCAGAGAGCGTGCTTTTGAAAAAAAAAAAAAAAAGGTTAGCATGTAAACAAAAAAAGCTGATTTGTGTAAATGTCAAGCGCTTTCATGTTATGTGTTTAGTCAGCAAATGTGCAAGTACTACAAACTAGACAATCAAAACTGGATCTCAGTCTTGAACAGCTTTCCGAAACAAATTATAATGACACCTGCGCTGCAAGTTCACATATTCACAAATATTCAAGGGAAAGTCCACCAATATTAATTGATAAATGGTGCTTTCAAGTAATGCCAGAAAAATCGTATTTACTGAGTTTCATAGTTTGGGGTGTGAGTAAATTTATTTAAATTAATAGATTTTAATAAAAATTTAGATTTTTTAAAATTTTATTTAGCAATTCGCTTTGCAAAACCCTAGTAAACTAAATTTAAAAAGTAGAAATAAAGCAAAAATACACTGATGCACATTTTTTATAGATCATTTTGTAGGGGATTAAACATTTTTAGCTCCAATTTGATTCATAAAATGTGCAAGGTAAATAGCAACAGAGGCACATTATGTCAGTGATTGATCAGATTGCCTGTCAAACATGACCGATTAATGCAATCTTAATTTGCATCAACTTATCTTAAAAGTTTCTATTTTGATTGGTACAACAGTGATCACTGTTTTTATCCAAACTTTAAACATTTATTCCAGTACTTATGGAAATAAATAACAATACTGTGTGATTAAAAAGAGTAAAGCTTTTTCATAACAATACATGACAACTGGTCTAAATGCACTTTTTAAAGGTTTAATGGATATATCTGAATGGTTGTCATTTAGGGATAAGATTGAATTAAAGACTGCAATCTTATAACTTGTAGCTCTACCTCACAAAAAAACTTTAAGTGAGTGATGTCTTCATACATTGTGACTGTATGACTTTTTTAGATGTTCCTATGTCTCATCTGACCTTGTCAGCCGGGACAAGAGAGCCTTGACGCAACGACACCAACCAGACGGCTCATTTTAGAGAAATAATCACCAGAGATCAGGTCAAATGTCTGCCGCTCTTCCCACTTTTTACTTAGCTTAGCATTTTGTCAGCGTGTCAACAAGGCGCACTTTGAACATGACAGAAGGTCGACATTTACAAGACACCCCGATGACCCCAAGAAGAGAGGTCACACCGGCGTCACTCACTAAACCAATGATGCTCTAACAGGTCCATCAGTGCAGACGCAAGAAGGTCGCATAGACCTTGTAACGGGATAAAGACTGAACATAATCTGATGAACTGCCATATCCCATAACTGCCATCCAGTCGGAACAAGAGCAGCGCTGAGCTCAGAAAGATGTCAGAGGGGAGCAGATTCTGACATTAAACAGTAAGAGCATTATCATTTTCACCCTGACATAGCCAAAGACTAGTTTAAGAAGAGACGTGTGAGAGGGTTTAATGTCACACGGCAGGAGAGCTTAACAATACCAGCAGCTGTCAGAGGAGACGTGCAAAGAGCCTGTGAGAGCAGTCGGATGTCCTACATCAGAATCTAGAGGATGTTTCTCATTTGACCTCCTGAAAGGTAGGTCTAGTAAGAGGGTGTTTCATGCACTTCACAAGAAGAAGGATTAGCCTGCCATGCAGAAGCAGGGGAGAGAATTAGCAACAGCGAAAAAGAAATTCGCTATTCTGCCTTTACACGGTTTCTGTTATTGGATCTGCAGTAGGTCCTTCTACAAAATAGGAATCATATATTTGAATTAGGATACTTAGCGAGATGTAGAATAGACATTCATCTTCAATGAAAAACATTTTATATCTTTTAATTGCAGAAAAAAAACGCATAGTTCTATCAAACATTAAATTGATCAAAAGAGACATTAAACTGATATTATTTGAAAATTATCTCAAACCAATTCTGCAGGATCCTAAAAAATGTGTCGATTAGAGACATACATACAGTCAAGCCCGAAATTATTCATACCAGTGGCATATTCTGACCAAGTTTTTGTTCAAATCTTGAAGAAAAAGAAAAAAGAAAAAAAGATTTCCACAATGATGCCTCTAGTACATCGTTTTATTTTCTTTTGGGAGAAGCCTGTGTCATTTCTGGTATAAAAAAAAACCCCCAAAAAAACTATGCACAATCCAAACCCAAATAAATGCATGTATAGCCCTAACCTAATATATGTATATGAAAATAAACTTTGCTTTTATCTTTTCAAATGCTGTTTATAAGACCTCAATTTGTGTCTTCAAATTACATACCACATTCTTATATTTATTCTCCTTTAAGCAATGAATCACTCCATAATTAATGCAAACGTCCAGGAAGTGACTTATGCAAGGACCAAGGTTCAAGTCTCCTCTCCTCTCTTTTCCACTTTATTATTATTATATATTGGTCAGTTGTGGGCATTCTTGAAATGTCAACACAATTATCATGATTTTATAATGTAAAACAATTAATGCACTTTGTGAAAAAAATGTCTAGTGTTAGAAACATATTAGAAATATTAGAAAGAGTTTTGGTCACCATTTATTTCTATTGTATAGACAATAAAAAAAAATTATATATATATATATTTCAAGAAACGTCTCTGTTTTGGTTAAGATTTTGTTGAGTTTCTTCTGTTGAGATTGTTCAGTTTCCTCTGTTGAACACAAAGGAAATTCTGAAAAATGTTGAAAAAACCCCAGCTATTGACTTATGTTTTATTTTGGTTCCTACTATGAAAACCAGTGGCTATTTTTTTTTAACATTTTTTAAAATAGCGCAAACTGTTCCTTTAACTCTCAAGAAAAGCACACACTCGTATATTTTCAAAATCCTACATCAACCGATCAATACTTGCAATAAACAGAAACACCCTGGTTCTTGTAAGCTGTTCCTACTGCAGGCCATAAATACCGTGCTTAATGAGGGGGCATTTATAGTTCTACTCTGAACACAGCGGAGCAGAGCACTACCTGACACAAGCTGAGGCTAAAAAACACATCCAGTGTCACATCAACACACTAATCAGCTGAATCGGCCGCACGACATTCACTTTACAATGACCAGACACAGGGTTAAATATATAATAAAAGCTGTGGCATGAATGGCTGTAATTGCAGCTCAGCCTGGCCTTGTCTTAGTCACTGCTTGGGGAATTTTATCCGTGTTTCATCCCAGGCACTCATGAGGTCATTTAAAAAAAAGAGATTTCACCGACAACAAGGGTTGCGGTGTCGGGGGATTCATTTGATTTGGTGTCAGACTCTATGCGTGAATTCTTTGATCTCGGGGCAGAATCTCTAAGCTACCACTGGCCATGTGATTACCCACGAACAACCTGTTACTCTCAGTTTCTGACCTAATCCTATCTTCCCCTCGCAGTCCTTTTATCTGTCTCCCATCTTCATATGGGCTCCGTCCAGCGGCGCTTTCATTCCACACCACCTCCCAATCTCACTGTCTTACTTAGGCCACAGTCCATTGAAAAGCCATCTGAAGCCATAATCAATTCCAGCTGAATCAATAACACTTGGCTAGGAGGAGCAGGAGGTGACAGAGCGCTCATTGAGCTGTCAATCAAATACTTACTCCAATCTCAGTGTCCGCAGCATTGCTAGCCGTGGGCAGGGTAAATGCTGAAAGAAGAAAAAGCTAGCAGAGGTCCCTAGCGCAACATTTGAAATTCCAGACAAGTAGCGAAAACACTTCAGTCCACGCAATCAAATGCAGAGTAATCGAAAATGGTTCTGTCGGAGAGTAATCTTTATTGCTGCTTGTATGTTTATCAACTTGGGATTGGAGCGATTTGATGAAGAGAACTGTGATTTATGGAAGAGTGTTTTTGGAAAACATGTCTTCTGCCAGTTAGATAATTGCTTGCCGTTTTTGAAGGGGTAGCTTACATTTGGTCCTAATTTTCTTACCCTACGCCCATTCAAGATGAAGGTGACTTTTTTTCTTTAGCAGAAAATTTATAGCTGAAACTGTGGTCTTTCATTAAAAGCAAGCGGTAAACACAAACCAAAAATGTTCCTGTGGTTCCTGATGATACATCAAGGTCTTATAAGCTGAATTAATAGACATATGCAAGACACTTATTGGGTATTCATTTTGCCTTACCTATAGGCCTATGTATGTTTTTTTAGTAGCAGTACCTATTGACTTGCAGTTTGGATGGCCTGAAACTCACACTGACTTTTCAGTGTGGTTACCTTTTAGGGTTACTAGGTTGTGCAAAGTTTTTCTGGGATTTACTTTTGAAAAAAACATTAATAACATTTTTAAAAACAGGGAGAATGGAGCAGAGTGCCAACCCCAACAGTGCATTTGTTCACCTGGCATGGTACTTTTTTCTTTGCTAGGCAGAACATTGGTCTGGTGGGAGCTGAACTTTTTTCTGAAACCTATACACACACAGCCACACAGAAGACTAATTTGTGTTGTTCTTAACAGACTGCTAGCCTATTCTTTTTCCCTAAAAGAAATAAAAAATAAAAAAATAATAAAAAAGAGTGGGGTGGATGGGGGACCAACCACAGAGTCAAAAAATTGTAGCAATATATTGATTCTTTGTAGTTTCTCTTGAAATGTGTGAAGCCTGTGGAACCGCACACATAATATGTAGATTTGTATGTTTTATTTTATCAGCAAAATACAAACATCCTTAAATTATGTCATCAAACAATATAAATGCTCAAATCAGGTACATTTATGAGCAATAAATACTTTTTTTTATTATTATGAAACTACTTGGCATTTTCATGTTTAAGTGAAAAGCAGCTGCCACACTGAGTTTTTTACGTAAATAAACTGCCATTTTTACAATCACCACAGTCTAGATTCTGATTTGATTTTAAACAGTCATTTTAAACTACACTCTTATAGAGGTTCTTTCAAATGTGTTTTTTTCAGCAATGCCTAGTTTCCTGGTTGACTTGGAACTATATTCACCCTTAGAGTATTACAAGACTGATAGAGGACTAATTTAACTGCTACTTCAGGGTAGGGTCTAATGCTGAATTCGAGAATAAATTAGAGATTGGAAACCTCAGTCAAGCCAATTATGCTACAACATGGAAATATGACTCAACAAAAACATGTTCTACCAATTGTGACAAAATTGTAAATTAAAGCAACATTGTTTTTGTCATTTGGAACTTTAAAAATGATGACGAATGGTTTGGAGTTGCAGATGCTAGTGCTAAATACTACTGTCTGTGTAGAAACAACTAAACAAGCAAAATAGGTGAAAACAGACCACAGTTGTGATGCCAAAAGACATTGCCCTCAGCATAACATATTCCACCTCTCTTTATCTTTGGAATTCAGGTTTCAATGATAGCTGCTGTTTGTTGTTCACATTATGTCCTGCCAGACCTCCCACCCGGAGCCACCAGAGAATCCCGAGTACAGGACCTGGAAAGAAAACCAACAACACCATGGGCTTGAAAGGATGGATTTAGTTCAGGGCTCGCCGCTCGCCTGCTGCTTAGATTGGCTTTGAAGCCTCGAGTCGGCCCTTCGTCACACTGCCCACAGCGTCACTTTCCATGGCAGAGCTCACAGTAAACCTTTGCTAACAAGACATGGTCGCGGCATCCAAACAGACATGCCTCTTTCTTGACAGGTCTGTGTAGTCCTATCACGTTCTAAAGCAAACTGCAGGACAGGCTGATCTTACAGCAATCTGCCAACAACATCAATTGCCCACTAGGAATCAGAGGGTCACCAGTGGGCCAATTTAGGACACAGTGTTTCAGCACAAGATGGGATAGTATTACTACAGACAGTAGTTACTACAGTAGTGAAAAATAGACCCTGCCTACTCATTGTCTTATCTCTCATTTTACAGGCCTCTTTGCCATGCCTAAAGCCACTCCGATGGATATTTCTGGCATTGGTTGTTTTCCAGTGATTAAATCCACTCAAAAGTTATGCAGTGGCATTACCTTGGTTTCTTTTTCCTTGATGCTCAAAACCCCATCCTCAATAAACATACACCCCCATTGCTCCCAACATCGCAATCTGGGTCTGTTAGCTCATTTGGCAGTAAGCTTACTTAGCCAAGCTGGTCTGTAAATAACGCTCCACAACAAGCAAAGTATCTGCCAAACCTAAACTAATTTGCCTAACTGAATTTACAGTGCTAATTAAAAAGACTTTCTCATGTGTTGGGCTACTGCCTTTTGTCTCTGTGTGTGGAGGAAGCCATGGCAAAGACTCCATGAAACAGCATTTCAAACCTATTAAACTTTAAGTTGACAAATCATATTATTTAAGTTAAAGGCAGGATTGTATTGGATTATAATCAAATCAATAAGCTTTGTATATGAATATTAAATGTAACATTCACTCAGTAGTCTTATCTGCAGGAATATGGGCCATAGCCATTGTGAAAGCAACACAAAATAGCATTTACAACCAATTAACCTTCATGAGTTGACATATTTGTGATTTATATTACAGTACATGCAGTGCCAAATAATGTAAGTCACATTGGATTGGATTACAATCAAAGCAAAGTTCATGAATGTTAATTAAGTGATGTAACAATTCAACCAGTAACCTTGACTATGGAAAAGTGGGCCCTTTCTATAACAAAAATAATATAAAACAGATCTTTATGTAAAACAGCTAATTTAACTTTATGAACTTGGCATATTTCTGAGTTAGACTACATTAAGTGTTAAATAATGTAAGGGGGTATTTAAACAGATTGCAATCAAAGCAAACAGCTTGGTTAATGAATATTAATTAGGTGATGTAATGTTCTCTCTAACTGCGAGAAAATGGGGTCCTCACAATCTAAAGCTGATTTAATGAAGTTGACATATTTCCGCATTAAATAATATGCAGTGGCAGAGTGAGATTTGATTGGATTACAATCAGCTTGTTTCATGAATAGTATATAATATTCACCCAGTAATCATAATTGTGGGAAAGTGGGGCCCTTGCCATGGTATAGATACCATAAAAAGGCATTTACAGCTAATTTAATTGTATAAAGCTGATATATTTATGCATTAAGTATAATGAAATGGCAAATAATTAAAGCAAGACACAACTAACAACTCATCTAGAGTGAAATGACAAGTGATAGCTGACAATATACTCCAGGTGAGATTTGTCTGGATTACATTCAAAGTAGTCATCTTGGTTTGTAAATATGAGTTAAGAGGTGTAATGTAACGTTCACCCATCAAACTTAACTGTCCATGACAAATGTAAAAATATATGAAATGGCGTTTACAATCAAATTAATTCTACTTGACTTAACTTCACATATTTCACAGTTAAACAATATAGAGTGGCAAATGTGTAAGGTAGTATTTAAATGGAATGTAAACAACAACAAAAAAACATTTGTTCATGAATATTAATTAGCTGATGCAATGTTCACTAAGCAGTCCAAACTGGTGGAAAATAGTGCCGAATAATAGATTTGATTACATTTTCATGAATATTCATGAATATTAATTAAACAATTCAACATTCACCCAGTAAGCTTAACTGGGGCTGTGTTAAATGATATGCAGTGGCAAAAAAATGCAAGGTGGATTACAATCAAAGGAATAAATTAACAAAAAAAATTATAATCAGGTGGAGTGGTTAGCATCGTCGCCTCACAGCAAGAAGGTCGCTGGTTCGAGTCCCGGGTCGCTGGGTCAGTTGGCATTTCTGTGTGGAGTTTGCATGTTTGGAGTTTGCGTGTTCTCCCCGTGTTGGCGTGGGTTTTCTCCGGGTGCTCCGGTTTCCCCCACAGTCCACAGACATGCGGTAAAGGTGAATTGAATAAACTAAATTGGCCGTAGTGCATGTGTGTGAATGTAAGAGTGTATGGGTGTTTCCCAGTACTGAGTTGCAGCTGGAAGGGCATCCGCTGTGCTGGATAAGTTGGCGGTTCATTCCGCTGTGGCGACCCCTGATTAAAAAAGGGACTAAGCCGAAGGAAAATTAATGAATGAATAATAATCAGGTGACAATGTTCACCCAGGCATTTTCAACCAATTTAACATTGTATTGTTTTATGGAGGAATTTGTCAAATTCACAATGTGGAAATTAATGTAAGAAACAATCAGCTTGGTTCATGAATATCTATTAGGTGACATAACATTAAACATTAGCTTAGTAGTCCTAACTAGGAAGAAATTGGAAGCTCACAATCAACCTGAAATTGTATTAACAACTTTATGAACTGATGTACATTCTACTTTTGACTAAAATTTTATGTATAAGTAAAATCATGTTAAAATCATGAATATTTAATAGGTCATGTAATATTTATCAGGTCATCTATATCTCATATGGGCGACCAAAGAAGGACCGTCAAACATTAGTTGACAGATGGAATGGAAATGGAGAAGATAAGAGCAATGTCTGACAGCACTGCAGAGGATTCTGTCATTGTTCTGTAGTACTCCACGTTTCAACTCAAGTCATCAGCTGTCTGTCTTCTCCCCGGCCCACTATCAACTATACTCATGAGTGACTGGAGGGATCCTGTGAAATCTGCCTTTGCTTTTAAGATCTAAAATAAAATGTCAGAATCTCTCCCAGTGTAAAGCTATCTGAGTACACTTTCAGTGAGACACAACATTCATATAGACAGAGACAGATTTTCTCCATTCATCTCTCAAAGGTTTTACTGACAGAGAGTAAATGAGCCCATTTCTTTCAGGTGTAGGAGGTGGTCTGAACTAATTGTGGGGGGAAAGAGTGCACTGTTCAAACAAAACATCACACCAAGGTTAGACATCTGTCCACAAAGTACAGAAAGTGAGACGGTAGCATCTTTATTAGAGCAAGCACCACTCTTCTATAAAATAAAACTCTACCACATCATGGAGCCTGGAGAATTAATGCACGACTCCATGATTTCATTAGTATCAAACTAGGGCTGTAATCGCTAGGCATTGAGTGGGATAATTAGAAATTTCCCAAACTGTTCACAATCTCAACAACTTTGTCAAGGCAACAGGGATCATCAATGACAAAATGACTGAGATCAACTCAAAGAAGGCAGGGATTTATACAGAAACCAAACAGAATTGAGTTTCACTTTATTTTTTTACACTGAGAAACTTACTATATGACAACTGTTTGATTGGCACTGTCGCCTCACAGCAAGACGGTCACGGTTGGGCCAGTGGGCATTTCTGTGTGGAGTTTGCGTGTTCTCCCCGTGTTGGTGTGTGTTTCCTCCGGGTGCTCTGGTTTCCCCCACAGCCCAAAGACATTCGGTATAGGTGAATTGGATTAACTAAATTGGTAGTAGTGTATATATGTGTGTGTGAATGAGTGTGTGGGTGTTTCCCAGTACTGGGTTGCGACTGGAAGGGCATCCGCTGCGTAAAACATATGCCAGAATAGTTGGAGGTTCATTCTGCTGTGGCGAATAGAGACTAAGCCGAAGGAAAATGAATGAATGAACGGTTTGATTCAAAAAAACAGATTTTACTGAATGAATCATGTGATTTATTTCATTTCTGAATGTGATGAGAGGTCTGTCGCAAATCGCAATAGCTGCCTTATTGCGCAATACATTGACATGACCTCAATAATTTCTGGTATCGCCAATTATATTTACATAAAGATGAATGTTACCAGCAATTTAGCTCTGTCCTTTTATCTGATCTCTGTTGGAAATGTCGGCAAGCTCAAATGACTTAATGCTTACAGACAAGTGAAGAAAAAGTGAAATTTGACATTTTCCTGAAAATTGGTTGGAAGAAGTTGTCCAAATGAGCTAGGTTTCAAAGCAGCAGTCTACTTCCATTAAAGTGCAGAATAGCACAGAAAATACCTGACATTCACAAATAATGTTAAAGTCATTTTAACAGAACATTTATATTCACATCACTTATGTCAAAATCCCTAAAAAAAAACCTAAGAACGAAATGTTTTAGTCCCTAGAAAGTGTTTATGTCTAACTACATTATTATGCTGTTATAAAATCTTAATATAACCAGTGCCATAAAATTGTCTAAAATGACAATATGTAATTTCTTTGAAAATATATCATACAACAAAAATTATTTTATCAATGCAGGCCAAGAGATAAAAAAATATATATTTTAAAATGTTAATTTTCTAAAAACATCATTAAAAGTGGATTGGATCAAGAACCAAAAACCACTAGCAGACAATCAGCATTAAGGGTAGTATACAGTATATTCAAGATAGAGAAGGAGAAAGATCTCAGATGGATCTCAGAAGGAACGATGGACACAAGCAAAAAAAAAAAAAAAAAAAAAAAGAAAGAGATGGTGAAGAAAACATTAAAGCAAAGGTCAGGGGAATATATCTTTAAAAAGAAAAACGTTACCACCAGGCAAGAGATAGCACCCGCATAAATATCAGAGATACTTTCCAGCTCTGGAGACAACTGGGAAAGTCTGAAAACAGATACTGATGTTGCTTTATTTCTTTGGTCTTGCTGCATATAAGATAAATACAATATGTTGTTGTTTTCTTGAATATACTTGTTTGTTCATTTGTACTGTATTATTGTTTCCTTCACTTCTGCTTTGATAAGAGGCAATCACTTGATAAAAAGGCCTTTGCGTTATAATCCTGGAAAGTTTAAACCTCTTCCACTACCCCTTTTAAGCATCAGCTCCCAAAATGTGTCAGAAGAATGAGATAACAACATACTCATAATTGAATGCATTTTCTTTCGTTTTTTCTTTTTAGCGAATGCAGCTTTGTAACCTAATCACATTTGTAATATATTCATTATCTGGACAATCTTGTTACATGTATAGAAGCTAATAATAACACTATACTGTAGGCTACAAAAACACAACAACATTGCAAAGACAACGTTATTCAATTTTATTACGTTATTGTAATCAGTTTGTGTTGCATAGCGTGTACCTGAATGTGCATGTACAGGCATTATGATGGGTAAAGGTATCATGTTTGTGATTTCAAATATTGTTTTACGGAATTTCACCATTAAATCCACAAGACTTTATCTTCGAAACACAACTTATATTTGTAAAGGATATTGTCATAGAAGTGTATTCAGTCTGTCCACTGAAAGTGTATTTATTGACCCAAAACTCTTGAAAAAAAAATCATAAAAGAGAGTAATAAATGCATATTAAATCAAGCAATTGAATCCATGCCTAGAGAACATTTATAATGACAAACAAATTTAGCCTTGAAATGTGTTTGAATACAAACAAACTGAAGCTCAACCAAAGCTGCTTGGCATGCAAGAACAAACATCATTCGTTCTTGTTGAAGCAAAGAGGGATAGTTCAAGCAAAAATGAGAATGACCTTATGTATTCTCCCGCATGTGGTTTTATACCTTTAATAATTTACCTTTTTTTAAGAATACTGGTTGCTGGGACCCATCAACTTCCATAGTAGAAAAGAAAATACTATGGAAGTCAGTGGTTACAGCAACCAGCATTTTTCAAAATGTCTTGGTTTGTGTTCAACAGAGAAAAGATGGTCAAATAGGTTTTAAACAAATGAAGAGCAAGTAAATATGACAATTTAATTTTTTTGGGAGGACTATCCTTTAAGTTTCCATAACCAAATCTGAATGTTGTAAACATTGTTCACTGATCAGGGTTTATATGTGAATAGAAGCCTAAAAGAAATCCATTCATCTCATAAAGCAATCACGTATCTTCAGAAGACTTTGATTAAACCGCTTGATTTTGTATGTACTTTACAATTTCTTTATAAATGTTTTGAAGCATGAAGAGACTTTCATTGGAGGAGGGCATAAATCTCACAGATTGTATTTAATATATGTTAGTTTGTGTTCCACAGATGAACAAATTCTGTATGGCATTGGAATGACACAGTAAAAGGGTGGAATAAAAAAAATGATGACTGAGTTTTGAGTAAACTAACCCTTTAAATTCATTTAAACAGCCTAGTGTTGGACATATCAATAAAGAAACACAACTTCAAACCAAAACGCACAGCAAGTCCCTTTATTATTTTGCTTGAACTCTTTTATATATAAATAAAACACAGAATTTTCAGTCATAGCCAAACCAGCGTGACTGCATTGATCTGCACAGAGGCGTCTTTGCATGTCACACTCACAGCCGACTTGTCCCCTTACGGGATTCAAGTTAAAAGGAATAGATCCGGTTCAAACGATCTTCAACCAATTTTGGGGTGAACGATTTCTTTTGGCCTCAGCAGTTCTGATGTACAATTAAACTGTATGAATGTAGGGGACTGTTACATAATAAAACGTCTGCAGAGAAGCTTGAAGAGCTGTTTTAAAGCGCTTTTAAACTCCAAAGATGTTAAGAGCTTTTCTGGATGTTGTAACCACTGCGGCAAGGCAGTCATGAAAAATGAAACGAAGAAAAGAATAAACAAGTACAATTAAATGGTGAAAATACCTCTTTCATTGATCTGTTTTGCCATGCTGTGTCAGAAAGAGAATGTGCAAATGATTATATTAAAAAAAAGACCATTAAGTATATTTTGTGTAAAGTAAAAACTTTTTTTACCATGTCTGAACAAACTTCAGATATGTAAGAACTGTAATCTTATACGAGGAAATTATCTTTCATTCAACATACATGAAAAAAGCTCTATCTCAAATAGAGAGCATCTACAATATACAGAGCACTTTCTATAGAATTATAAAAAAAGATTTTTGTGACTTCAAAGTTAGGAATTAATAAGAATGTAGACACACCAGTGATGTGACACACCTTTGATGTTCTTCCTTTGTATTATGTTTCTTTCATGATTTATTGAACATCTAGAAAATCCCACTATCCAAAGCCTTCACCTGCTTCATGCAAAGACAGAAACCTGTAGACAAACACATTTTTGAGAAAAATCGGTCTACATTCTCCAGGCATAATAAATAACAACAGGATATGGCGTTTCATCATAATGGCTCTATTAGTCTCCATCTCATAAACCACTCTCCATGTCAATTTATCTCTGTTCAGGACACGTTTTTTCCCCTCAGTTAACTGAAATGCAATTTTATTCACATGTTCTAGTGCTGGAGGACCAGAACAAAAAATGATCAGTTCTGGATTCATCTCATAACTCAAACTCTATCCTTGTCAGATAATTTTGTAACCATTTAGCGGATATTAAATATTCATTCATTACAGCGGCACACTTGAAATTGCTAGCTTCAGTCTCCTCATCCATACATTACTGTGATATATGCATGCTAATGATCCTGCAAGGGCTTAAGGCTACTGAACATATGTCAAGTCCTCATTGCCTTTTTTGAATTGTATACGCCTATATAATAATGCAAAGACTTTTACAACAGTTTGTGACACTATATAAACAGCTAAATATAAATACTGAGTACTCCATTATGAGAGAGATAGATAGATAGATAGATAGATAGATAGATAGATAGATAGATAGA
>CAIGQV010019070.1:15747965-15810000 GCA_903798115.1 Danio jaintianensis | reverse complement strand
GATAGATAGATAGATAGATAGATAGATAGATAGATAGATAGATAGATTACATTACTATCTGTAAGTGTACATTAACAAAGATTATCTGCTGAATAAATGTGTTGTTCATTGGTCATGTCATCTAATCCATAACAAATATATTACTGTATGTACATTAAGCATTAAGCTGTCCATGTAAAGAGGTACATTATAATGTGAATAAGTTAAGATTAACAAAGATTATGTAATGCTGAACGAAGTCAAAGTTCACCATTAGTTTATGTTAACTAATAAATTAACTAAAACATTAATATATGTTTAGTTAAAATTAAGTAAGGGATAAAGTACATCCAAGAGGTTGTTATTGCATTATTACACAGCTGCCAGGAATAGAGAAAGCTTAGTGCTACAGATATTAGTTCATGATTAAAAGAAAGGAACATACAAAACTACAAAAGGCAAACAATGAAAAATATGATATTTGGAAAGGTTTGCCAATAGTATGGGACAGAAAATTGGCCTATTTTCATTGATTGAGAATTAAGGATAAATTATGATCAATGTTTGGACATTGCTGAAGGCTAAAAAAGGCTAATGCACGTTCTGAAACAGTATTAGGCCAAATGCTTTTCTGTCTGACCACTTGATAAATCAACATTTATTATTATTTTGCTTCATTGCAAAATTATTAGCCTATTTCTGACTGTATTTCTATGCTCTGAAAAACTCCTCGTTCGTGTCCATGTTCATCATTCCGTTTAATTAAATTCAAATCAAAGAAAACTATTTTTCATTTATTTTATATTTATATTCAAAAAAGAAGCAAGTGAAATATATAACAGAGTGGGAGAAAATTATATATATTTTTGCAGAACAGAATCTTGTCGCAGCACACAGATCTCTAGTCTGGAATATTCAATTCTGATTGGTCAGTTGCAATATTCCAAGGTATGTTATTCCAAGATAACAACCGCTAAATATAGAAGGCTCATCTGGGATCTCTGAATCACCTAGACCGTCAGTGAATAATGTGGAAAATGGCTTCTAAAGTTTAATGTTACCAGAGACTTATGTTTAGTTTCTTTTTTTGTAGTGAAAACTGCCTACCAATGTTTTCTGCCACTATTGACATCAAAATTCTGCATATAGCGTCACACAGGTGTTTGGAAGTCATTGCCTCAGTCTGAAATGTTTGTGTTCATGTGATTTGACTCTAAAACAGACTGTAAAGCAATAGTACTGATGATGGCAACTTGCTGGAGACAAATGCAGAGAGAGCCTTCAGATGGGAGACCATAATTGTAATAGATGGAGAGGGGAACAGTATGTGGGTGTCTCACTTAAGATTCATGGACCTGGTACAGATGCAGAGGCTTAGACAAGACAAAACAAAGAGATCGAGAAAGCGGGTGTCAGCAACACTTAACCAGCAGGCCTTATACTGTACTCTGAAAAAAGGCTTGAGATGTATATATCTACACTGCATAGAGAAACTCAGTTGTATTGTTCTGCCCTTTCAATTAGATTTAGAAAATTCCACAGACAATTACGTGCTTGGCAGGTGCATGGCGGATACTTTTCATAATTGTTGAGATAAAAAAAAAGCAGGCTGTGTATTCTGTGAAAAAGTGGCTGAGATTAAATTTGCAGATACAAATGACATTGTGACTCCTCTCCTGTTCTCTTCTGTAATTGGATTAGGCCCTAGATAGTGTTTTTGTTTTTATTGTCAGATGCTGGATTACTAAGACGTCTTTCTTCATGCCAATAAATAATAAATTTTTGGCAGCGATGAGGGTGAGTTGTTATTTCCCCATGCAGCATCTATATCTGTCAGACAAGAGTTTGTTTTGGGGGTTTTTTTTAAACTCCAAATGTGGATGATTTCTTTTTTTTTTATTATTCAGGTTTTGTTTGTTAATCCATGAATACATGTCAGTCTGTTAAAATAAATACAACTTTGAAAAACACTCTTCTCATACTGGCGACCCTTGTGACAATATTTTGTACATGGCTAGAATTTGGTAGCAACATCAAAGCCATAAAATGTACCAAAATAGTGTTTTCCTATTTTTTTTTATTTAATTTATGTGCTTGTATTTTCAGCATCATTTTTGCAGTTTTCAATGTCACATGATCCATCAGGAATCAAAATATTTGGCATTGAAGAACATTTAGATGAAAACAGAACCAAATTAATTGAATTAAGTGGAAATCATGACATTACAAATATATTTACTGTGACTTTAGTGAAATAATGTTCATTCAGGCTCGCAGGATAGTGCCTCTTATGCTTTTTAAAAGGCTTTTCATTTTGTACTGGAGATCTCCTACAATAGGTTTAGGATGCAAGGTATGCAATATTTTCTCATACTATACACTACAGCTCAGCTTTATTTCTTCAGCTTATCATCAGATGCTCTGCAGAAAGCGAAGCATTCTGCCTCCTACAAACACTAAAGCGCTGTCTGAAATCTGTCACTTCCAACCGAGCAGCTTACATGCAGGGTTCACCTAAACACTTGCATGTAAGGGATAAAGTACATCCAGGTGGTTGTTTTCACAGAATAAAGCCTGACATGCTTATCAGCAGACTGTTGTATAAGACTGAAAGAGTTTATTCTGCTAAAATCAATGACCTAGACGTACTTTATCCTGCTTATTACAAGGCTACTTGCCACAAAAACGTAAAAACTATACACAAAACATTGTTCTGAGCCATAATAATAGTTTATTTATTCTTTAATTAAACGCAAAGCTGACAGAAATGAAAACAGCTGAATAAAGCATATACTAACCTATATATTATAAAGCCATAAGATGATACCAAAACAGTCAAGCGGCATGACAAACAAGCATATAAATATGGATGTGAAGAGATTCACTGACGGTCAATATGATTCAAAGTACCCAGATCAGCCTGTGTTATTATGAGTTGTGGTTGTATTCTGGAAATAACATACTGTTGAATGTTGTGACTGACCAGAATCAGGTATTCCATACAGCTGTATAACAAAAAAAATATTAATAAAAGGTAGCAAACACAATGTTGATGTGAAGTCCTCAATATTTATCAATAGTAGCAATGAAAAGAGAAACCAAAATGACAGTATTCTGAATGAAAAGCTGGCTAAGCTTTGATATATACACTATTGGATATTTTATTAAAATAATAATAATAATAATAATAATAATTAATAATAATAATAATAATAATAATAATAATAAAGATTAGCTCCTTCTTGCTTCGGTTGAAATTACATCACTCATCATTCAAAAACTGCATGTTCCAATGCCCTTTAGTGGAATTTTAAGGAGATAGCTGCCCCAAAAATTTAAATCCAGTCATCATTTACTCATCCTTCCAAACCTGTTTTAGTTTCTTTCTTCTGTTGAACACAAAGAAAGGTATACTGAAGAATGTTGGGAAAAAAAATGTCCATTAATTTCCATAGTTTTTTTGTTGTTGTTCCTACTACGGATGTGAATGGCTGCTTTTTTCCAACATTCTTCAGTATATATGCCTTTGAGTTCAACAGGAGAAGGACATTAATCAAAAAAATTTAAACCCAATTGAGTGAAATTTCAGTTTGAGTGAACTAACTTTAAGGAAAGGCAGGTAAAAAAAAAGCCACCGTTAGATTAATTCCCACAACACCATTCTTTACAGTTAAGGTCAAGGTTTGACACGAAGGTACACGCATTAACTTCATCTGACAGAATGAGAGCACTTTGTACACCCTCTGTACTTCTCAGCCTTGTCACAAAGAGTAGATCTAGACCAGTGTGAACCTACAAGATAATCTTCATCGCTCCTCTGAGCCAAATCACTGAGGTCTTTATCAGGGCAGAAGGCCTGAGTGCAATGCAAAAAACGCAACCCAGAGCAGAAACCAGGCAAACCAGCATCTTCCTCACCACACATATCTTCCTTTATCTGCTGCTCTGAGACCTGTCGAGAGCCCTTTGGTAGTCTGGGTAATAGCAGAGTGCATCTCTCTCCAAGGCATCTGAGATTATCCTCCTGTAGAAACTTCTGCACTGCTCTCTTCTCTGCTGTTATCACTTCAATGGATTTATAACAGCTTTCATGGTGTTTAGATTTTCTTAAGTGCAGCTGACAAACCCTTTATCTCTTTGGCTGCGTCAGGAGGTGTCATCGAAGAATGCAAAAATGAGAAAGCTATTTAAATGACGCAATAGAGTGCAAAAAGGTTAGAGATGCTGCAAAATCTAGAATATGGCAGAATGTTATTAATATATATATATATATATATTTTTTTTTTACTATTAACATAATCAGGTAATTTTTTATGTTTCATAGTAGACTACTAATATGGTTTATATGCTATGTTATGTTTTTACTTTCCTGGAGAAGCTGCAGAAATGTCAGATATAATGGATTAATGTAAATATTTTAATAAATAATTGTATTAATGTTTTATATTATTATTTTAGGGCGTCACGGTGGCGCAGTGGGTAGCACGTTCGCCTCACAGCAAGAAGGTCGCTGGTTCGAGCCTCGGCTGGGTCAGTTGGCATTTCTGTGTGGAGTTTGCATGTTCTCCCCGTGTTCGCGTAGGTTTCCTCCGGGTGCTCCGGTTTCCCCCACAAGTCCAAAAACATGTGGTATAGGTGAATTGGGTAGGCTAAATTGTCCGTAGTGTATGTGTGTGAATGAGTGTGTGTGGATGTTTCCCAGTGATGGGTTGCAGCTGGAAGGGCATCCGCTGCGTAGGACATATGCTGGATAAGTTTGCGGTTCATTCCGCTGTGGCGACCCCGGATTAATGAAGGGACTAAGCCGAAAAGAAAATGAATGAATGAATTATTATTTTAAGGTACCAATATGCTCATATTACTGTTTTTTTATTTTATTTCGTATTTAATTTGTTATTATATATTACATTTATTTAATGTGTGCACCATCATAAATTTATATATACTGTACGGAGCATAGATGTACTGTAAGAGTAAACCATTCAGTTTATTAATTTGTTTTTGTTATTATTTAATAATTTTGCTATTGTGCCTTTTACTGTCTTACTTTTTTTTACTTATATATATATATATATACACACACACACACACATACACACACTGTATGAAAACAGAATGCTTCAAATATAAACGCCAATTAAATTATTAATAATTGCATTAACGTTTAATCTTTTAATATTGGAGCTACTTATATGCAGTGCTTTAACTTTTTTCAAAATGTAAAATTGTCATTATAGGTTTTAAATTGCACATATTTACACAAATGTTAAGAGCCAGAGAAGGACAAACCATGCCATTTTAACATTTTAAATTATTGTTTTAGGTCTGAGTCCATTTTTAAAAATCTCAGAGCACGATCATCATAATTGCTTTCAAAAAGGCACAAACTGATTAGCACTATATTATTAAGGCAGTGTATTATTTTTTACAAAAATAAAGCAGAGTTTGTGTGAGCTTTACAAATGCAAATGGGAACTGAATTTTTAATAAGAAGAAACACAAACTCAGAAAATAAAGTTACTGGATTTGGGCAGAATATACAGCACCTCATACGGAAATGTTCACAATATTGACTAAAGTGAAGTCAATATCACATAAAAAAGATGCATAAAAAAGATGCATTAAACCATAGTTTAAATGTTGTTCTTGATAGCCAGGAGCACAAACTTACAAGTGCAGGCTTGCATTGCCTGGACCTGCCCTGAGGCCCAAACAACATACAAATCACTCACTACATCACCATTTCTCACAAAAACTAAGCCGCATTAATACAAACCATCAAGTGATGCTAAATGTGCTCTTTCATCTCAGTTTACCTCTATACATGGTGCTTTTCAACTCAAATTTATCTCAATTTAAAGGGGATACATTATGCCCCTTTTTATAAGATGTGATATAAATCTCTGGTGTCCATTTATTTTGTCACATTTCTCTTCTTTGGGTGCGAGTATAACCACATTTTTTGTGTGTCTCTTTAAATGCAAATTAGCTGCTGCTTTCTTTCCAGAAGAGGGCGAAGCTTTACATGTTAGGCCATGTCCACACATACATGGGTATTTTTATAAATGGGGTTTTCCCTGCTTTTTTATTTTTTTTTGAATCTCCATCCACATGACAACGCAAAAACACACTGTGATGCATGTTAAGGGCTTCCCAAACCAACAGGGGGTGATAAGGACAAGGACTTAGGACTGATAAGGTCTTATGTTGACTTCACACCAAACGGGGAATTAAGTATTTGTACAAGTTAATTGTATACAAATAAATGCAAACGTGTCAACAGAGGTAGATTACCGTGCTGCGGGCAAACGACACAAAATATGCGATGCGTTTGCACTTTGTAGCAAATGTGCGGAAATTTGCCTCATTCGTGTCTTCCGTGTTTTGTGTGAACCAAAGTTTTTGAAAATCTTCACCCTGGCCAGTTTTCAGAAAGTTTCAGTTATCTGACACTGCATTTTCACGTGGACAAATGCTTGCAGAGAAAGTCTTACCAAAATAAAGTTACTGGGCTGTTCTTTTTCATGTTTTCTGGGTTGGTAGATGCACCGTAGACCATATTATAACACATAAACACAGAAAAATTCTAATTTTTATGATATGACTCCTTTAATGGCCCATACACACAAATCACGATGACTATAAATATAACAATAAATATATTTGCGTCCACACTGTTTATTTACATATTCTTTTCATTTGCCATTACCCTCTTGCAACCAGCAGATGTCCTCAGTGCGCTACTAGTACATCCAACCAGTGAATCCAGCTTATGGCACATAATCACTCTAATCAAACAGTGAATTTAGCGATTGCTAACAAAAAGACAAATTATTTTCACCAGCATTTTCAAAACAGGTAACACAAAGATGCCAAAACTAGCATGGGATACCTGAGCCTAGCTTGCATAACCTCCATGTTTTTTATCATTAATTCCTATAGCATAACCAATTGTTTTATCTTTAAATTCATTATTCATTTTATCTTTAAAGTCATTATCTTTAAATAATCTTTGAAATGAGGGCTTAACATCATTCAGTGTGCTTCTCAACAATATCATCTGTAGCTTTTAAACTGCGTGAACCCTTTATATTTAAATGGATTCTGACTGTCAGTGTTTTACTGTTTATTAGCTGGAAAAAACATCCTTCTGAAAGTGATGCCAACGATACTGTTTCCGCACATCTTTATTGCTATAGCTGTGGCCTGAACTCTGTCGATACTTTACATTGAGAACGATTTTTAGAACAGATTTTTTGTCTTTAAGAATACGTCTCAGTTCTGCATGACTGAGAAAAACGAATACAAAGTTATTCTTTTAGTATTTACAGATTCATCAACTACACCTTATAATACCACTAAATCATGGCAAGATAGGAGGACTAAATGAAGGATGTGCCAAGGTGAGGTGACAAAGAAAGAAGACAAGGATAAAAGGAAAACAGACTGTTGGCCTTCACATATAACAAATTCCTCTGATGTGAACAGTGTGCGGGAACTGTGTTTGTAGTTGTGATTGTGTTTGTGTTGTGTTGTGCGTATGCTGCCAGGGGATTTCATCAGAGGAAGCTATTATCAGACAGCTATAGGCCAAAAGAAGCAGTTTTAAAAGGAGCTGGGGCTTTTATAAAGATGTCTTCTGGCTGAAAAAGAGGATTTGGTATTCGGCAGATGTAATGGAAAAGAAGAACAACAGTCTCTCAGTCTCAAAGCCCAGAGAGACAAACATCAAAAGACAAACCATGACAGATGGTCTTCAAATATGTCCTCCGACAATACAGGCAAAATAGTGGCCGAGCTTAGACTTCAACACACTGTAAGGAAGTATGGATGAAGTGTTTTTAAACTGCATACTGTAGGGCAGTTGAATGCTTAATTCTGATTGGTTGATGAAGGTTAAGGTGTGCATTTATTTTTAGGAACTTGAGGTGATATACTAGATCTAGAGCAGTTTTGACTGCACTGCAGTTCCAAAGCCCTTTGTTAATGATTATAGCCTTTAACAGCAAAAGACTAAAACCACAGAGACAATGAGCAAGTAAATGTATAAAACAATAGGATATATATATATAAACTTTTTCCATGATTTTTGCAGCCCTCTCATACAAATATATGCAACAAAATACAAAATACATTGTCAGCTCTGCGCCTTTCTCAAAGAAATATGTTGCACTGAAAAACTGCATGAATTAACTGGTAGTATAGAAACGTGCTCTTGAAGCAGATTTTTGCTATTAATAGAGACTCTGGTGTCAAAAGTGAGAGATACAGGTAATTCACAGACCCTCAATCTCTCTGTAACAACTACAGTTCCTCAATCCTCTGTTACTAGCTTTAAAATGACATTTTAGAAATAGTTTTACTTGTCCAAGTCGTCCACACTAGAGCATTTTATAAACAAAACTGGA
This sequence comes from Danio jaintianensis, assembly GCA_903798115.1. NCBI lineage: Eukaryota > Metazoa > Chordata > Actinopteri > Cypriniformes > Danionidae > Danio > Danio jaintianensis. Next base: position 15,801,613 of record CAIGQV010019070.1, on the reverse strand, counting down.
CAACTATCTTTTAACAGCACGTTTTCATAATTTTCATTCATTTTGACCCAAAGCTTTTTTAGAACGCTGTTTAAAATTGAGTAGTAGAAGACTTGGCAACTTGCTCTTTGAATAGCCTACTTGGAAAATCTGTCCCTTGCATGTCAATTTGACAAGCATAAAAATGGGGAAATATTTTCTTCAGTTTTTCCTTCCAAAGTGTAAATAAAATATATGTATGAATGGGAAACAAAAAGTTTAATACTTATCCCATATTTCAGTGTCTTTGCTTTGTATAGAATTTTCACTTTAATCATTTTAAGTTCTTTAAGCCCTTCTAGTGGCAGTGACCATAAAATGCAAGTTTGCAAATGCAAGGACATCACAGACATCAGTGACAGTTCAAAATATTAGCACGTTCACAATAAAATAACTACACTTTTATTTTGACGGAAGCTAACTAAAAGACTAAAAAAGTAAGATATCTGGACAAAAAGCGTGACGGAAGTGTTAAACAAACGACACAAATTAATTGACTTTTTTGCTACACTTCAAAGGCCAGACATATTTCTTACAGAAAGTTGATCTTCCGTACAAATTACCAGTGCAAACAGAACAGAACAATGCAGCACAGAAGAAGAAGAAAAATACTTTGCAAATGCCCAATTTAATGCCACGTTTCTACCTACCCTCTCAAACATCACAAACGCGTGTCACGTGTAAGTAAGCTACTTCCGAGAAAACGTGTGTTTAACTTACCTGTTGAGAGGGAACTCTTGAAGTTTGCTGTATTCACAGAAACCCAAAGATCAAATTCCACAATTCTGTAAAACCCTGCCAGTTAACGTTTTTTTGTATAATTTATTATCAGTCTTTGCATTTTGGCTTGCACTAAAGTAGGCTGCTCCAGTTAAAACATCAGCAACCGTAGCCACCCCTCATACTCTTATCCATTGGCTGTATTAAGGTTTTTAAATACAGAGACAGCAAGATAGGACATACTTTCATTACATTTGATGGGACGTCCACAAAACACGGCTTAACTATTATTGATTGCCATTAGGCTGTAAAGACATTTTCAGTGAGTATTACAATGCATTTAATGAATATGCATACCCTAGCTTTTTAAAAAATCTCCATTGCAAAAGGCTTAAACTATTGACAAAATCCAATTCAAATCCAAGCAATTCACTGACTAATAGTAGTTTTATAGAAAGGCTTCTTGAGGTGGATAAATCATGGTGTACTATACAATATGTGCTGTAGTATAATTTGAGGTAGTGAAATTTCACTTATACAGAAAGGCATTTCAGACCATTTTCTCTTTTTTAGTCAAGTAATCAATGCAACTTCAACTAATAATGAAAGACAGTATTTGATTGGAAATCTTTCAACTGCATATGAAAGCCTCAATAAAGTGAACTATCTATTTTATCTGTGAAACTTTACTCAAATGTAAATGTGATTGCACCTTTATGATCACGGCACAATTTATGAAGATGAAAATGAAAAAATAACAATACAGACACAAGAACAGACTCGAGAACACAAAAAGTTGTATTACTTATACAACAGAATTAGTAGACACATACAATGTATACCTATATAAATACAGTGTGTACCTGGTAAGCACACTGAGTGTGAATGGGCTTATCAAAGCAGACATCCTTACGTGTACTTTTCTCTAGCCAACCAAAGGCCACAAAAGCTGGTCGCTGAATGTACACTCATCTACAATCCTCAAATCTATTTTATTCCTTTTTTTTTCCCTCCTTCACTTTATCAAAAAATACCATATCCAATCAGTCAACCCTGGGGACAACAGTGCAAGCTAATCTGATCTTGCAGCACTTCTGAAAACAAAGCGATTTATTTGGTGAAATTACTGGCCAAATTCAAAACGGGGTGAGAAGAAAAAAAAAAAAAAGTCACAAAAACTAAAGAAAAACATTCAAAAAATAATATGTACGACACTGTAAGAAACTCCACAACGGCTGAGTGATTAGTTCTGTGTGACCGCTGCAGTCCTTCTACTGTGCAGCCAACTTCCTTATGTTGATGATCAGCCGTTTGCTGTATTCTTGGTGGTCCACAGGCTTGGCATCCACCACTGTCACTTTAATGCGAGATTCATCCTGTGAAGACAAAACAAAAGGGATTACAATTCACGTCTCTCCAAGTTTTCCAACTCATCCAAAAAGCACTTATAAAGGTCTCCTAAGGGAGCGAATGACTGAGATTGTTTGAAAATGGAGTGTTGCTGTTTTTACACACAAATTGGCTACAAGAACTTTCAGCTGTATTCATGAAGAAAATAGAAAGGCAATGAAATAGGGAGCAAAGAGATGTAAATGTAATAAATAGACTACACTCACAATCTCAGAAAAATGATTAGCATCTTCTAACGACCCCTGTGAAAACTCCTAACACTATTAGTTCAACCTAAAAACCTATTTAGCCACAACTGCAGCCATTAAAGGTCTTTAAAAGCCTCAGAGACAGAGAGAGCAGATTAAATGTAAATCTGCCATACATTAATAAGCTTTAATAAAATCATTCTCCAAGTCCCAAAGGACACAAAACAATCAAATCAAGTGAAACTGCATAAGCAGCACTTATAAGATTTTATGTTGTTCTAGCACTACAGAACTAGGTTTACAACAATCACCATTGCTGCTTGCAGATGATAGATGAACCAAAACAATTTCACAATCTAAAAGGAGCAAGTCCTATTTTTTCGATTTGAGCACTGGACTGATCATAGACTGAAATGTTTTGACAATACTTCTGCTGCTTCTCTTTTCTATCACACATTTAAAGGCCTCCACAAAATTAAAAAGTGTCATCAGACAACAATCAGCATGCTGAGCTATAATGAGAAAGACGAACGTCAAACTAATAGCAAATTAGTGCGTGCCATTTTAATTCACATGAAACTAGATTCACGTTTCAATGTACTTGCATCTTGCTAACAACTCGAGTATAATTATGCTGGAATATTTTTTTATTTTAAAGTGCAACCTAAAGCTTCAGTCTGGATTAAGATCTAAATGCTTCTTCTGGGTTCATGTGGGTTCACTGGTCTCATTCACTAATTGCATGAAGTGTGAGATTTCCAATATGCGAACATAAATTTGTTCTGACATTTGGTTTATTCTTAAAAATGAGACTAATTATCATAGCAAATGTTTCAGTAATGTGCATTTCTAAATACATCTACTACACAGTGTTCCCAATTCCTTTGAATAATGGGTTTTAAAAACTAAAATAATACACTTATTTCCCATTCTCAACCGAAGAATGAACAATTAAAAATTGTGTGAAATATCCATGACTTTTAAAACTTCAATTAGGGCTATCACAGTATCAGACTGTTCACTACGTGACTATTTTGATCAAAAGAATTCACAGTAAAGAGATTTCAATTTCTACAGATACTGAGCTTTAAAAAAATAAAAAGTCAAAAATCTATGTTTTGGCTAACGATTTATACTACTGCATTCAAACAAGACAATTACATTTAATAGAAGAGACTTTTAGTTTAGCACGGCATCAAAGCACAAATATTTAGGAGATTAACTTGCTTTTACTTCCAACTCACATCTTAGTATCAACTGAGGATCTAAAGTATGTTTCATACTTGATCTGGTGCGTTTATAACAAAATAAGGCAGAAATTAATTTTACAGTAATTTTCCATACAGTAATAATGGGTATGCCGATGAGATGTGGATTATAAAAATAGATTCTATCAAATGTGTATTGATGAAATCTGCATTTTATTCATCTACAGCCATAGCCAGATGTTCATATAACAATTTCCTGCAGAGCCATGTTTTATTACACATACAAGTCTCATTGTGCCTTTCTGTAAGAGGGTACTCTCTGGTGTCGAGTATGAATTAAATGAATTGCAAGTCACAGTTTAGCACTCCAGTATGGCACTGGATTTTCATGCGTAATGTGCAGGGGTGCGTGTAACCAGTAAAGCAGGGGTGTAATAATATGGACCAGATAAGGCACTAGAGAAGCATTTGTGTACTTTGTTGGCATTTCGGAGCCTTCTTACCCAGGTTACTGCAAAATCTGTAATTTCCCAATGCAAAATTGGTAAGATTATTACAAACACATTAAAATTTGCGTTGTTAGCAGTATAAAACAATGCAGTTGTTTTTGCCATTTATATTTTTTGTTTTCCAAGTAGCTGTGCCAGTAGGCTCTGAATTTAGATTACGTTATCTCAGATGTAATTCAACTGGATGTGAATCAAATGGCATGGGACATAGTAAAAAGGCTTGAGCAACTTTACCATGCTTGTGGCTAGGGGGAAGAATGTAAAATAAAGTCGGTCTCTATGTGCATGAACAGAGTTGCAGTCAATGTTGGAGTTTACAATGGTGTGGTTCCCGTATTACTTCAAATGGTGCCAGTTGGGGTCAGTCAAACTTGGGACCAAATGTGGTCAAAGCAAATCTGAAAGCACCCTGAATCACCCAATTGCAAATGCAAAGCACATATTTAAAATATAAGTTCATGTTTAGATTTCAAAGATATGCAAATATGTTATATATGAACTTTATATGTTCATGTTTTATATGCATTTGCAACATATAACTCAAAAATTGGAAAAAATATTATTGGTTGCGCTGTGTCAGGACAAAGCAACATCTCCAGGAACTCCTTTGAGAACCAGGCTCAAAAAAAGTTCTGCACCCCTGGTAATCTGTCATTTTCTCTTTTAAATATCATGGTCATGAAAAAAAAAAAAAAAACTGAATATTGCAACTAATTGCATCTAATAATGGCCATATCAATAAATGTTTTTTTGTATTACAATTATTGTCACACAATTATCATCACAATATATATCAGCAGTGTATAGCAGCACTCATATTTTCAGCAATTTTCCAGGTTTTAAATAAATATATTTTCCCTGGTTAGGATAATAATACTGAGGAGGGTTCAACTTTAGCTCCTCTATGTCTTTATCTGGAGAATCTGCAAACTCTAATAAGATCCACATTTTCATACACCCAAGCTAAAGGTGACCTTCACAAATGCTGACTGTAGCCTTGTATTTTGATTTCATTACCTGAACATGCAATTTAACGATCTCCACCAATGTGATGGCTGGGAATTTGGATACTGATACAGCATTTCAGATGCATACTAATTTCCCTGAAGAATAATAAATCGCATTACGCAGAGACTGACTGCAGCACCGCTATGAGCCAAACACGATTAAAGAAATAAGATAGACAATTTAAGGCTATAAATTTGTGAAGCTAATATAAGATGAAGTCAAACTTGAGTTGACTTGAATTTTAAGAAACAACATATGAATGTCAACTCTGAAAACCAGAAGACGAACTAAAAGGTGATGAATGAGGAAAATGAGGGTATTGAAATTCTCTGGTTCAATCTCTCTCTTTGCATTTGGTTTGAGAGCAGGTGTGTTTGAGAAAGGCAAATGTGATGTTCTGGGCTTCAAGCTCACAAACAGATGTTCAGAAACAACACAAACATATTCACTATTCACAGCTAATCTGTTGATGCGGTTCTCACATGGCTCTTGCGTAGCATGTCATATAGAAAAAGAACAAGGCACAGAGCAGTTTTCATCAATGGCAATGTGATGGATGGGATGGCAAAAATGCAGTGTCTATTTACAAAAATCTCAGTCACAACTTCAAAACAGATCTTTTCCCCAACCTGTTCTTTGTGATTTTAACATTAACAATATTTTGGCTTGGGATGTTAATTATTATTTTTTTAATGAATAAAGATGCATGAAGACTACATTTATTTAATAGTAAATAAAGTACAAAAAAAAATCTAGAAAAGTAACAGTGTGACAAACGTAACAATTTAAACTTAGCCATTTTTTTTCTAATATATTTTAAAACCTAATTTCTTCAGAAATCACTGTAATTAGGGTTCTAACTCCTTTTCCGAAGCTAAATATAAGCACTTTCCTGGAGCATTTTCAAATTTGTCCAGCACTTTACAAGTGTGGCAAATTCCATAGTATTTACATACGTCTTCAATGTCATCTTTCATTTTAAATATCTATTTACTTTAATTTCATGCATCGTTTACTCATGAAGTGGTAATCCCCATGCACTCTGTTTTTATTTTATGCAAAAGCAAAGATTTATTTTATTTAAATAATTTATTATTATTACCTACTTGAAAAGACCACAAAAACAGCATAATTATATTAAGTAGTTTCAAACACTTTATACAAAATCGAAGGACTTCACAAACCTTGAAAACACAAATAAAATTCAAGGATTTCCAAGGATTTCTTAGAATCGTACAAACCCTGTGTAATACATTTATTTGGTGCATTTGAATCTTAAGTATGCAATCAAACAGTAATTATTAAGACATCCAGCCGTACTACTTTTCTTTCTTTCTTTTTTTTGAAAACTTACATTGTAGGTCTCCAGCTTCACTCGGTTCCGGAAGACAAAGGTATTGAAGTTTGCATGCTGAAAGACCTCATCAAATGCAGCTTCATTCTGTAAACCCAAGGCAAGGCAATATTATAAGAGGGTTACAAATAAGACATTGTGAAATTACATTATGTTTGTCTCTTAATATAGACCACTCCATCAGAGACTGAAAGTGCCTCTGAAGAGTAAGACCTTGTTAAAAATCCTTGGGCTTTGAAAGCACATTTCATAAACGCCACAAAAAGAACTCCAATTCATTCACAATGTGCTGCTTCTCAGAGCATCTTTGTAATACACGGGCCAATCCTCGAGGCCACACTTTCATGTAGTACACAGATGGAAAGCACATCAGGAAAAAAAAAAAAAAACAAAGGTTGTGAAGCAGACAAAGAAGAAACTCACCGTGTCCTTTAGTTGGCCAAGATAACCAGAATTTTGGCCCAGAAGAATCTCGGCACTGTCTTGAAAGCAAGTCACCCACTGGTTGTCTCCAAAATCAGCAATGTTGGCCTGACAATTAATGAAAAACACAAAAGAATCACTTCATGTTTTATGTTCATTAGAAGTCACGTCTAACATATACAGCTCAAACTGAATTGGCTGATTGGACATTGAGGTTCTGAAAAGGAAGACAGCCACATACATAATTGAACTAGCAACTACGCATTACATTTAGGTTTATTCTAAGGTATAAATTCTAAGGTTTATTCTAAGGTTAATTCTGCACTATAAATGAAAAATAAGATATATATAACTCCAGAATTGCTTCACAAATTCAACCCAAACATTCCAGATCAATGTAATGAAGAGATAGGAACTCCATATCATTGTTTATGGGAGTGTTTGTGGGAGAAAGTTCTAAACTTTTTATCCATTGTATTAAAAAAATATTCCCAAATGTTCAAAAAACAATTTCTGCCCATATAACTTGTATCACTTGCTATACCATTGTTTTGAGACCTTTATATTGTATGCACATGCATTTATTTATATACTTGTTATTTGTATTATAATTATTTTTAATCTATATAATTTGTATGCTTTGTTTTGTTTGCTTTAGTACACGCTAAAAGTTCCTAAAAATCGATAAAGATAGGTTTTTAAAAAGCTATCACACACAAGATGCGTCACATTTAGTTCAAGACAGCAGACCAAAAAAGATTAAATCACCAAGATAAAGTTCAGCTCAAGAACAAAAAAATGGCTTTGATGAGTCTGAAGTTCAGGGTATAAATAAGTAGAGCAACCAGAAAAAGAGCTTACTCAAAGCACAGAAAGACATAAAAAAAAACAATACTCCAGCCTGGGGTGAAGTTATTGAAGTTAACAATAATTTGAGACAAATAAAATGCAATTTTATAGAAAACTTTGTGCATGGTGATCTCCACAGCCTCGGATGAGTGCCATAGAAAGAGTAGCAATGCTGGTGAGCATCCACTAAAAGAACACTATGTTAAGGGATGTGGTGTGTCATGGTACTTTTTGTTCGGTGTGGAACAAAAAAAATGTATGAGAGAAACACGCTAATTTTTATGTCTGGATGCTGAAGCTTAAATTAAACCGAAACAGTAAAAACAAATCTTTTATTTAAAAAACAAACAACAAAAAAAAACATTTTGTCTGCAGACCAGCAACAAGAATGTATTTGCTTTATTTGCCCATTCCTGGAATTCGAGATGCAGCTTTAAACACAAAAAGAAGCAATTAATGAAGCACAGCCTTGGCTGATTAACAGCAAAGCCAAAATGAAGAGGCCTCAAATTAACAATGTATTCAGAGCATAAACAAATAAAAAACAGCAATATTAAATTCATTTCAGGAATGACAATTTTGTCTTTCTGAAAGCAAAAAAGGGATGGCAGAGATATTTATTTTAGGATAAGCAGAGAACACGTGACTTTAAGCTTGATGTGTTATTTTGAAAGGGGCAGAAAATCCAACAGCAAGTCCCTTACCGAGAGCATGAGACGATATTTGAAGTCAGGGAACTCTTTGTCGCATTTCTCACAGCGGAACATGCCATTCTGCTGGTCCACCACCTTCTTATTGCAGTCTTTACTGGGACAGGCCTGATACAAGCAGTTCTCTTTGCGGATGTAGACTATGGTGGCGATGCAAGAGAAATAATCAGCCTGGGAAGAGAATAGAGCTTGTGTCACAAAAAATATTTGATTTCAAGGCTTACAAGGAGACACTATTTTTGCAATATATCTTGTAATGGATCGTATTAAACACAGTAACAGAATATAGTACTATACATCCTAACAACCACTTCTATGCCATACAATTCCTTTAAGTTCTTATGAGGTAACTGCAGAACCTACATAGCATAATGTATAGAGTTTAAAAAAAGAAAAACAAAAATGCAGTCTGCTTGCAAAATGGGCCAAGCAGAGAGGCAAACAAACTTGCCTATATTCATTTAAGTGAGATATGCAAAGCAGAGAATATGCATACACATAAAAAGGGCTTGTGAACGGGGCTGGAGGCAGAAGGGAAAGAGAAGCCGTAGAGCACCTGGAGGGGAGGTCAAAGGCTCTGTGCTAAATGTATGCAGAAGAGACAATGGGAGGACAGGAAGTTCACAGGAAATGTGGTTGGATATGAAAAGGGAGACACAGTGGTACCAGAATTTATTTTGAGCGGTTGGCACTTTCACTGCATTCAGTACACACTGGTGTCCTGGTGACTTTTCTGAAAGCCTTTAGAGGCATGAACACCATGCCTTTTTTGTGAGAATTATTAAATGGCCCAGATAAACTATTACCCAACATAAAAATATAAAGCATATCAGGTTTTTAAACATCTGAATAGTAGTTGCATACGTTAAACTCAACCATTGAATACTAACCAAAGTTATTCAAACAAAAAGATCAAAACTAACTTGTAAATGTGAAATGTGTTTTCATTGAATCCTTCACTTAACTCATCCAAAAAGTGACTGCATGGATCATGGAATTAAACAATAGCATAAACTGATTTCTTCAAAATAGATTCATTAAGTTAGGAAACACTTCACTACTGCAAGATGCAAAAAGCTTCTCCTCTGACTTTGAACTATTTTAAATGGTGAAAAATTTGACTATTGTGTTTAATGTAATTAAATGTTAACTTCTTGTTTGCTGATATTCAAAATAACTGCACTATTCCTTTGTTAATTATGTTGTTAATGTTAATTAACTTTATTATAACTTTTATGAAAAAGCATTTTAGCTACAAATCAATAATCAAATAGTAAATGTTTCTAGGCTATCAAGAAGTGTTTTATTTTTGCCAATGAATGCTATGGTCTATAATGTCAGCTCACATATATTGTTAAAGTAACAATTGCAATATTATCGGTCAACTTCAACTTCTCCAGACAAAATTTTAAACCTTGGTATGCACTACGATTTACATTGTTTATGGGTAGAAAAAAGGTTTTAAAATTGATTTAAATGGATAACAGGGTTTTTCAACTACCAATCGGAACAAATTTCTATGATAAATGAGATATTGCATGTTTGAGGGTGAGAGGATAAAGGAGGTAAAACTAAAAGTCTTGAAGAGTCAGCTAAGGGCAACTGACCGTTTTAGACATGACATTAGGAAAAAAATGGAAAATAGACACAGGAGACAGGAGGATTACAGGGTGAAAAAGAGGTCAGTGGCTGAACATGTACATGACTCTCCTCTTCACAAGGCTCTTGAGAAACACATTAAATCAAATCTTGCTAAGACAAACACACAGCACCCATGTTTACCCTGGTGACAATGGTCCTGATGAGAGCACAAAGATGAGATTCTTCTGCAATGGCCTTAAGAAACTCATGCTCCTCCGAAAATCAGGTCCTGATTCACATTTATGCTGTAAAATTGACTCTTTAATGAAATGCAAAAAAAAGGGCACTTTGCCTTTCCGAGGACTGAGATTTCAGCTCACAGTGGATTTGTCATCTCTCATTGGACCATAATCTATACAGAGCCTCTGGCAAAGTCTTAACCCCATATTTTCTAAGGAAATGGGATACGAAAACAACAACAAATGGCAAAAACGTGTTACTACTGTAATTGATTTCTCTCCTGACAGGTTTACTGCTGACCACCCAGTTGTTTCGCTTTAAGAATTCGACCCCAATTAACTTCTTGAAAGGGCTGAAATTGATATTCCATGTCACTTCAAATAAATAAAAAGCCTCCCGGGAAATGTGAACGACAAAGGCAGAGCGGACAGGCTTGCTATTCAATATGGGAAATATCCCCGTAAATTACTGTCATTTCACTTAGTGACAAAAATAAAATCCCTCTGAACATGTCTGCCTCACTGAAATACAACAATTAATCCAGTAAATACCTATGTAATTATTGTAACATTCATTCAGTGGTTGAATGGGTTCAAACAAAGAGTGCAGAAAACAACATTTGTTAAAGTTGCCTGTCAATGTGGCTGACAATTTGAGTTCTTTTAAACAAGTGCAGCCTAGTAGTTTGAGAAGTTCAAGATATTTTGTTTTAACAGCCTAGATGGAAAAATGCAAATATCCAAGTATCATTAAACAAAACTAACAACACAAATTACTGTTTCCAATATATAAAAAATACACTCCACTCTGAATGATCTGAACTTTTATCCCCAGTTCCCAGTGTGGGGGCTACCAAACCTTTTGATGAATTAACTTCACTGATTTTGCCTTATTTTATTTGTCCATATTGAAATAGAATGTGGGGAAAACACACACAAATCAAATACAATTGGATTCCTTCTCAATTGCTATTTATATATATATATATATATATATACACATCTACCTTCACTAAAGAAATATCAAATCGCCTTTTCAAGGCTTAAATAATAAATTTAAAATTTTCCCTTAAAATAACTTTAACAAAGACTTTCATTATGGCAACATGGGAAAGAAAACTAGGACACAAATTTTTTTGCAAGTGCAGTTAATTACAGACAACTGGCAGGGGGCTTTTAGCAGCCTGACCTTCTGTCCCAACAGAGCAGAAAGTATAAAATCAGGATAAAAGTATGAACACATCTTCTCACAGAGAAAAGGTTAAAGTTTGGTTAACATTTTTATGTTAGGAATTCTTCAATATTTAAAAAAAAAAAAAAAAAAAAAAAATTATATACATATTATATATGCGCGAGATATTATACATGTTATACTTATTTCACTCATATTTAAATTATTTTCTGTGGCACTTAAATTGGCATGCATTACATGAAATTTTACTAGTTTGGTATTATCTACTAAAACGTTAGTATCGTGAAAACTATTCATCCTCATATGGCAGAAAAACAAAAATAGGCTGCAAACAAGGTCAGATTTATTATGCAGCTTATTTGTAGTGTAATCTCTTAATTATTAGGCTCAGTAAATGGAGTCCTGTTAATCTCCATTCTCCATCTCCAGTGCTGAATGTGAGTAATGCTTTAAGCACACACCTTGGGAAGACTGGAAGGGCATTACAATGTGTGATTAATGAGCAGAGAGAAAAGTAACTGTGTAGCTAAATGACTGCATCCCTATTTTTTTTTTGTTACAGAACATGTAACACAGGACTGACTGATTACAATTAATCAGATGAACAGAAAATGAGAACATAATAAGGTGATGCTCCACAAGACACATTAGAGGAATTCCTAAAGGGGACATACTTATTACTTGTTCATTTCAATTTCATTTTTAACAGTAAACTGGCTTTTTTCTGTGAACATTTGATACATGCTTATGAGGGTTTTGATATTTAACAAAAAATATAAAAGTCATTCTGTTAAAATATATATTTAAAAAAATTATTAATTTAGATTTAAATTAAAGCTATAGAGGCACTTAAGAAATAAAAATAACTAAATTGAACAGAAAAAAAAATCTAAAAATAATTCAAACTACTAACAAACCTACAATAGCCAATTATGCTAAACATAGTACATGTATATGTTATATTCTGCATAAAATTTCATAAGTTTTATAATTACTATTGTTGTTCGTGTTTAAATATGAGCAGTGAATTGTTTGAACTTATGATTTTGAGCAACAGATGGGCGAATGGAATGATAGCCAGTAGGGGTGTGAACCTAACACTGGTCTCAGTTTGGTTCGGTTACGATTATCATGTCATCGATTTGGTTTAATTCGGTATCTTGGTGCATTGACAATTTTTTCCATCCACAATGTTATATTTTACTTCACAACACAAGCAAACAATTTTGTCTTTTAATACAAGTCAGATATAAACTGTACCTTTAATTTTACCCGCCCACAAGGATCCACGAGTATCACTGTAACAGCCGAGAGGAAGAAACACTACCTCACGAACATGCCAGCAGGTCAAAGGTCCAAAGTGTGACGTTCAATGTTAGTGAAAGACAGTCCCATCAAACTCACAAGCAGCGAGTTGTGCAAAGTTGTCTGCTTTTTAAGTAGTTGGAGTATTTTAATTGACCTCCCTTACCATAGTAAGCTACAGCGACATAGTGCATATGAGATAAACGACGTCAGTACATAATAACTGGTTATGATCTATTACTGAACAGATACCGAATCATCTGCATCACAATGCATCAAAAACAACTAATTTGGACAACCCTAATAGACATTTAAAACGAATGAGCAATAGCCATAAAGAGAAAAATAAAAGAATACATAGACAACATGATATAAATATAGATAAAGGTATATACATGGAATAAATGACAGAAAATGGGCAAAAAACAGGCAATATAAAGACAAACAAACAATAAGAGAAAGATCAATATATAGACAGAAAAAAAATTGAGTGAAAAATAAATTGATTAGACAGACAATTATAATGCAGATTCTTCACAGGAAAATATCTACATACTTTGTCTCCATGGCCAAGATGCTCATTTTTGACTTCCGCCAGGGTCTTCCAGTTTGTGTTTCCACCACCACCGGGTCCTCTCAACTCTGTCATGGACTGTCCATCCAATGCATGTCCTTCCTTATCATACCTGTAAACGAACAAAACAAAAATAGTGAGTATCTAATGCTGTCGATCATAAAAAAATAAAAATATCAGTCAGACATCCGTTTATCCATATATACAGGCAATAGCTCATCTGTTCAGGCAGACAAGTAGCTGATATCTTAACTACATCTACAGGACACAGATAAAAATATCAAGGAAAAAAAAACAGCAGTGGTGGCCATAGAGGCGGCTGGGGGCTACTTGTGAAACGAATCAACAGTATAGAAATGGTTCAGGGAGATAGGGTCAGGGCCGCAATGGTGAAATCAGAAACCCATTTTCACTAACGCTCCAGAGTGGCTTGGAAGACAGGTTGGTGGGGGGGTTAAAAATATATATATAAAAAAAAAAAAACTATACTCAGGATGAAGCAGTGTATCTGCGGAATCAATACAGCATTATAGTCTAGAGACCGTAGGGTTGGGTGCTGGAGGGGTAGATACAAGTGTTCAGGGCTTGCTCTGGAAGGCATGACTAATTGAAAATATCCAAGTTAATAGACAAGCGCCTGGCTGCTTAGGCGGTCCCATTTTTCCATTTGAAAAATGGGTTTAATTCTAAAGCATGATCTTTCACCTATGCTCTTAGCTCTTTTGTAATATCACCATACTTGCGTACTTCGGTAGATATAGCACTATAGTGATGCACTGCAAAAAGGATCAGCCTACTTTAGATCCATTTCTTTTTTTCTCTCCCAACCATTTCCACCCCACTTCAATGAAAATACACTGAGGAAAAAGCTTGCTTGTAGTCAAACATATTCATACGACAGTGATGCTAAATGATACTATGCTTAAAAAAAATAAAATAATTGCGAATCTTGTGGATGAGTCATGAAAATAAACAATACTGCAGACTAAAACAAACACTTTATATGGCCAAGACCTGATGGTGTACGGTAATTGGCTGACCGAGTCCAATGTATGGATGACTGGTGGTGCCATCGTGGAAGGCAGAATGAACACCAGAGGAACAAATTGGAAATGGCATGTGCTTTAGAGCAGTGGAGTGACAGGCTGGCGCTCACTGCAGCGTGTCTGAACTGAGCAGAGCAGACAACAAGAGGAAAGCAGTGAGATTGAGCACTGAACGGACTGTCACATGTCAGAGGACATGAAACGCTTGTGACAGGAATAGCAAGAGGGGGAAGCAAATTAAGAATGTGCATGCATCTACAGGGGGATTCCATTAATAACTCTTGCTTGAGTGCTTTGTTTCTCAACAGCTTTAAAAAAAAAAAAAAAAAGTGGTTATACAGAAATAAACTGTATGGAAGAAATATAAACAGTTCAGCTCTAAAAAAAAATAATAATAATAAAAATAATAAAAAAAATAGTGCCATGAGTCTTTCAAAACTCATTTCTTTTCCGTTAGTTCAGTGGTCACCAAACTCAGTCCTGGAGGGCCTGTGTCCCTGCAGGGTTTAGCTCCAACTTGCCTCAACACACCTGCCTGGAAGTTTCTAGTATACCTAGTAAGAGCTTGATTAGCGGCTTCAGGTGTGTTTGATTAGGGTTGGAGCTAAAATCTGCAGGACACCGGCCCTCCAGGACCGAGTTTGGTGACCCCTGCGTTAGTTTAACAAAATTTTTGTAATATAAATTACAAGCAGCCTTGACCATGAAATCTTTTGTAACCGACATTACATGTAAAGAACACTTAAAAATATTGACAATTTGCTGTACTAATTTAAGGAAAATGTCAATGATCAATTGAAAGCACTTTTAAATTTAGCAGACTTTTGGTGGTCAATGTAGCAAATTTGCCTGAGCTACTTGAACCAAATGTGATATATCTTTCAAAGTTACAATTACATTGCTGAATGCACAGATGCCTATGGAAATAACTTGTATCAACAGCCACTTTTCCACGATCTTGCCTGCGCTATTATAAGAACAGTTAGGTTTGGTTTCAGTTGTGTTTCCATGTGAGCCTGGAACAGCACAGCACGATTACAAACCGTTCTCTGCCCATAATTCTAGGCAAAATTAGACAACCATACCAGTTTTTCCATAGCTGGCATGGTAGAATCTGACTTTCAACAAAGTAAATATCAGAAAAATAGTCAAAAGTCCCAAAACCAGAAATATTTGATCATCATCTGCATTGTGGTTACATTACACTTGCGCGATCAAGGCAAAGACACATCTGTATTATATTCTAAACAGTTCCGTTATCAGAACCACAGTGGAAAATGAAAACGTTTCTGTGCTGACTGAACCAGATAAGCAAACAGAATCCTTCAGCCTGATAGTGGAAAAGCTCACCATGTGCCAGTAAATACAGCATTTCTTTTAAATAGTCAGGTCATGTGATGCACAAAAAAACAAATTGATAAAAAAAAAAAAGCAAAGACATATTTGCCTGAGCACAAGCTTAGATCAGAAGTTGCAATTTGTTCCACACACAAAGCCTCTCTATGGCTTGAGAAAACTTGGAATATAACCACACGAGTCATATGGACTGCTTATAAAGCTTGGCAGGATAAATCCTCATAGAAAAGCCTTTTGTGGGACAAGTAAACAATAACATTCATTTTTGGGCCAACAGTTCCTTTGCACAGTGGCCAACATTCTCTTGAAGCTCACTGTATAGTACAACAGTATTCCCTGTGGAGAACTTTAGTCATCTTAATTAAGCCAAGTGGACATACCAATGACTTCCCTTAAACAAAACTGAGCAACTAGTGACCCTCATTTAAAATCTCAAATAGAGCTTGATGGAGACATCTAGTGTAGGACTGCAAGCACAGACAGACTCCTCGGTGTGTGTTGCTTTACTCCACATGCTGGTTTGAAGGCTTTGACAGGTGGGGTGGAGGCAGAAGAGGTTCCGCTGCCTCTGAGAAGACTGTCGAAAATGAGCCAGTCAGAGTAATTGGCAACCTATGAGTAAGAGTGCATCAGTGAATGAGAAAGAATGATAATGAACAGGGTGAAAGTGTCAGGGTACAATGGAATGATGGGAGGCGTGACTGGTGGTGGAATATCAAGTCCACTGCAGGAGAGGCAGATTGAGAGTGGTCCTAATCTCTGACGCCATCTATTGGACAAAAGAATACATGCAACAATGTTGTCTATGACCACAAGTTTAAATTCTGCCATTTATGTAACTGACTGTTACTCTAAAACCAATTAGGAGTTTTTGATCAACAAGGGGTTTTCAGTGACCAATATATAAAGTACCAGGAGTGATGCTTCTCTTTGGAGTGATGCTACTATTTGACCAAAGAAAATCCAAAACATTTCACTGTTACTGAAAACACTCACAGCATTAAAAGAAAGAAAACATATTCATTATAGAAATACCTTAGACTTTCCTTGGCTCAAAAATCACCTTATCCGTTTTCTTAGTGACAATTTATACTTAATGTAAAAGATCTATTACACAAAAAAATATAAAAGATAATAGTGTGTCTCAACAGAAATTAAATCAATCATGTAATATTAACATAAAAAAAAAAACAATCTCAGAAGCAGAAAGGAACATGGATTGAAAATTTCCGCAGTCCATGCGTTATAACAATTTTAGAAGAATTAAAGCATCTACAATATAAAATAAAATAAATAACCCAATACCAGCAAGACTGACAATAAGCTGAGCTCTAAAGCGTGAGAACGAACGATCCTCAATCAATGTGATTAATTGGATTGACTTTAACCAGCAGACAACATCTGAGTGCCTTAATGTGTTCAACTCCACGAGGACTAGACTTCAAGGTTAAATCCCACTGGGCCTATAGCTTAACAGTTCAAAGATGGTCATTGTCATTTAATGCCAAGATGAAACTGTTTGCAACACATCTTACTTAAGTTACATAGTGAAATGCATTGGTAAGTACTAAAAAAGTAAAGAAAAGATGGTTGGTGGGGCCAGAAAAGTGGGCTTGGTGACAGAAAGCCACAAAAATAAAACATGAAGGAAAGTATTATACAATTGCTTTTACTTTGGAATAACATGCACAATAAGATTGAAAATGTGTATAAAGAAAGCATATAAGGTCTGTCTCATGCTGGTTTATTTGGTGACCAAAACAGATAAATAATACTGCTTAAAAAATAGCATTTATTCTACGACCACTTTGGAAACAGTAAAATGGACTGCTATAACACCTGTAAAATAAAATAACAACCCCGAGAGGCCTCAGAAGTATAGAACAGGCACAGTATGTCAAGTGTCAAAATGAGTCGTTATGTTGCAGACCTCAACAATAGCTCCAGGTTGAAAACAGCACTTACTGCAGCTCAGCTAATTGAAGGGCATCTTTTGAGTCCACTGTGGCCTGCTGGACCTTCAGAAGGCTGGTCAAGAGGCCATGCGCTGCGCACTGGCCCATGATTTGAAAGCTCATTATCCCTGGCTCTTCAAGTGAGAAGAGGACAGACGTGAGCCTAGAGAATAGGATGAACTTACCAACGACTGCATCAGCAAATCTAAAGTTCTGAAACGTCGCTGACAGAGAGCATTTTTCAGCTCTTCAAAATGCAAGGAAATATGCCGGTTCAATCCCTACGCACAGCCACCAGATGCTTCAAGCTGGCACTCTGGGACTATGAGGAAAGCTGCTGTGAGAACCCTACCTCTCCTGTACCTCGCCCTGCTGTGTTCAGTCACATTCCAATACCCTTATTATGTAAATGAAGCCTTCAGATCCCCCCAAAATAATTACCCTCTCAAACTGGTAGACTAGAGGCTGGCAAAACAGAGGTTTTAATCGCTTGTCAAAATGTGCAAAAAAAAAAAAAAGAGGTCAGAAAATAAAGTGAAATTTAACTTTGAGACCTTGTTATGAATCTCTTTCATCTTATTTTTCTTTTTCAGCACTTGGGGTCTGTAACACTGGGAGGTAGAGTACACAGAGAGAAATAGATTGAAACCTGCAGGAAAAACAAAGAGACAGTAGACATCTTCGGCCATTGTGTGGCATTGATTACGGATTGTAAACAGATGGAGATGAGGGACACAAACACGGGATGGCATAATTACACTGTGCTAGTTTTTGAGCAAAATCGAATACTCAAAAACATTAAACCAGAGAAGTTTTATACATTTTTTTGGTTACAGCTAAACATTACATAAACTAGTCTCTCATTGTACTGTTTCATTGTAGTGCTTTTTGTTAAGAATAACATTTTATATTTCAAGCATTTGTTTTAGTCTTAATAAATAAAATGCACAAAGATGTAAGTGTAACAGAGAATTATTTTTGTGTAGTATGCAGTACCCACACCACAAACTCAAAAGCGAAAGTGTCCGCAAGGCCCACCCCCCATGTTTTACTTGTTTTTGTTTATATGTGAACATTTTCTAGCCATCACGTCTCTCACTAATGTGGCTTCATAGTAAGAGTTCAGTTTTAAAGAAGTGAAAATGTGTAGTGCATTATGAAGCAAAAAAATAAGACCAGAATAACAGGTATGTGAGCACACAGCCAGACTAACCTGCGCAGCACCAGATATGCTATTCTTTGTTTAAAATTTGCTGTGTCGCAGCCATGGGAGCACATGAGACACAAAGAATAACGAAAACACAGAATAGAGTTTAATGTATTATGGTAGTTGTCACTCTGAAAAGTGCACCTATGCTCTAAATTAGAGACTAGTGAGTTGGTCCATTTTCATTGGTCTTAAATAGTGGGTGGGTGGGTCCCAACTGTCCCAATTGTCCCATACAATTGCTCTGATGCCCATGGAATAAATAATTCTTTAAGAAGCACGTGGACTATTTTCTCAAAACAACTAAATGTAATTTACTCATCCTTATTTTGTTTTTTAAAAATTATGATTTTATTGTATTGTGAAGAATGTTGAAACACTAAACCCAGAAGACTCATGGTAAAATATTCTTACTGTAATGTTATGTAATTAACTATTTAAAAAAAACAAAAAACAAAAACTACTGCATAAAAAATAAATCACAATATTAAACAGTTCATTACATCTTATCTTAGATTTCATTGTTAAGATGACAATTTAGACCGGCTTGTGACTGAAAGTGCGCAATGACTGCAGTTCACTCAATTGCAATCTGGTGATTATGCAATAACTGTGACATGTTTATCTGTGATATTTTAAGACTCATAATTATAAATTTGGCAGTCCCAACACGCACCTAAATTGGCAAGAGGAAGCAGAGGAAACATTAAATGAGTCATAACAGTTTTTTTCAATTCCGTCAGAAGCAAATAAGAATGTTTGAGGATTAGGACAGCCCCTCTGCTCCAAAAACACAGGCAGCAATCATATACTCAGTGCTGCTGCCTTGTATACAAGCATTATAACACCATCATCTCTCAATAAGGCGTTCAGCTCCATCGTTTCCCCATCTTCCTTGTTTCACATCCCCAGAGCAGAAATAAACATTCCTGTTCTCAAAGGACCCGAGTCACAGGAGTCCACGAGGGGAAATTGAGCATCTTGGCAGGGGATTAGCCATGATTTGCATTCCTATATCAGCCTGAATGCAAAGCCCACCAGAGCACCACTGATAGAACTAATCTTGATATCAAAGGGATGAGCATGCTCACGCTCTCGGAGTTCTGGAGTGTGCATTTTAGTGTCTGCTCTTTGCTAGTCCCAATTCTCACAAGTGGAGAAACAAAAACAGAGGAGCATCAGAACGCATCTGTTTCGTCTAGGACAAACACTTAACAACAAATGCGGCGTATTGCACAATGTGCAAGAGCAAGTGAGAAAATTCACTCACCAGCCCCGTAGTTTGTACGCCTCAGGAATGTCAGGGTTGATCATGACTGTGCTGCTATAGAGAGTGGAGAGAGAACGCCCCCCGTAGTCAGACAATCTTGCACCCTTAATGGCCAAGATGGGTTGACCACTGCCATCAAATGTCTCTGCCTGAAGAAGGAAAGGACAGGGGAATTGTTATGTATTGTTATTGTTATGCGCTGACCAAGTGAATATATACTCCTTCTAAAATGCGAACCCATTTTACTTGCTAGCCGCAGTGCAAAAGAGTAATGAGCTAATGTAGTTTTGCAGATTTGGTGTTTCATGGCAAAACCTGATTAGATGAAAACGGTTGACATGCCAAATAGAAGCCGACATCTGGCAGCTGCAAAGGAAGAGGGAAGATTTTCCCAATGCTAAAGACAACATCATCTGGTAGGAGATGATTTAAGGCTGGATTACATGATATTCATGCAGTGACTACACTATTATTCAAATACATAGGGTCAAAAAGAAACACATACTTTTATTTAGCAAGGATGCAACATTGTTCAATAGTCAACAAACATTCATAATGAACAGAGATTAATATTATATACAGTGCATTGAGGACGATTTGTTATCAGTTTAGTAACAGACCTTGACAATTTATGACTGACGGCTAAAGGTCTGGGAACTTTTATTTGTTCTAAATATATCCACAAATATTCTATGAGTATCCACAAATAAATGTTTTTTTGTTACTGCTTTTAGCAATCTTTCTCTTATCTTTATGACTAAAATGACAGAATATTTTAAGGTTTTTACTGCCAAAAAAGGAGAATATAAGCATACCTGCGTATTTGTCATGTGTTCAATCATTTATGCATATTTTTAATAATCCAGCATTTAAGTCAAATTAATCAATGCTCATCATCACAAGTTATCCTCAGAATAACAGACGGGTATGCATGCATTAAATCACTGATTCATGAATGTCTCAGACAGTTTATTAATGAGCACTGTCATCAATATACACGTCGCAGCTTTATCTACTCCGACTAAAAATTGAAGATGCAGAGCATCAGTCTGAACCGGTTCAAATTTCAACGTCTGAAAATATATGGCTTATTTAAAGGGATATGCAACAACCTTTAAAAAATTTGATTCTGGAGGTTGTTAATCTGAAAGATTGAAAAAATTTATTCTATAATAAAAAATCACTTTAAATTATAACCATATTGCACAGTATTACTTTGCTTAACTGCATTTTGAATCAAATTTTGGCCCTGTGCAAAATCTATCAAGTCAAGTTAAATCTTATTGAGTCTAAACATCTGTAAATGTGTGTATATCATTCAGAATATGCAATCTTTGATTTATAAATGCACAATACAACACTGTTTTACTTGGTACAAAATTAATGATCCAAAAAAATAATAATAATTACATAATATTTAACAAAATCATCCATTATACTGTAAATATTTGACATTACCTGTACTATAAAGCACTGAATACAGTATGATGTAAAAGGAATGAAAATTGATCTAGTTACGTACTTCACTGCCCCACATGGTGAGCTGGATGACTCTGCCAGACATGTCAATCAGTTGGATGTTCCTCTTGGATACCTCACGACTGTTCTTGGTCGTGATGCGTGTCACATCCTCTGCGTTTTTACACACTCCGATCACATCTGTAAACACACGCCGTACGAATTTACAACACCGCTTCTCCCTCAATTTATCGAGGGTAAATAGGTTTGGGATAACTATACAGAATGTAATTCCACAACACCCGTCAATGCTCCATTACAGCGCACCATCTTAATCCTCTCATATCAGACGCCGTTATGAATCATTTAGCTGCCATTAGGAGCGTTTCACAAATCACTGCCAGCACCTGACTCAAATCTTGGATAAGAAATAAACCCGCTGCACCTCGGCGTGCTACGACTTCCATTACCATAATTAGAGGCATGCTTATTGACTCTTCATTCTACCAGTGACAGCGTCTTTCTCCTCCAGTTCTGCTAGAACCCGACAGGGACACAAAGTCAATCTGCACCACAGGCCATTACTGTCATAAGCAGTTTTAATATTGCGTTCATCATCAACGTTATAATTACCACAACCTCCTGGGTCTCAACACATTTGTTACGCTACAGTTGCGCCACAGTCTCTACCGCGGTTAATTATTAAAATGCAGGTTATTGATTATACCAATGGCAGAGGCCAGAGTGAAGATGCTCTCACCCAAGATGGTGTCTTTCTCTCGAGACTCCAGGTCTGCAATGGAAACAAAGTCGCACTGCACCATGGGGACGTCATGGCTGTCCTCGCAAGGGATGATGCTCGTCTCGCCATTGAGAGTCATCTCGTAATCGTTCTTGAGCGAAGAGAATTGTTTGTTGGCAATTTTCAGGGTGCCTTTAGAGATGTAGTAGACCTGAGGAAAATAAGTGAAACAATTTAGGTCACATTATCAATACGTTGTAATTGATTCTGATACCAAATTTGCTGTAAAATGTCACCTTTATTTATCATCTGAAGTTCCTTCTTTTAATGCAAATAAAAGTTTTTGTAAAGCACAATTCCTACATGCAAGTTTTTTAAATAACTTGTTTAGATTTGACATTTCTAATAAATGTTTACAGTAAATGCGACTGTACTTAGTTTTCTTTTTTACTTCTATTTTATTTTCCCTCACTTCACAAAAAAAAAAAAAAAAAACACGCAAAAATTTTTTTTAGAATACATGTTTATATAATTTGTAAACACTTACTGCTACCGGTAGCTTATTTTACATGACAATTACAAAAAGCAACTCGTATATCATGGTGTCTGAATATTTTCTTCTCTCAATGCAATCCGAGTGGTGGACCATATAATCAGACGCAACTTATTTTCCTGAAAATGCAGTCAATTTTGTATCCCTACTTCAAAGGCAAATACATTTACAACATCACACAAGTGATACGAAAGCAGGGCTTACTTTTCCCTGCTCGATGAGGGAGAAGAACTTGTCCACCTCATTAGTGAATCCAGTTGCTCTGATCTCCCCCTATAATAAATAAAAAATAAAAAAAAAAGGTAAAATGTAACTGTCTATTACTTTTCTTACAAGATTCTAATCTGTGCACAGCTGAGGAATGCTTACGCTTTCATCCACAAGCTCCATTGAGAAGAGTTTTCCGTCTCCCCTGGAGTTACTCCATGTGCGGATGGCACTCTTGTTAGTGACTCGGGCTCTAATGGTCCATCTGAAGAAAACAACGCACTGAATGCAATGTAATGTAATGAACTTAACTATGAAATGTAATTAACAGCAAATTGCCATGCAAAAGACAACCAGACTGAAAAAGACAGATGAAAGAAAATGTATACAAACTTCGACTGGTATGGATTGAGGCTGGCGATAGGCACAACTTTAGAGCTGCCTCCAGGAGTATTGGGCGCAGCCATGGGCTTTTTCCCGAAGCTCTGAGCAGACGGTCTGTTCATTGAACCTATTGGAAGTAGAAGAGAAAAAACTATAGCTAAGAACTAAAACAGTGGAGATCATCACAAGATAAAACTGACTGCAACAGCACAATTTTGACAACACTAAAACACACTTTGGTGACAATTTTAGAAGTTTTAACACAATACCAGCTTCTATGGCTATTTCCATGACAATTTGATTTTATGGCAAACCCCGATAAGGTTTGTTTAATATATGTTTTTCTGAAAACAGTAAATGGCTAGGTTTGTTTCAAATTTCAAAAAGTACAGAGTTAAAAAATGTTATACACAAACCAAAATATGCATACCATTCACAATGGCAAAAGGACAGGTTAAACATTGCAGTTTACATAATGTTGAAAATATACAGTTTAAGCAACTGTACAAGTATTACTAATTACTTAATTGATGACAATGGTCATAAAAAAAATAATACTAAATAATATAAAATACTTAATATAAATAATATACAACTAAATACAAAAAAATACTCTTACCGTCATATTAGTGCATTAATAGTACCAGAAGGAGATAATAAAATTCCTACCCTTTCTACAGCTACTTATTACCAGTATACAATGTTTAAAACCATCCCAACAGCAGCGGCAAGAGTTTTCAATGTATTGAATAGTTTGCTTATCAGTTAATCTAAAAAAAGTCGTTGATCAGCGGTTAGTTTTCAAACCAGTCTCTATAGTTACGATCAGATTATCATTTAAACACAAAGTACTTATGGATATTCAAACTAATTTTACCAATTGTATAAAGTTGATCATTTATAACACTTTAGCAGTTTAAAACTTCCTAACACCTGTCAGCTACTACTGGAATAGAGCTGTAACATTGCATGCTGTATGCACTAACACTGTGTGCTGAAGTATAGTGAGTGGAAATCTGTTGCTGCATCCCAATTCAGCTTATTGTGAAAAAAAAAAGTCTATATTTTGGAGTGTGCAACAGATGAGTATGGTAGCTTTGAGACAAGCTACTTCCTCATTAATGAACCATTATATTGCTTAGTTACATGCCATAATCATCTTACACATCATCCACATTTTATTCATATTTAATTTCCTACCCTATAGGAGACGCAGCAGCAGCACAATCTGCCTTTTTTGAGAAATCTCCTCATGTGTTTACATAATTATGCATTCAGAAGTAAATGACCAAACACTAAGACTTTTTACCTGGGCTTGCAGTTCTAATAAAAATTGTAATTCAACGCGCAATGTATTGTGAAAAATACTAGCCATTAGAGTATACACAAATCTGCTCTTTAAATTTTTACTGGAAATGGTAGACCATCTGTGTACCATATGTGTAAATACTCGTTTCAACATACTATGATTGGGGAAACACTAATTCTACTTTTGAATACTATTTAGTACATACGGTATGCAAATTGGGAAGCAACATGTGTCATGGAGAGTTGCAGTCCGCCATGTTTTATGACGTCCTTAGGATGTCAAAATGTAAACCAACGCAAATTACAACTAGGAAAAGCCTTCCGTTTTATAGTAATATCCTTTGAAAAATCTCTTACAAACACTCAGAATAAAATGGACTGTCTAAAAAACTATATTTAAAAAATGCTGTGTGAAGCTGAAAATATTAATTCCATAATATTCAGTATCCAGCACTAAATTGAAAGTAAAAAGCCACGCATGGATGCAGAGGGAGCGGATTAAAGAAATGAACGAGCTTATTGGTAAGTGACAGGGTATCAATGATCTGCCACAAGAAAACATTTCCACATACGATTATCTTATTTGTAGTGTGAGCAATTACAGTTTATTGCAAATCAGTGTGTGTGTGTATGTATGTATGTATGTATGTATGTATATATATATATATATATATGATACAATAAATCTATAGAGAGCAGTGGGATCCAGTGCTCCTGTGTCTCAAATTCCTAGAATGCACTGCACTGTGACATGTTCTTATTTTTTTATACATGAGAGTTTTACACACACACACGAATGTCATTTTAAGTTCATGTCTTTACCATCACTTCCATTCTGTGGGTGTAATGGACGTGCAGTTGGAGCTGGAGCTGTACTCTGTGCCTTTGACTGACCTTCAATAAAACAAATAACATTGCACCAACATGATTACTTTAAGACCATGCAAAAGAACCTCTGAGCACGTGTTCGACGAAGCATTTTTTTCAAAGCTGATCATATTTTTTCAATTGTTTTCAATGGAATCAGCAATGTGGCGAGGTGCTAAGCGTCAATTTAAGCAAAGCACTGATAGCTCTGTGTTTTTTAAAAGCTCCAACAGGTGGAGAAGCTCTTACAGCTGAGCGTTTTTTTAAACAAAGTTTGGATTTCAGCTGTGAAAAAATCCTTCAGTGAACATGTGTCTTAAGGGCTGAAATGATATTTTATTTTTATTTTTTTTATAAAAATGTTTATTAGGATACAACATTAATTTTAAATAAAATCTGACGTGTCAAATGTACTCTTACCCTCAACATAAGGAGTTGGGTCTCCAATTTTTCCTGGCATTTGGTCAGCAGACTTGAGCACTTCCATGTCCAGTATAACCACCACTCGTCTGTTTACAGCCGCAAACAAAGGAAAAACATGTCTTAATAATAACAACAACATCAAACATAAACTGCCTTTCCAAAATGAAATAGGCACAAATTGGTTTTTTTTAAAGAATGCATTCAATTTCTAAAGTGACAGTTAAGACACTGTTTATCGTAAAAATGTAAATATATTTCACTTAAAAATCTTTTAAGATTTCTATTATTCAAATCATGAAAGAATGCAATGAAGTCTAGACTAATGATGCAGAAAATTTAACTTTGCCATCATAAAAATATATCATTTTAAATTTTATTGTGTTTATTTCAAGCATATTTTATAATATGTAATATTAGATTTGATTAAAATTTTTACTTAAATACATTACTTCTTTTATTTTTACAAAATCTTATATAAATAGCAGAGCCCCAGAGAAGCCCGTTACAAAATCTATTAAGCCTGCTAACAGCAACTGTGGAAAAAAGAAAATGAGATCAAGACCTGGAGCTGAATGCCTACCGTCCATCCTTGAGAACATTAGTGACGCTTCTTTTCAGCATACAAACACAGTTAGTGGTCAACTGGTTTTGCTCTGCCATGGGATTGAGCTGTGTGGACAGCATGAATGCTGCATGCAGGAAAACAAATAGACCATATTATATAGGAATGCATGGACTCCTGGGGTCCATTCTACGTACATGGATTACCCAATTAGCTGGATTTGGTTATTGACGATTTAACATGATCCAGGATTGTTTCGTTCTTTAAAACTCATCCAAGAGCTGTTGTCATAGCAACAGGTCTGGTAGCTCAAACCTGCTTGGGAGCAGACTTATTTCATATAAACAGGATTAGATTGGGTCTTTTCAAGCAAAGGTAATACTGAAAGTATGTACCAAATGCTGATATTTTCTTATAGTAGTAATTATATACACTTGGAAAAAATGTAAAATAGTTATTAAAAAAAATTGAGCCGTCAGCCAATCGTTGGATTGCTGATCATGATTTCGAGGATCGATAGATCTGTCATTCACAACACACGCAGCGATCTCAGATCAGTTCATCCAGACATTTTAATCTTAATTCGCGAACTTGTTTGAAGAACCAAATTAGCCAGAGATCAGTTATCAAGATTAAAAGATCTAAGATGATTTGACAGATCCTGGATCATTTAAGCGAGGTACGAAGAACGGACCCCTGACCTTCATTGCATGCAGCATAGTTATATAGACTAGAATAGTTTATATTGGCTTTACTCTTCACATACAAACATGTGCAGTCATTGCAATCGAATGACTTCCATTGATTTTTAGGCATCTCGTTATGCTGCTTGATATTTTCTTATTATATTATGCTACTAGTTATGTATAGTCATATTATGTATATTGTTTGTAGAGCAAGCGGTTTTGATGGTTTTCTTCTATTTATTATTCCTAGTAATTTCTCCTATAAGCAACTGAATCAGAAATTCTAAAACAATAGCAAAAATGAGTGCACTTCCACATTGAAACATTAGGTCAATAGACAAAGCTGTATAAACAAACATATTTCAATCACTGCTCGTCTCAGTTTTCAAAATAATCTGTGCATGTAACAAAAACATTGGACAAATAAAAATAATAATAATAATAATAATACAAGAAATTCAAAACACATCCTAGACATGTGAATTACAATAAATGTAAAAGACAGACACCAAATTAAATACACAAATGCTTCTGTAGACAGATTAAACTTACAGGACATAGTGTGCAGCCCATCACTCATCATGACACGGAAACGGGACAAACCATTACCTCCATCAATCTTGCGGATGTTCTGAAGAATATTTAACATTTTAAGTCTTGCACTATTTATTTGACATTACAGCTTAAAAAAAAAGTTATAAAAATAGTCTTAAAGAAACATAAATGTAAGCAATATTTTATTAAAAGAGCAATTAAAACAAATTATAAAAAATAAACTGATATGAAAAACCATAAAATATCAAATAAAAGTAAATGACATTTAAACTGTCTGTTAAGATAAGTAACAATTTAGTTTAAGTCTATTGAAATGTTACAAATTGCGGTTATCAAATGTTAATGTTTGAAACATTTTATTCCCCTCAGAAATCACAGAATGTCTGCAATACGGACTTTAATATCATTCATCTCTATGGCCAAATGTTTTCAATCTGTTCAGACTTTCAGACGCCTGCTACGGGGCACGGTCCGTGTATCTTTCGTTCATTCGATTATTCCATTTATTCTGGAAAACGAAACACCAGAAAAACAGTCAATATTTCGTTTTTCTGTTTATTCTGTAGGCACAAAAAAAAACAAAAGCTCATCCGTTATCCTGTTTTTAACTCAAAACGGAGAATTAAAACAAACAAAACAAAAACGAAATAATGAGTCAAAAAACTGTATTTATTCGTTTATGTATATGCGAGTGTGTGTTTGCATGTAGCGAGTTTATGTGCGTATGTGGGTGTATGCATGCATCAAGTTTATATGCAAGTTTCATATAGTTTGTACATCCAATAGCATAGGTGCATATGCGAGTAATTTATAAGTGTATATGCACGTATTTTATGTATGTGTTGATTAGCAAAGTTTAATTTATTAATTTACTTAAATCCTACAGCACCACACAGCTATAGACCATTTTGAGGGATGTAAACAATAACAATGGTCCTAATGTATTTCCTGTTTAACATTTTTAATTTCCATAGCTTCCGAGAATCCAAAAAGGTCCACATATTGATAAATAATGTCATGATAGCTGTTTTAACGTGAAAATATAATTGAATTGCCTCTTGTCACAGTTATGATATAGTATGAGAACAAGCAGGAAATGTTCAAGGGCCAATGACATGACCACATTGAAATGGTCTATTGACCAATCGGCAGAAAAAGGGGCGTCTCATGCACGCCCACACGTTGAATTCCCGTTTTTTTGGTGTTTGTTTTTTGATCAAACGAATAAACAAATAAATACACAGTTTTTTGACTCATTATTTCGTTTTTGTTTTGTTTGTTTTAATACTCCATTTTGATTTAAAAACAGGATAACAGATGAGCTTTAGTTTTTTTTGTGCCTACAGAATAAATAGAAAAACGAAATATTGACTGTTTCGTTTTCCAGAATAAATGGAATAATCGAATGAACCGATGATATACTGACCGGGCACAATAGTTTAGATAAAACACAGTACAAAAGAGGAATAATAAATAAAAGAAAAACATTTATTGAATTTAAATAAGATATTTTAAAGAGATTCATATTAAATTAAAACATTACATTGAGACACATCAAAATAAATGAAACAAAAGCATTGGATTAAAATAATTCATTATAAAATTATTAATGCACTTATTAATTAACTTTGATGAAGTAAGATTACAAATCTTAAGTATTATAATTTTTAAAACACTGAAGGTAAATAAATATAATAGCAAATATTGTATTATATTCTTCAGGATATTTTCAGTGTAATTTTCTAAACATACAAGAAATTACATGCATTTTAGATTTTAGCATGGGGGTCCCTTGCACTTGAACTCTAAAAGATTGAAAATGATAATATGTTGATGAAATGAAATTATTTGATCAATTGTAAACAATGTAAAGAGAATCTGACAATTACCACGCACTGAAGAACAGGGTTGCTGACTTCAGTTCCTTTAGTAAGGGACTGAAAAGACAAATAATACACAATACAAGAATTAAGATATTAAACTTATTGCCATATACTGTAAATCATAACATTACAGATTTGAGATATCTGACAAACTTCACACACATTCAAAACTCTCCATTTTGCATAACTTTATAAGGTACAATGAATCGGACGGAGTATGTTTATACATTTTTAGATATTGTTTACGTTTATATACAAGTTCTCCGTGTTGTGTTGACACGATAAGACTTAAAGCTTGACTTTAACCTAGCAAAAATGCAGTTAAGTTAATAAGAAAAAAAGTAACGAAAAAACTGTCATGATAATTCCTTGTCATAGTCTGAAACCGCAGGGTGAAAAAACTTGTGGATGGCTAACTCACTTAGCATGTTTACGTCTGAAGTGATTGAAATAACTCCACTGTTGTGATCTTACCTCAATTGCCCCTTCCGACAGTCTAACAGTCATCTTTTCACAAAAATATAGCGAAGAAAAGATTCAGTTTTGGAACGACAAAAGACTCCAACAGACCCGGGTCCTGATCAATCTCCTGTTTCCTCGCGCCAACTCTCCAAACGCGCGAAAGTGCGACACACAATGACGCGTTTCCTGCTTCAAACAACTTCCGCTGAATGTCAAAATACATACGACACAAGAGGATCCAAAAATCTCTTTCACAGTTAACTGATGCGAAATAACTGAGAAACAATGTAACCTGCATGTCCATCTTATAACTGATCAATCATATTATGCGTTATAGAAATAATTTTTTTATTTGAATCTACAGAAAGTGGATTTTCCTAAAATGGACACTCAAGAAACCTGCTTTCACTTCTGCCATGTCACAATTTTTATTTTTCAAGAAAAGTTGATTATTTGAATTGGAGTTTCATTCCACTGTAGCAAAGAAAACTTATTTCTTATTGTGCGAAGTAAATGACCTTTTTAAGGAATTATCTGATTTCTCAAAATTGTTCCAAATTGTTAAATATACAGTAGTTATTTGTTAATTGTACTGCTATACAGTAGGCTAATACCTTTTCTATTACTCGTAAAATATAAAGTTTGTAATCTGTATAAAATATAAAAGTAAATGACTTATTAACCCTTTAAATCACAGGTGTCAAATCCAGTTCCTGGCGGGCCGCAGCTCTGCACACTTTAGCTTTAACCCTAATTAAACACACTTGGGTCAAACTAAGAGTCCTTCTGGCTTGTTTGAAACCTACAGGTAAGTGTGTTTAATTAGGGTTGGAACTAAACTGTGCAAAACTGCGGCCCTCCAGGAACTGGATTTGATACCTGTGCTTTAAATGAACACACATGTGAGCCACTTGGAATATCTGGTCAAATTTCTTTTATTAAAAAAAAAAAGAAAGAAAGAAAAAAGAAATCATGACCATTTAGAAAATTTATTCATACAGGGGGGAGTAATTTCAAATGATCCTAAACAATTTACTCTAAGAAGATGTACTAAATTTGGCTCCCAGTGGGGACAGACTACATAGTCACCAATCGCTTATGGAATCATTCTGTAAAAGCATGAAAATAATCTACTTTGGATGAACCTCAAAAGGCTTGTCGTTAGTTTTGTCTGCATTGCCAGGGTTTGTGATCATAGTGGATGCTCCAGGGTTTGGATTGGAAATGACTCCCAGGAAAAATGGCGTTTGACTTAAATCATCCATCAGGGCAAAGAAAAATGGCTGGTTGACAGTAAATGAAGGGTTGGAACGTGAGATGACCACACTTGTTGCGGCCACTGCCTCTGCCCCCTCTTCATTTATCTCAACACTGGACATATGCTGCACACTGGACACAAACAAGGGGCCCTCTGTGATACGGTCAAGCTTTGGGTGACTAAACAGCTTTCCTAAACCTGGAGTGCAGTAGAATTATAGATTTGTTAGTATACATAATTAAAAGAAATATAAAAAATCATTAACACAACAATTCCAAAACGTAAATAGATAACTACATGAAGTATACTATATAAAATGTGTAAGACTACAATGTTGCAACAAATTGATTATTTTGTAATATTGTTTACTAATGTTGGATAATAGACAACATTTTTGTGTGAAAATGACACATCATCATGTCTGGCTGCACAAAAAAAAAAATATTTTGACCCATGATTTTAGTTTAGCTCAATATATACACTCCTGCAAAAACTCCCATTATAATTTTGAAGGTATCTGGATGGTGAAATGAATCCCTAGTTTACATCATATCTGACCTTTGTTATTACTTTGGAAGAAAAAGTTTGGTTTGTTCAGTATTTTCAGGGGTAACTAATATCTATGACTGAAAAAAAAAAACACTGCAGAAAAAGAAAGCTGATACAACATGAGGACGTCTGTATGTAATTACAACATGACACATTTAATGCATTTTCACATTTCAGTTTAATCACAACAGCCAGTATTTAGTTTAAATGGTCAAGGGATTTTTTTTGCAACTTGTGGGGGGCATTTTGGTTCATGTATGAAAAGATTCTTGCCTCAAGCTCCAGTTAATTTCCTACCCTGTTGTGGATCTAAAGTTCTTTTTTATTATTGTGGTGTAACTAAAATACAGTATATAAATGTATTTACCACTAATTAGTCATAATGTGTTAGATGCATGACATCTTACCCATGCTTGTCATTGCCTCTTGGAGGTCCTGGTTGAAATCAAGTTTGAATTTAGGAAGTTTGACCTGCATGTTTCTTTCTCGTGGTAATCGACTGTAAAGATCTGAGATATTGAGCTTTGCTGCGATAGCTGACACGTTCACATGTCCAGATGTTGGCATTACCACCAAGAGACTCCTATCGCCTTTAAAAGGGAATCGAGCAACCTGTAAAGGTAAAAAATGAAGGATAGTGAAAAACAGAGATTTAACCAGTGCTGTTATTTAGTAGCATCTTAAAGGCATTAACCTGGGCATCCAGCCCATGATGGGTGAACATGCTGAGAGGATATTTTGGCCCAAGCATCATGTCCACATTAACAATCTGGTTTTCATCTATGTAGAAATTCTCAGTGGAGGTGAAATGAGGGTCAAAGCGGGTGAGCCACTCTCCTGAAAGAAAAAAAAACACTTGTATTCTATGGTACTTTATTGATTTGCACTTGTGAAATAACAAGGGAACAATAAACAATAATACAAGGCCTCTAATGTGACTCACTGAAGTGCAAGAGGAAATTGCTAAATACGTGCTGGTAACAGGTGTTTGTTCTGACCTTTGTAGTGCATAGCATTGATGAGCATCATAACAGCGCTGGGAGGCAGGCTGGACAAAAACTCTGAGATGTGCCCATTTGTGACTTTCTTGACCCATTCATTGACGTCATTAACATCAGTCAAAGTGGCTGGCTCTGAGTCATACAGTTTCTGAGAATCTTCCATAAAGTCAGATTTCACTTTAAATCCTGAGGGGAAAAAAACAAACATTATATAGATTTGAGTAAAACCAAAATAAATTAAAAAATAAAGACAGATGAAGGGGCGAAGATTCAGTACAAACAACAAAAAAAGCTAATTCCCAATCCAATTTAATGCAAATAATAATAAAAAATGATTCAATAATTTAAACAATAGTAAATAGTAAATATGTTTTTTAAATACACAGTGACCATATTTGACAAATTTCAAGACTGAATTCAGACACAGAGCTCATGTCTGTGCTGAAACCATACATGAAAAGCCTGAAGACAAAAGACAAGCCAGGGCATTTCCAGCATGAGAAGCATGTGGCATTTCCACCATGAGAAGTGGGTGTGTTGATAAGGACATCAATGATCCAGCATCAGTCACTAATACACCCCTTAGGCCAGGAAAGTAAGCTGTACCTGAATAGTTGTTGTAAGACCCCAACATGTACTGTCCTCTGGGTCATGGCACCAATGTACCCTTGTTTTACTCAGCCCGTTATGATCCTGAATTCGAACCAGCATTTCAGGCATGGGAGGCAACATCAATGACTATTACAAGTACTTACTTTTATTAACAAGTGGAACTGAGAACTATTTTGGTTATTGGAACTTCTTTTGTGGGAAGGGAACTGAATGAGCACCTACTTCACAATCGGATCTAACTATGATGCAAATGCAATCAGGAAAATGAATGGGCCTGGTGGCTTGTTCCTATAACTACTCTACCTGGTCTGAAAGCCCCTAGTGCACAGGTGTAAACTCAGTTCCTGGAGGGCCACAGCTCTTCACAGTTTAGTTCAAACCTTAATTAAACACACCTGATCAAACTAATTGAGTGGTTTAGGCTTGTTTAATACCTACAGATAGGTGTGTTGAGGCAGGGCTGGAACTAAACTCTGCAGGGCTGCAGCCCTCCAGGAATTGAGTTTGACACCCCTGCCCTAGTGTAAACCCTCTAGTTCTACTTTGCTCAGCAAGATTCAAACCAGCATTTAAGGAGAACATTTCGAACCGTAGCCTCTAGTGTCATTCCGAATGACTTATTCTCTAGTGAGTTTTTTGAAATCAAGAGAATAAGCTTTACCTGCACTGCTCCTACTAATTGGCCTCTATTACACTTACCCCTGTACTTGTCACTTGCATCCAGGTCAAGGCATCAGTGTAAAGGCCCTTGTCCCACTAAGAGCGGGATTTAGATGGCATGAGAGCTAGGCACACTCTGAAAAACACAAAGGCCATAGCCGCTAGCATATTCTGAGGCATATTTTGAGTTTTGATGTTATTGGGCTATTTTGGGGCTATTTTCGACTGGTCACACAATCTTAAATCTCATCTGGATTATAACACCAATACAGCTGTGACTGATTCCATGCAATGATTCGAACTAGCATTTCTGGCATGAGGGCCAGGCACACTAAAGGACATGAAGGCCATTGCCTCTAGCACCATTAGCTAGTGCACCACCTGAGGCCAAAGGAGTGAGTTTATTTGTACAGCTCTGACTAGCTGGCCTCCATCATTTTTACCCCCCGTCTCTTCTGGATCGCAGCACCAATGCAACCCCTGTGGCTCTGCTCACACATTTCCAAGCATGATTTGAACTAGCGCTTCCAGCATCTGAGGAAGGTGCACTCAAATGGATGCTAAAGACTTGCACAGAGGCACAGTCTCAAATCGCAGTCTCTGATGCGAGGAGAATGAGGTTTTCTTGCAAAGCTCTCTGTTACACCTGCATGACAATATATCTGTTCTGTGGTATAAGTGTGTGACTGTCACCTGTTTTCAGATAGATGCGGCTGGCGATGGGCATGCTCCTTTTGCGGAAGTTACGCAGGAGGTTGCTGAGGGCAGTGTGATAGCAGGGCAGAGCATCAGCATGCAGGTGATGTAGAAGCAGCTCTTCGGTATCATTCGTTGCTCCTGAGATTCAGATAAACAAAAGGATAGAATTAACATCTTGTGGTCTGAATAGCATCTGTTATTCTTAGAGCTTTTAATTCTTCATTTTAGATTCCAGACATACCCAGTGCTAGCTGTGAGAGTGCTACAGACAAGCTAAGAGGGGAAAAGATTACATTAGGGTGATCTGGACTAGGCTTCAAGTTTTCCAGGAACAAAAGGCCAAGCTTCATAATGCCATTGCCTATGGTCTGCTTAATCTGTTTGCCCGTCATGTCCCCATCACAGAGGGTATTAAGCTCCTCCTCAGACGAGCCCTCTTTCTGCCCACTAGAGGGACCTGGTGTTGAAGGATCTGCTTCCAGGCCATCTGGATTAACTGTGAGTCCTTCTGTTACGGTTGGGTCAAGAGTGGCCTTCAAATCCTGAGTTGGACAAGACGATTGGAGTGTCAAAAGTCTAAACATGTATACTTTCAGAGATGTAGCACTGGGGATTGTGGTGTCTTACTGATATGGGTTTACTTGGGGTCAGTGGGATGAGAGGAATTACAGGATCCACTCCATCCTCTGGATCAGTCACATCGTCCTGCAGTTAAAAGTAGTCATTCATGGCATTTCAATTGAATAAAATCATTTAGAAAGTTAAAATAAGATTAACTTAGCAGTTTACCGTCCAGCCTTGCTTGGCGTAACAAAGGAGGAGGAATGCCAGAAAACACAAGTTCATGTTCTAGAAGTTAGTCTAAAAACCAAAGAGCAGACCAATTTACACAGGATTTGGAAATATTCAGCCTTGTTCGCTGATAACTTGTTGTTGTACAAAGGCAATATGTCCATACTTACTAAAATACTTATCTGAATTACAGAAAAAACAAATATTATATCTATTAGTACACATTTTGGGTTCACTTCAGTAGAAATACAAGAAACACCCTGACACACAGTTTTTATTGTGTACTAGATTATATTTTAAACATAACTCCTGTTGAGCTCCCTTACTTGCTCACTGCTCAGAAATTCATAATCCCTACAAGCCAGTGCTATTTTATACCAATTTGCTATTGTAGGATGTATTAATAATTTGAGCTAATTTTTATAGTAGTTAGTAGATTTATTAATTTAGTGTTCTTTTAATATTTGTTTTTTTAGGACAAAGTAAAAGTAAATAAAAATACAAAATATTTAATTGTCAATAGCTAAAATAAAGCATTTTTTAATAGTTAACAGATCCTCAGCACCAAAAAATATGTCAATTTTATTAGTGTTATAATTAACTATAATAACCTCACTACTGGCATTGCAATCTGGCAATAAACCACAAATATAGATGTGATCTAATTATCAGTCACAACTCCAGGAAAGTTCTTTTTAAATTTACAGCCCGAACTAAATATTTAGTCAAATAATCAATAAACGCTTAACATGGCTAAAGGTCTGTCAGCAGTTGCATAATTCCAGGGTTAAGAATTTTACATTTCTTTAACACTACAGATTAGAATAAGAGTATTTACATGAAACAAAGAATATGAATGTTGTATTTAAAAATATATTATATATATTAAAAATATCAGTGTGAACATGGAAATATTACTGGAATTCACGACTAAAGTTTTTAGAAATAAAAATATGCATGTTCAAATACATGTAGGAATTATTTGTGATTACATTTCAAAAACACACAAATAAAGATGAATCGTACATATTTACTAAAAACTGCTGGCAACAAATTCACCTATTGTATTTCAACAGTTTCTTCCAAATACACAGCAAGCAATTATTTACTGAGAATTAACATAACAGAACCAACAAAACTAGGTGCTTACCGTGCAAATCTCCAGGAGTGGGATCCAGCCCTGATTTGGGAAAGAAACACACAAAGCAGGCAATGGGAAAATTCTTGGTTGTAGGGGTTGGCAGTCTCGCAGCACACAGTTACATTTCAACTTTCATTGATCTTTACCTCATAGTCAGTACCTACCTCTTCATAGATGTAAATATTGAGAGACCTTGAGGTCGAACATCAAACTCAAGTGTGTAGATTGCTGAATCTGTGAATAGTTTGAACGAAGTAGGTTATAAATTGGAATTATAGTTTGCTGAGCTGAATAAACTCACTGCTGACTGTGCATGCAAGGCACTGAATATGAGTAAACATTCTGCATATGAGAAATTAATGAGCAGGAGATGACAAGAAAGCACTGCCAATGTTGATATTAATATAGACTGTTATTGGATAAGGGCTTTTATATTGCTTTCTTATACTGTATGCCAGACAAACAAAGCAGTGCCAGACTCCACCATTACCTTGGGAGGTGTCTGCCAAGATCTCCAAATTGAGAGCAGTTGAAAGGCAAAGTGTTGCAAACACTCAAACAGACTTTGTCCTATCAGAGTAACCTCTCAGATGGGTGTTCTGCTTCTAAACACGAGCAAACTGAGCAACAGAATCCCACTCATTCATCAGAGTCAATCAATCAGGATTTTCAGACAACACAAACACAGGACACATTTATGTTTAATTGAAATTAATGTTTACTTGAAATCATTGAAAAGGTGAGTATATAGAAAAAGGTCACAGTTTAAAAGTAAAAAAGAAAAAAAATACTTGCAATGAAATACAAAAGAGCAATGGCTAATGTGTTGGTCAGTCTCAAACGGACATGATCTATAGCATGAATTATCAAAATCATGAAGCTGTATTTTAAGTGTGTTTAAGGACTCTGATATGAAGCGATATACAATTTTCCAATTTCTCTGTTCGTAAAGGATTTGCTGAAAACTTTTAGTAACATAAAATGTGCTTTCCAAAATGAAAACTAACAGTTACAGTAAGGACTCATTTGTAGTTAATGCATTACGTAACATAAACGAACAATGAACAATGATTTTTTTTACTGCATATATTACCATTTGGTAATGTTTGAGATCATGTTAGTTCACAGTGCATAAACTAATGTTAACTTGACTTAAATACGTATTAGTAAATGCAGAAGCATTGTTCAACGTAGCTTCATGTTAACTAACGTTAAATAAAACCCTATTGTTACCTAAATTCGTAACTGAAAACTCATAAGCCAAATCTTCATACCTTATAAACTGAAATTATACTGAGGGAAATTAGCGAACCATGAATGTATATTTTAGCATTCTGAATTAATTTTCACTATATATTCTTAACATTATAGAATTGGAATGTCTGGAGATAATAATGTTTTACAGAAAGCATTCCAGTAATAAATTAAATACATTAGTTCCTAGTTCTTATCTTTTCAAGGATGTTGCATAAAAGTAGTTTTTAGATAGTAAGCATTGGATTCAACATAGATATATATATATATATTTATAAATGTGTATGTATATATAAACATACACACAGTATGGTGTGCGTGAAAATGTAACATGTCACTTGACCTTGGGTTGATGTGAAAAACAAATCAATTACTACATCATCAGCATCAAACTGATCTATATAATCAACAGACATGTTTTAAATGTCGAAAGGTCCAAATTCAGGATTCAGGACCATCCCATTGCATATTGAATGTTTACACTCTCAATCAGTGTAGAGTAACAGAATGAAGAGTCATCTTGGACATTTGATCACATTTGTCTTGTTCATTACACTCTATTGACGTGGAAACACAATAGCATTGAAAAAAACAAAACACTGCCATATATTGTGCACTATAAACATCTACCATGAATACTGCATAGTTGCTGAGCAAGTCTGGTGAATGGAATCATATGATATGGTCAACAAAATCTAACCTGTGATTCTCACAGTGATGTTTTTGGTGATTTCACTTGTCTGATGGAAAGAAGTGTAAACGCTACACTAGAACCAACTTTCCTGAGCAGCTCATCTCATGCATGCATCTAAGAATCCATTCTTTCTGAAGAGTCAAATAATACATACAAAGCAGCTAGTTTATAGGACATGGACCCTAAAAATCATTTAAAAAAAAAAGACAATTCTTTTGATTGTATGTATCAGAGGCAATTTTCAGTTTTAGTCACTTACTAAAGAGCGCGGAGGTTGTAAGTTCTTTTTCAGCGAGGTTAAAATGTAAATATCAGGCTTGCTCCTTCTGTGACTGAAACGGGTATCTTTGTGCATGGTTGGCAAGATCGTTTCATTCTGGGGAAGGAGCCAGAAGTGGCACGAGGAATAAAGTTTTGTGAAAAGGTAACAGTAGTTTGTTTAAGCCAGCAGCCTGATGGCACCGTTGTCAGAGCCAAGCAGCAGTAGCCTCTTGGTGGGCAAGACAGACAGACTTGTAAGGGTCCCACGAAAGTTCTCCGTGCTGAGTTTTGTGGATCCTGCCAGGCTGGCTGTGCTGTCCAGAATGGAGTACACCCCGATTTTGTTGGCAACAGTACCCGCCACGATCTCAGCACCGTAAAGATCAAATGCATGGATGGGGTCAGATGGAGTCCTGTACTGGTGGAGTGGCTTGTGCTCCACATCTTTCCAAACGGTCAGTGTGTGGTCAGATGAAGAACTGACCAGCAGATTCCCCTCTGCGGCCTACAAATTGATACGCATAAAACACACAGTTAAGGAACAAACAGATAAGAAAGGTTAAAACATTCTTAACAGACTTTTAATTTATACTTGTCCTGTCAACATTTACACTGACTCCACTATAAAATAATGACCAATTTTTATTTTATTTCATTTTAAAATGTACTTTTTTTTTTTTTTTTGAAAAACATGACTCTGAGCTACAAAAAATAATCATAAGTGTCTCAAAAGGATTCATGCCTTGTCTGAAAGCAGAATAAATAAGCTTTTAAAAGGATAATATTTGGAAATATGAAATCAGAGTTCGGAAAAAAACTAAATATTGCCTTAAAAGTTCAAATTAAGTTTATAGGGGTGCATACTAATCAGAAATTAAGTTTTAATATATTTACTGAAGAAAATTTACAAAATGAAATTTTAATTGAAGGTGATCTTTATTTCATAATATTCTAATGACTTTGGCATAAAACAGAAATCATTTTGACTCATTATGACACAAATCATAATGACAAATTAAAGGGCACCTAGTTTACCCCTTTTTCCAGATTTAATATAAGTCTTTTGTGTCTCCAGAATGTGTCTGTAAAGTTTCAGCTCAAAACACCCATCAGATTATTTATTATACCTTTCAGAAGTTTGTCATTTTTAGCTCTGAACATCTTGTAGCTGTTTTTGTGGACTGTGCCTTTAATGCTAGTCCCCCCCGCCCACCGTTCCCACATGCCTGTCAGTGTGCCTCAATCTCTGCCCTCAGCTGCCTCAGATAATAGACAGACATGAAGGAAGCAGATCTCACGTAACGTTTGTGAGAAATATTACAGTAAGAAATTTTCCAATGATTATTTGATGTATTTGTTGTGGAGTTGCAACGATGAGTCACACACAATGTTGTTACAAAGTTCACGCACACACAGATACACACACACACACACACACACACACACACACACACACACACACACACGCACACACACACACGCACACGCAGCGGACACACGCACACGCAGCGGACACACACACACACAGACAGCGCGTGCGTTTAGCTTTGCACTGTTTTTGCACGGCAAATGTGACAGGATACACATTAATATCCACTGCTGTATGGATATCCGTTATGTAAATGCACAAAATAAACCTGATTTAACGTCCACAAGCCGGGATTGAAGCGTCTTCTTTTATAATTGTACTGACACGCAGCTGTGGTGATAAAGTAAAGCTGAAGTAAATTGCTGTAATTCATTACAAACATGCACTGTTTTAAAACCGTGTTAAACTTTAAAAACTCACTCTTGATCACATTTGATGATGATTGATGATCTGAGCGAACTGAACAGATCTTTTATTCCCGGTTGCTTTAAGCACGTCCTGTCTTGTTGATATGATTATACGTGTTACTACGGAGACATGTTAATACGCAGCTGTCAATCAATTCGGTGGGCGGGAAAACCGCACTCCTACGTCAAGTTGCGTTCGGCCTCAAAATGAGAGGGATTTGGATCCTATTTTAACGTCAAGAAATTTAAAAAAAGAGACTTATTGTCTTAATATCACCCCAATATGACTGTGGACACACTATACCTACACACAGTTCTGTCCAAACAGCTTAAAAAAGATGCTTTTCATTATAGGTGCCCTTTAAAGCACATGAATTTATTTTTAGAAATCTATTAAACTTTTGTTTCATAATTGTTTTGATCTATGTGGAATTGATTATGATTTGTATTACTGATTGTAGAATTAAAATAGTATAAAAGTATATGATGTTTTTCATGGAAACCTTTTGTAATGTCTTTAATGGCATATTTCATTAATTCAATGCACCACTGCTGAACAAAACTATATATTTTTACTGATCCATCTAAACTGTAGTGAAGACTGTAGTGATGAACATTTATTTATTTTTATTCAGCTAGACAACATAATCTTAACCACTAATTGGCAGAATATGTAACATTTTTTGAAAAATGGATGTTTAAGATCAATGAATCAGCATAATAGCACAGCAGCAATCTGAAACCCTAGCACTGGGCATCAGGTCATCCTTACTGTAAAGCCCTGCTAAGGTTCATCCATCAACTAACAGAGTCGCGAATAATAAAGTAATTGTGCAGTAATCTGCTAGGCTCATAGAGTTTGTCCTAATGAGTAATCCAAGTCTTTATTTGCCCAAACATGGGCCTCTGGTGGCAGAGAAGGACCTTTGACCCTACAAATCAGGGTTAAATAAAGTTTGCTCAGTCCTAGTCACTTGTTGACTGCATCTGAACAAACCAACAAGGTACAACTTTTACTCATCATACTGAAATATCAAGCACTGACGTGAATCCAGACAGTGAAACAAGACACGAATCTCATCAATTTCCTGTAATCTGCTGGATTCTGGAAGGTCATGATTCTAATACATTATTTGGACTACTAATATTAATAATAATTATTCATCATGATGAGTGGTGAAAAAGCAAACTGAAAAAAATGATGTAATGCATGTGTGTTTCCTTATTACATGATATTTCCCAAAATCAATACAGACACAATTATTGTTTACAAGCATGCAACGTGCAAAAACATGAAAGGACATTAGAGTGTGCAGTCGTATGCATGTCTTGCATTACACATTAACCAACAGCATGCATACTCACTTTCATTTGCAGTATATCTCCCTCGTGACCAGGCCATCCTCTCAGCACCAGACCTGTTCTTGCATCCAGCAGGACTATAAAACCAGTGGAAAATCCCGCAGCAATGGTGCGTCCTCCTGGACTAACAGCCAGACAGCGGATTAGCCCTGCGCTCATGTTACTGTACGCTAGACGGAACTCATGCTGTAAACAGAAGAATAACACTGGTGATCATAAGCATCTTTCAACAAGCTTGCAATAATTGAATCAAAAAAACTATTATCTAGACCATCAAATTTCGTTTAGAAATGTGCTTCTATATTCAAATGTTTGTAAAAAATAATAAGGCTAGATGAATCTCAAACTGTTAATAAAGACAAAACAGTGTCCTTACTGCTGGTGATCATAAGCACTACATTGGGCTAAAAATTATAAAGCCATAAAAAAAGCCATATGAAAGCTAAATTCATAAATATTCTTTTGCTGGAAAATGTTTGCCAAGGTTCCCACTCTAAACCAAATATAAAATTCCTTGACCTTTCCCTCACCCAAGGACTAGATTTTCCATGACCTATAATGAACAAAAAACGACTACTGTACTTTGCATAATTTTAAAATGGTTTTAGCTTGATTATTTGCATGACATTATTAGCCACTATGAGAACAACTATGGATAATTTAACTGAGATTATGGAAAAAGAAAAGTGTGGCTGTGAAGTGCTTCCTCTCCCATGTTTAATATATATATTGATAGTAGTTTTTGCAAACTTAACATTTAGTGTTTTTGTCATCTACTTTTTAACACCCAGTCTTTGAAGTGGTAATTTTGAAGCCAAAGATATGATCTTTAAATGTACATTATACTGACACTTTAGCCTTAAAAAATAGCCTAACCATAACAACAGGCATTAAAGAATGCAATTCAAAAATGGTTTAGAAAAAAGATTTTTTGATCAATGTAAACTAAAATATAAAGCAACAAATTAAAATCTTCATAATTAATTTTCCTTCGGCTTAGTCCCTTATATATCAGGGGTCGCCAAAGCGGAATGAACCGCCAACTATTCCAGCATGTTTTACGCAGCAGATGCCCTTCCAGCCGCAACCCAGGACTGGGAAAAATGAAAATCTTATAAATAAATAAATATTACATGACTTGGACAAAAATATATATACAAATTCATTGACTTTCAATGTCTGGAATAAATCTTTTAAAATTCCATGACATTCCAGAAATTCCATGACCTAAGGAAACCCTGATTTGCTCAGAAAGTTTTTTTTAAAGATGCAAAAGATGTGATTGCTGATTTTAAAAAGTGTTTTTTAACAGGTCTCTTTCAATATGTTGCATTTATTTAATCAGAAAAATATAGATGTATAATAATAATAATATAGACCAGTCATCTCAAATGTGCTTTCATATACAGTACAAAACTTTAAAGGCTAGATGTAACTCATGCTCTCAACAGAGAAATAACAGATCTAATGCAGCATGAAAACAAAAGCCTGACTATCATAATGCTTGATAAAAGAAAACCAACTGATCTGATGACAGAACAGTATACCTGCAGGCCTGGTTTGCGTGGGTCTATGAAACGCAGCAC
Source organism: Danio jaintianensis (assembly GCA_903798115.1). Classification (NCBI taxonomy): domain Eukaryota; kingdom Metazoa; phylum Chordata; class Actinopteri; order Cypriniformes; family Danionidae; genus Danio; species Danio jaintianensis. Next base: position 15,757,756 of record CAIGQV010019070.1, on the reverse strand, counting down.
AGAGTCAGCGCTAGCAAACACTACACTGCAGTGAGGAGCAGGCATTGTGGTGACGGCTGTGATGGGGTTCTTCCCGTCCAGAGGTTCATTACAGCGAATATTCTTACCTAAAAATGTGAACACAAAAGTCACATAAGTCAGTCAGACAGTCAAATAACAAAATCTGTACAAGAAATGATTTCTCATTAGAGGAATATGTAATGTACAGTGCATTCGGAAAGTATTCATTTCTTCACTTTTTCCACATTTTCTTATGTTACAGCCTTATTCCAAAATGGATTCAATTCATTTATTTCCTAAATTCTACACACAATACCCCATAATGACAATGTGAACAAAGATTTTTTTAAATTGTTGCAAATTTATTAAAAATAAAAACCTGAAAAATTACATCTACATAAGTATTTACAGCCTTTGCTCAATACTTTGTTGATGCACCTTTGGCAGCAATTACAGCCTCAAGTCTTCTTGAATATGATGCCACAAGCTTGGCACACCTGTCTTTGGGAATTTTTGCCGATTCCTCTTTGCAGTACCTCTCAAGCTCTATCAGGTTGGATGGGAAGCGACAGTGTACAGCCATTTTCAGATCTCTCCAGAGATGTTCAATAGGATTTAGATCTAGGCTCTGGCTGGGCCACTCAAGCACATTTATTGAGTTGTTGTGAAGCCACTCCATTGATATTTTGGCGGTGTGCTTTGGGTCATTGTCCTGCTAGAAGATGAACCGTCGCCCCAGTCTGAGGTCAAGAGCACTCTGAAGCAGGTTTTCATTCAGGATGTCTCTGTACATTGCTGCATTCATCTTTCCCTCTATCCTGACTAGTCTTCCAGTTCCTGCTGCTGAAAAACATCCCCCCAGCATGATGCTGCCACCACCATGCTTCACTGTAGGGATGGTATTAGCCTGGTGAAGAGCGGTGCCTGGTTTTCTCTAAACGTAACGCCTGGCATTCACTCCAAAGAGTTCAATTTTAGTCTCATCAGACCAGAGAATTTTGTTTCAGATGCCTTTTGGCAAATTCCAGGCAGGCTGCTATGTGCCCTTTACTAAGGAGTGGCTTCCGTCTGGCCACTCTACCATACAGGCCTGATTGGTGGATTGCTGCACAGATGGTTGTCGTTCTGTAAGGTTCTCCTCTCTCCACAGAAGAACATTTTCTGTAATTTTTCTGTAACCTTCCCCAGTCTTGTGCCTCAAGACAATCCTGTCTCGGAGGTCTACAAACAATTCCTTTGTCTTCATGCTTGGTTTGTGCTTTGACATGCACTGTCAACCCTGGGACCTTATATAGACAGGTGTATGCCTTTTCGAATCATGTCCAATCAACTGAATTTACCACAGGTGAACTCCAATTAAGCTGCTGAAACATCTCAGTGGTTGTCAGTGGAAACAGAATGTACCTGAGCTCAATTTAGAGCTTCAAGGCAAAGGCTGTGAATACTTATGTAGATGTGATTTTTCAGGTTTTTTATTTTTTATAAATTTGCAACAATTTCAAAAAATCTTTTTTCACATTGTCATTATGGGGTATTGTGTGTAGAATTTTGAGGAAATAAATGTATTTAATCCATTTTGGAATAAGGCTGTAACATAAAAAAAATTTTGAAAAAAGTGAAGCGCTATGAATACTTTCCGGATACACTGTATGTTTTGATGCTGTTAATACTAGCATTCTGAATATTCCCTAACAATATACAAGAGACAACTGAATCCTATTCCCTTTTTTTTTTTAAGTAGTTTTTTTTTCCTAATAATGGCTGAAACTTTGTATTACCTTTATGATGAATCGCTTATATCGCTCATCCCTCAGTACGTTTAACTTAGGGTTAAAGTCATGGTAAATTAATAAATGTAAGTATTCCAGTAAAATGCTAATTACATTTTTTGAAATCTTGTCTTGCTATGGCTAATTTAACAGCTACCTTGTTGTGTCTCACCAAAAACAAAAATCATGAATTTCAACGTTTTGAAAGTATTTTATGCTCATCATGGCTGCATTTATTTAATCGACATTGTAAAAACATATATAGAAAAACAGCAACATTTCATTTTCCGTCAGTCTTAGTACACAATGTAAATACAGAAGAGATAAATGGGAAATTTAAATGAAACTCTTTGGTCATTTTTGATCGAGATGCTAATGGTGTAATCTGATTCAAAGATCTATGCTAAGCTAAAAGTGCTCCTCCCAGACCAGGAGATTGGCTGAATGAATTAAGAAATGGTAAAACTCAACTGTTTAACTCAAGGGGAGATGTAAAATTTGCCTATATTTTTTTTTTAAGCGGAGTGTTCCTTTAAATGTCTTACATTAATGGCACATCTGAATTTTCAGCAGCATGTGTCACATTTAGAAATCATTGCAATATGTCTGAAAAATTAAAAGGTTTATACCACAAATATGAACTATTAATGCTCTAATAATCAACATTGTTTTCCCAGTACTGGGTTGTGGCTGGGAGGGCATGCGCTGTGTAAAAAACATATGCTGGAATAGTTGGCGGTTCATTCCGCTGTGGCGACCCCTGATAAATAAGGGACTAAGCTGAAGGAATGCATAAGCAACAAATGCATAATCAACAGTCACTTTCTCACCTGTGAACTGATCCCACAGATGCACAGTGCCATCACAGCTCACCACCTCCTGTAAAGCCTCTAACTGACCAACATAAAACACAGATTTGCGGTGCTCTGTATAAGTGAGTCGTGGTTCAACCTCTCGCGTGCCATCACCGTGGTTATAAAGCGGCCACAGCCTAACAGTTTTGTCTTTACTCCCAGACAAGAAGTAGTCCTCCCCTGCTAGTGGTGCCAGACACTTTGCTGTACCCGAATGACCAATAAAACTTTGGAGACGGATCTGGTGGAAGTGGAAGTGGGAGTCGTGCTGGTTAAGCCCAATCTCATACTGCCAGTAGGCAAGCCAGTTACCCTGCAGTGAGCGGCTGCTGCGTGGAAGGTCCTGTTTCAGTGCACTGTCCTCTGGAGTGGGTCCCATTACCCAGGAGTATGAGGAATGGGAGAAAGAAGGTCCAGCTGAAGAAAGTGCAGTGGTGGCTAGACTCATTGGAGGAGCATTGCTACCATAAGGTCGTCCATGTGTCCATGTTTCCAAAGAGGACAAGTTAGGACTCCCACAGGCTTCAGTGTCTCGAGTTACCTGGATGCGGTTTCCTACCAGATGACTGCCAAATGTTCCCGACTCAGGTAATATGTCTCCACCTAGTGGTGTGGAAGTGGATGAAGGAGCAGGAAAGGGACTGCGACTCATCTGACGGCCCATACTAGGAGAAAGGCCCACAGCAGAGGCTCTCTGACCTCCAACTGGGTTGGACTCTGGGCTACCAGGACTTGCTCGTTCATGGTAAGATTGAGCCAGACTCCAAACTAGCTCATGATTGGTAACAAGTTTGCGAATTCCTGAATCACCTAAAAAAAAAACAATAGGTGTTCAACAGATATTTATAAAAGGTGTTTTTGTAAAACTAACAAGTACAAATGTCTTTTACCAATGAGACAGTAGAAAGGAATGTAAGATGCATAAGCCATTTCAGGATTAAATACAGCCTGAAGTTCCTCCAAAACTCCAAGTTCAAAAGTAAGCTCTGTTCCATCTGGAATGCGCAAGTCCAGGTATGTGCACTCTGCAACCTCCCTACGTGGGGCACTTCCAATCTGCACATAAAGAAAAGGATTTAATATTATTAAATAATGTTGTTTAAGAATCTCAAACTGCATCAGCTAAATATTAACAATTGTCTAAGGATTATTTAAAAATAAGCCGCTGTTTAAGGTCGATATGAAATCAAATACTTATTTTTGGTAATGAAGCATTCAACTGATCAAAACTGAAAGGCGTTTATAAGGTTACAAAAGAATTCTATTTAATATAAGTGCTGTTCTTTCTAAACATTCTATTCATAAAAGAACCCTGAAAACAATGTATAAAAAATTCAGCATGTCCAATAATATGAAATATTTCTTGACCACCAAGAATAATTTCTAAAGGATATGACTTCTTTGTCTTTTGTTACCTGATTTTGCAAAAAGTGCAGCAAGGAGAAAACATGGAAGAACCTGGAGAGAGTTTCTGCCATGTGCTGCTGTACCATCTCTCTACCAATGCGCAGACAGATCAGTGCCATGAGACTTAAAGTCTTCAAACACACTGCAGAACGAGTTTGAACTCCACTAGGAAAGCTGAATACAGAGAAACAAGAGTCCATTTACTATAAAAAGCAAAGAGCAGCTCTGCTTTTCATGGGATGCCAATTTTTTTACTTCCCAGCCATGATTAATGCAGTGTATGTAAGTTTTACCCCATCTTAGTTGATGTTAACAAATCCAGCAGAGGCAGCAGAACCTCCTGGTTAATCTTCATCAGCATGTCCATTAGAGTGGTGTCTGACAGGAAGACTATAATCTTCTGTGTGAGTACCACAGCACCCAAAAGCCCGGCCTCCTTTCGAGTGTTCAAACGGCATGAAGAAGGTGGAGACACCTCAAGGGAGCAAAGAAGCAAAATTAAGCCAAACATTTTTTTTTTTTAATTAGCTTGTCAAAAACCATGAATTTGTGAGTGACACACAAAGAGTTTGACAGGAATCTTTAAATTGCACTGTAAGAAAAAAAAAGAGCAATTTCTTTGGTTAAATTGTATTCCTTATACCAGTCTAAGCTAATTTTGAGTTATTAGTTTTAATGATAACCTTTTCACAAATGTCAACCAGACAGTTATGATGCCTGTTAAAAGGTTAAAGAAAGTGGGATTCAAAAACTTTATAGTTACCAGGTAGCCAATGTAGGGTAGATATTGATATGTCAACACTGGTTCTCCGTAGAGATGTGCTATGTAAATAAGACACTCAAGAACTGGTCTTGCAGTCTGGTCTCCAACAACCGGCTTCTTCTCATATACACTTCCTACACACTCAAGGCTATTTTCTTCATTCACAGAGAGCATGAACTGATGTTTGTCGAGACCTTAAAAAACAAAACAAATAAAATTACGTTTAGAAGATTCTTATGTCAAAACCATAACCACTTCAGAACTCAGAGATTAAAGTCTGACAAAATTATACCTATGTAACATGATGTAAGCAGTCGCAGCAAGTTCCTAGCTATGAATCGAGATGTTAGTGTTGGCCCCAGTTTTGCAGACAACCATCTGACAGTTTTGCAAACAGTGTCTGGAAAAGATAATTTATTTATTCATTATTGTATAATTCAGTTCCTCAGTATGCATAGTAAATGAATAAACCAATAAATGAATAAAAATGACAAAAAATATACAATTGTTCTAACTTACCTAATAGTATCTTGTGTTCTTTTTCCTCAGAGTCCTCTAAAGGGTCATGTTCGGTTTCTTCTTCCTCCATGTTTTTCTCTACATCTTCTTGAACAATTCCATTCATGACATCTCCCTCAAGAGTTGCCACAGTTGCTTCTGATTCCTCAGTACAGACTGAAAGAGTCATTTCCAGACTTGGCACCCTTTGTACTGTAATTTCTCTGTCTTCCACTGTCTCCTCCTCATCCTCAAGCTCTCCACCATCCTCACCATCACTGGCTTGCTTCAGGTCCTGACTGCTATCAGCAGACTTTAAACTCGCACGGTCTCCAATGGACACTTCACTAGCACTGCTCTTGTCACTAAGTTTCCCAACGCTGAGAGATTCCTGGTCTTGGTCCTTGTTTGCTGGGCTTTGGTTCTGCTGTTTGGTGCCAACCGTTGTTGTTGCTCCAGATGCACTATTATTCACATAAAAGCCATTTTGGAAGTCTTCACCTTCATTCAGAAAAACCTGGTCATTGAGACTGATGCCTGATGAGTAATCAACAAGTCCTTGGTCTCCGACAACACCAACGCCCGCACTACCGCCTCCACTACCTCCTCCTACTTTTCCTGAAGATGTGGCATTAGATGACCTATGATCCTCACACTCATATTCCTCCTCTTCCTCATCTAAGGCACCAGCTGCTCCCCTTAAAACCTTCATGCCCTCCCATTCTGTCCCCGCAGCTGTGCTGCATCTTTCAAAGCCAGTCATGACCTGCAGAACATGTGGAAGAAGACTGGAAAGAAAGGCCTGCAAACCAAGCCTTACAATAAGCTGCAACACAAAACAATCTGTGTAAAGGTAGAAGCGGCCTCGAAGGCATCTGGGATTCTCATACACACCTACCAAAGGCTTTATTAGGTACTTAGAGGCATTGCGAGGTCCAAGAACCCTGGACACAGGCTCGAACAAATACCAGGCCGCATAAACAGCAGTGGACTCCTCTGACATCAAGGAAAGAACAAAGGGTAGAAGGATCTCAAGCCCCTCTGTAGTTATGTCACCCTTTAGAAGTGTCTCCAGTTGTTGCCATAAGTTGAACACAATGTCACGACCCTGAATATTGTTAATAGATTCCATCTTGGAGTGGTAGGAGAATATGAATTTGTGCAATGTTGGGAAGTATTCTGGGAATGGCAGAGGGGAAAGAATGGGACTAAGCAGTTGCCAAGGGTTCGGTGGTGGAAGTCCCTCACAAATAGGGTCATACTTAAACAGAAACGGCAGTCCTTGAGGATGCATTATGATTGTCTCTGTCTTTAAACAATGCTTGTGGACCTGCAGAAGAGTGTCCAGTGCATGATGGAGTGGTAGTGGAACATCTCGAAGGTTTATGGAGCACAGGTTTAATACTGCTTGAAAACGATCCCTCAGATGTGCTCCTGGCCTCAATCCCCGCAGTTTGGAGGAATAAAAGATTTCAGCAATGAGAACACCCAAGGCTTGCATATCTCGCTGGAAAAGATCTGTGAATGAGAGAGGAACTTTCGGTACAGGTCTCAAGTTTTTTTTGTTCATATCAAGATCCATTGTGTGCTGGACTTCAGAGTGCAGACCTTTCACCAAAAAGGTGTTGAGCTTTTCTAACTCTTCCAAAGGTTGCAAAGGTTTAAATCCATCTGGCAGGCTTATTTTGAAATCTTCCAAATTAGAGGCTTCTGGCTTTTTACTAACAGATGCTGCTCTGTGAAGCATGGTAGTTCTAATGCCTGATCCTAGAGTATTTGTGACATTTCCAGTAGCTTCACCAGGAAAAGAACCATGAGATGGAGACACAACCAAACCAATATTCTCCCCACTGGTCTTTCCACCTGCAGAACCAACCACAGGGATTGAAACAGAAGCAGAAGCAGATGATGACGAGCCACTTAAGTCCAGGGCTTCTATTGCTTGCTCAAGCTCTTCGTCCCGGCCTACCACTGACCAGCCACTGGATTCACATCCTGTTGCCTCTGGGACTAATCCATCCACGCCGTCCATTGTGGATTCAACGGGTGGAATCTGCCATGTTGTAACATTGACACGTCCAAAGTGAGGAGGTTCTGGAGGTGCATATTGGTAAAGGGCAAGACGAGGTGGGTGGGGGTGGTCAAACAGTTGCACAACTCCGTAGCTGGTGAGATGAGTGTGGTTATCTACCAAGTGCAAGCAGACATTCTTAGCTTTAATGGCTTCTTTACCTGACAGTTTATAGCCAAACGTTAGGTCAATCCAGTGATGCAACTGCTGAGAGACTTCTCGACTCTCTAGCAGCTGTCTATGCACAGCAATAAACTCTTCGTAAGAATTGCACCACGGAGGTACATCAAGGTCTGGCATATCTGGGTGTATGGAGCAAAATATTGAGGGATCCCTGTAGAATTCTGGGATGCATTCATCTGGGGTCCAACTCTGAATACGTTCCATGCTAGCTGGATATTCATTGGGCTCCCACTGGGAACGAACATGCCTGCACAGTACAGATTTGGGCGTCTGTCTAGCTTTGTAGACATAATAGGTGATGTCCGACAAAACATCTGAGATATGATGGGGAACATGAAGGTGATCCGACTGTCCTGGGCCACCAGGTACCACTGGTCCACCAAGATCTGGAGGATAATTACTTCCACCACTTCCGCTAACTGCTGCCAGTGCTTCTTTCGTCATTTCGTACGTGAAGTCCAGTTGTTTATCACCCTTATTTAGACGAAATTTTGACTTCTTAAGATCACGAAACCTTCCATATGGCACAGTGAAATCAACCACCCAAGGTAAAACAGGGTGATAGTTTGGGTCTCCTTCACGCCTCCCAGCTAGTCGATTTAATTCCATCAGATACTGGAAGTTGCTGACCTGACCGTTGACCCAGTCTAGGACCAGAGATTTGAGCTCATCCTGACAATTTCGACAAAGCTGTCCACTCACACCATTATTGTGATTGTCTTTTGTTGAAACACTCGTTGGCACTTTATTTTGTAATGCATATGGAACAGCATCCCTATACTCCTTAAACTTTTCATAGTGAGCAAGTGAGATCTTTAGGCGACTACAGAGCTGCTCATCAACTGCAATATCAAGTAAGGAGAGTTCACCACACAACAGCCCTGAGGCATGACATTCCCGCATTGCAATTAGTAGTTGGTACAAAATGAACAATATTTTCGCATTGCTGTTAGCAAGCTTAGCTGGACTGTAGGTGACAATATCATGAACAGTGTATTGTGTGTATGGGAAAACCACATAAAGAGCCTCCTCTGACTCCAACAAGCATTCTGCAGGTAGCACATTAGGACATAAACTCTCTGTACTTTGTTTGGGAGCTGAGCAGCTGGATAGGAATGGGCAGTCTTTCTCTTTATCTTTAGCTGGAGATAGGGATGGTGACACTCGATCAGTAGAGATAAAGCTGGAGCAAAACAGTTTCTGCAGGGCTTGACGAACAGCATCTATGGCCAAAACAGGTGTCTGCTCAACGGAATCTGAATATGGCTGCACATGAGTCATGTACGCTTCATGCCACAGATTTCTGGGAAAACAAACAAATAAATATTTACATTTATTTATTAAAAGTCACTATAAGAATGATATTACAAGTACACACTGAATTACAGATGCTTAGGAAATAACATATAGAGTTTATTTTGTTTAAATAAAAATAATAAAAACAATAATAATATTCAAAATTATAATGCACATAATAAATCACAAACTTTGAAGTTTGCTAAAGATGACATTTAAAATTGTCTTTAATTAATGACTTTTATTGTGAACTAAAAGTCATCTAAATGTAAACATAGGAGAAATGAGAATGCGCAATTAATACATCCATCAGTAAAAATGGTTTACATATATTGTATAACACATATGAATACAGACTTTTTAGTTAACAGGATAAAAACAAATTTAAGCAAGTATAAACAAAAACATCTAGTAAAGAGAAAGCATTCTACCTGAAATTAGACTGTGATACTCCCTGCATGAGAGTCATGAAAGAGTCCTGGGAGAGTCCCTCCCCATGGCAGCCAGTCTCCCTGGCTAAACGGTATCCCAGTTTACGTTTTCGAAGACCTTGGATACAAACACGTGTCCAGCCAGATGGCAGTTTCATCTGAGAGCGCTGGAGAAGTGTGCAGATTTCCCCCTCACTAAAGCTCTCATATCTTGTACAGCGAGTAACTCTCTTGTTTCTCAGGGCCATAACCCAGCGAGTTGGGACCAGGACCACCAATTCATTGGGTTGCTGACTATGCGCAGTCTGTTGCTGATCAATACCCAGGTCCCTCTCCAAGGCTGGCGCTAGCCACTCCATGATGTATCTCAGTTAATCAGAATGTGGCACTTGTGGGCTCCTATAAGAAGCTAAGAAAATGTCAAAAATGACTGAAAGTAAACTGAAAAACACTACAATATATATACATTTTCTTTAACTTTCAAATGTAAAATGATTTATATATAATTAATTAATTAAT
>CAIGQV010019070.1:15709717-15747565 GCA_903798115.1 Danio jaintianensis | reverse complement strand
GCAAAGAGTCAGTATTTGCAGTGTTGGCCCTTCTTTTTCAGGACCTCTGCAATTCGACTGGGCATGCTCTCAATCAACTTCTGGGCCAAATCCTGACTGTTAGCAACCCATTCTTTCATAATCACTTCTTGGAGTTTGTCAGAATTAGTGGGTTTTTGTTTGTCCACCCGCCTCTTGAGGATTGACCACAAGTTCTCAATGGGATTAAGATCTAGGGAGTTTCCAGGCCATGGACCCAAAATTTCAACATTTTGTTCCCCGAGCCACTTAGTTATCACTTTTGCCTTATGGCACGGTGCTCCATCGTGCTGGAAAATGCTTTGTTCTTCACCAAACTGTTGTTGGATTGTTGGAAGAAGTTGCTGTTGGAGGGTGTTTTGGTACCATTCTTTATTCATGGCTGTGTTTTTGGGCAAAATTGTGAGTGAGCCCACTCCCTTGGATGAGAAGCAACCTCACACATGAATGGTCTCAGGATGCTTTACTGTTGGCTTGACACAGGACTGATGGTAGCACTCACCTTTTCTACTCCAGGCAAGCCTTTTTCCAGATGCCCCAAACAATCGGAAAGGGGCTTCATCTGAGAATATGACTTTGCCCCAGTCCTCAGCAGTCCATTTGCCATACTTTTTGCAGAAGATCAAACTGTCCCTGATGTTTTTTTGGAGAGAAGTGGCTTCTTTGCTGCCCTTCTTGACACCAGGCCATCTTCCAAAAGTCTTCGCCTCACTGTGCGTGCAAATGCGCTCACACCTGCCTGCTGCCATTCCTGAGCAAGCTCTGCACTGGTGGCACTCCGATCCCGCAGCTGAATCCTCTTTAGGAGACGATCCTGGCGCTTTCTGGACTTTCTTGGATGCCCTGAAGCCTTCTTAACAAGAACTGAACCTCTTTCCTTGAAGTTCATAATGATCCTATAAATTGTTGATTTAGGTGCAATCTTAGTAGCCACAATATCCTTGCCTGTGAAGCCATTTTTATGCAACGCAATGATGGCTGCACGCGTTTCTTTGCAGGTCACCATGGTTAACAATGGAAGAACAATGATTTCAAGCATCACCCTCCTTTTAACATGTCAAGTCTGCCATTCTAACCCAATCAGCCTGACATAATGATCTCCAACCTTGTGCTGTTCAACATTCTCACCTGAGTTAACAAGACGATTACTGAAATGATCTCAGCAGGTCCTTTAATGACAGCAATGAATTTTTTTTCAGGATTAAGTTAATTTTCATGGCAAAGAAGGGCTATGCAATTCATCTGATCACTCTTCATAACATTCTAGAGTATATGCAAATTGCTATTATAAAAACTTAAGCAGCAACTTTTCCAATTTTCAATATTTATGTAATTCTCAAAACTTTTGCCACGACTGTATATATACACACACTACACAATGCAGAATATGCATTTAAAAATAGGGTTGTGTCCATTTTGTACACACAGGAGAATAATACAGATCAAATGCTCTCCAGTCTAGCAACAACTAATGATTTGTCGAGGACACTGATGTCATTACACAAAATGTCATGCATTACCCCGTGACTGATCTCCATCACACTTCAGCAAAATCACGTACTTAGTTGTCTCCAGAGCATAAGCATACAAAACACAAGCTTCTGAAAATAACGAGCGATAAACTGTAGTGCAAAAAAGGTGTCGCTAATTTCTGCAACATTTTAGTTCCTCTCAACCACTGACCAGACAATAAGGAAATAGTGCACTTCTGTCAGTTCTCGACTGTTAAGTTAAAAAACACAATAGAGCGCTACTCTACGCATTAAACCACAGCCTGTCAAGTTAATGTAAGTACATACCGTTAAGCAAACATTGGGAAAAAAGGAAATCAGTCCATCTAGCTGTTGTTGTTGCTGCTCACCTCTGCACTGTTTGCTGCTTGTCAGCAACTGATCACTGGAACAGCTGCCATCGCGGTGCCCAGTCCCTTGTTTGCGGGATGTATAAAATGTATTTTCAGTACTTTATGAACTATCATAACAGCACAATAATTTCCTAACAAGTCGACAATATTTTGTTGTCTTGAGAAGCCATAGTGTTGAGTTCAGAGCCTCACGTGACTCTCATCGATGTGTGCGTGCGCTCGCAAACCTTGTGATTGTCAACTGTGTCATAATACAAGTCACCTCACATTACAGGAAATTAAATAAATGTATTAAATAAACGAAATAAATTTTTAAATATAAAAACATAAAACACAATTTGTGTATTCTTGTCATAATTTCAAGAGACGGCACATCATTCTTACTGGTTTTGGTGAAACTATAGCATTTCGCAAAGCACTAGAATAAATGTGAAAGTGTCACCAAAAATGATAAAACATTAAATTTGTTTGAAAAAAAGCAACCTTATTTCTATAGTGCTCGGTAAAATCAGTTAAATAAATTGTTAATCAGTGAAATGTGGAAAACCCGATACACTTTTTAGCAAAAACCAGACGAATCACTTTTAGCAAATGTCTCATTTTGTCACGAATTTGCCTTTTGGGGAAAATATTTTCATTAAGTCATTTGAATGTGCAGTACTATCTCGTCTTAAAGTAAACAACATTTAAATAATTGTTCATTATTTGAATCTGAAAAATGCTAAACATTATCTTACATTATTGTTCGCGGACGCCCTCTGGCCTGACACATTTTAGGTGTTTTACTAATCTAATATATTTAATTAAGGTCACATTAACGAGCCAGTAATGAGTTGTAGAGGTGAGGACCGAAAAGCAATAGAATCGCTGACGATACTGGAAGATATCATTGTTAGTTAGGACTATTGGCTTCCACATAGCCAATAGCATGGTGAAGTATTTGTAGTTGTATCCATTTTGAAATTTGGCACAGTATATGGTGATTTTATGCTATGAAAAATAGATTTGTTGCCTACAGAAATCCACCAGAGGGCGTCCTGCTACTCATTCTGTATCAGATCAAGCAGTCAGTGAGCAGTTCCGATGTTCTACAGCAGGGGGCACCATAATTGGTCCTAGAGAGGATCTTTGGTACTGCAGAGTTTAGCTTCAACTTGACTTAACATAGCCTACCTGCCTGGTAGTTTCAAGTATACCCAGTAAGACCTTGATTAGCTTGTTTAGTTGTTTGATTAGAGTTGGAGCTAAAATGCGCCAAATATCGGCTCTCCCTAACCAAGTGTGGTGACTGTTCTGCAGTCATATGTTTTCTTATTTTCTTTTGCTTATCCATGGTTTTCAAAACACACTGGTATTATTCATGCATGTTACTGTTCCTTAACCATAAAATAATTTTATTTTCATTAAATGAATGCACAATTTTTCATTTTAATAATGTTTTTTTTTTTTTTACATAATTGTTATTTTGCATTACAAAACCATTTACTTTCTTTATGTAAAATATTTAAAAATTATGAATTATCTTTTAAAATGATTTAGTCTCTAGATTTTTTTTCAAGAAAAGCAAAAACACTCATGAAACTTTGTTAGCAGCTGATGGTGAGTACATTTTATTTTTTGGGCGAACTATCCTTTTCATTGATTTGCCATAACCTTCTGGTTGTTGTAGTTTCATACTTAAATGTTATTTCTTTCGATCATGTTTTTATTTTTACAGTTGTATACCATTAACCACATAACATTATTTATGCAGCTGTATGTTATGCATTTTGTTTTTCAAGACATTTCTTTCACAGTAACACAATGTTTCTGGTTTGACCGGAAAAGTGTAATGGTCCACAATGACTTCCATAATTTGGGGAAAAATACTATTGAAATCAATGGGGCCCAGAAATGGTTTGGTTACCAACATTCTGCCAAATTGTGTGTTTTGTGTTTATCAGAAGAAAGAAAGAAGCTTGAAACAAGTGGATGGTGAGTACAATTATGACAGAATTTTCATTTTGGATAAGCCATCTCTTTAAAATGCATCCCTCTTCTGCTAAATCTTAACAGGCCAGAAACAGCAACTGCTTCCATACAGAATCATCAAGTTCTAAAGAACAGAACATGTGTGAGCAGGAGACTGTAATAATAATTGCCTTTTCTTTATTACTCTCCCTCACTCACTCACTCACTCTCTCTCTCCGTTTCTCTCTCTGTCTCTAGCTCTCTTACTCACTCACTCCACCCCAGAGAGCAGGTTAAAAGGACGTGTCCAACTCTCTTAAACTTATTATACATGCACAAACTCTCCTTATTTTGAGATGTTCCCCTTAATAAAATCTATATGGAACCTGAAGAATGGGATAGTTCTTTTCTTCACTCCTTTGATTCTTCTTCCACTCCCGCTGGTCATCAACACAAGGGTATGTAAAATCAAGCTTTTTATTGAACTGAACGATTTTGACCACTTTTTAATTCCACGCTGAGTGCTTACAATTGTGTAATTACAACTATTGTGTAGATTGTGCATGCTTTTTTCTGAGGTTATTAGTGTTTATGCACCTGATGAAGTGAACACGTAATAAATAAAACAAATATGTATTCTGTGTTTAATACATGAGGACTGCATTTGGTACCCTGAGGCCTCCATGTACAATAATTCATTGTGCCTCAAAATAGTTATTTTAACCCTTTGTCTTTGTGTATGTTCAAGCGTGGGAACACACAGTAAGTCTAAATTCCTGACCCAGAGTCGATGTGTTGTGGTCATCATGATCCTCGTGTACATATTTCAGACTCATCAGTGCTCCTATCAACTGCTTTCAATGATATAGATTCACAGATGTCAACCTCTGAAAATTTGAATAAAAATAAAAATCCTTTTTCGTCATTTTCGCTATTGTCAGGCTTGTGAAGCAATTCTAAAGAATATGTGTAATGCATTCTAGAGGAATGAGGGCCAAATGTTTGAGATAAAAATGTATGTTTTTTTGTAATTAAAAAATCCACTAGTTTTTATAGGTTACTAATCAAATGAGTGTGAATGTGGGATTTTGATAATCATCGATGGATTTGCTCTTCAGTGTTTGGACTCTCAGCAGTGAAAATTAAACCACACTGAACTGAACTAAACTGAACTTAAACTCTAAAAAACTGGACTGACACTGTTTCAATTTACCATAATCTTCTATGTTAAGGTGCTTTGACACAATCTACATTGTAAAAGCGCTATAGAAATAAAGATGAATTGAATTTAATTGAATAATGAAATATTTGTAGAGGTGGTCATGGACAGGTCAGATCAGATAAAGCAAAAGAATTACATAAAAATGTGAAATTCATTAAAATGTCAACATAATTCATCCTCAAATTAAAAAAATTAATAATAAAAATCATTTCATGGTTTGGGTTTGCATTCCTACAGTGTTTTAAGTAAATGAAATTTTAATATGTGTGCAATATCTCATTATAATGTGTTTAGAATGTTACAGCATGTCTTTTTGAAAAAGCACATTTTGATTTTCCAGGAGGCCAGCTGTGCCTATGTGATCATCCTGATGGCAGTATACTGGTGTACCGAGGCTCTTCCTTTAGCTGTCACATCACTGCTGCCTGCTGTCCTCTTCCCCATGCTTGGCATCATGCAGTCCAAAATGGTAAGCATTATTAGCACAAATTACAAATTAAATGAAAATTGCGCACATCCAAGAGGTCACCTCTGCTGTGGTTCTCCAGGTGTGTATGCAGTACCTGAAGGACACCAACATGCTGTTTGTGGGTGGATTAATGGTGGCAGTGGCAGTCGAACACTGGAACCTACACAAACGCATCGCCCTGAGAGTCCTGCTCATTGTTGGAGTTCGACCAGCGCTGTAAGTCAAACCCTCAAACAAGCACAGCCATTGGTAGAATGTTAAGAAGTTCACGGTCAAAATTATTGGCACCCACGGTAAAAGATGTGCAAAGAAGGCTGTGAATATACATTTTATGTGGGGATGGGATGGGGGGTGGCCAATATAATTATATCTATTTTTTTTACAATACATGTTACTCAAAAGTGTTGGCGCTGTAAAATTATATTGACACCCTTTTATTCAAAAACCTGGAAAGTGATTCCACACAGAATATCTCCAGCTCTTTCCTCTTCAGTTTGTCGACTCATTTTCTATAGGATTCAGGTCAGAGGACTGCAAAAGCCTTTGTTCAGTGACAGATTTTTGTGTCAGTTTTGATGGTAATTTTGATGTTTGACCATTGCTGTTATGGTAAACCCAACCATGGATCAAGTGATCTACTTAATCCTCATTGTGTGACTCCTTCCGATTAAAATCAAAATTTACAATGTTTATTTTGTTAGCTCACATTTTTATTCTTAAGTTAATCCATTGAAAAAAAAATTGTTTTGGTAATCTTTACATAAATTCTACTCATTTGCTTCTGCATATGGAGTGGTGGACCGTCTGTTAATGTAAACATAAGGGCTAGCAACTGCATAGTAATACCCTCTCTACCGCTAAGATGGAGCCTGTTCACAAGACTGTTATGACGCATTTAACGGTCATTAGCATCTTACATCTTTGAAAGATTTTTAACATTTTAATTTTTAATTTAAATGTATTCATGTATGTATTATATTATCTTTGCATCAAATTACAAAAAAAACTAAACGAATTACCGCTTATGCAGCGTCTATGGACAGAACAATAAATTTGACGTTGTTTTCTCTTCTGGCTGCCGTTATCAGTCTCACACAATTTTTTCCTTATTCTGAAAGCCTAAGTTTAGCCAACTATGATGACATCCGCTGCTGAGAAACCCGGAAATGTGAAAATGGGCCATTGCTATGAGGGAATGATGCACAAAAGAAAGCCTCGCCCCCACTCAATATTCCGTTTCAGTTGGAAGTACATACATCAACATACTGAAATAAAAGTCTCAGCAACTTCCAGTTTGTGCAGACTTTAAATTAATATGGCTCAGTTCTAACATTGTTGGCTTGGCATTGACAATGGTCATGTCTTTTTCCCCCAGTAAATTCCTCATCACTTCATCTTGCTTGTGTCTTTTTTCATTTTTGAGTGCGGGCCTTATTAAGTTACTTCATTCTTTGGAATTTCTTTGGTCACACAACTACTGGATTGTTTTGAAGATGTGTGAGTCTTTGGTTGACTTTCTGAGATCCAACCATGGCCCATGCTAAGACTTCTAGCATAGGCAGACAGGTTTTCATTTTAAATCTGTTGGTATTTGACAAGATCTGTGATGCTGAATATCTAAACAACATAACAAGGACCTTTGGCAGACAAATATAGGCCACAACATAAAAGATCCTGTATATTTAACTGTGGACACGGGGTACTTTTTCAGCCATGTGTGCAACCCATCTTGGGTGTGTTGCTGCTTAAACGCACTTTTTCTGACCATAGAACCATCATGTTTGAAGGCCTAGTAGTATCTGGCAAATGCATAGGCTGGGGTTTGCTTTCAAGTGAGTGCAGAGAACTTTTCTTGTCAAAAGCATCCCAAACTAAGGGGCTTTTTATGGTTTTTTTCTGACACCAAGATTCAACTAATTCTCCAGCTATAATCCTTGTACATGTTTTGCCACTCAGTCTTTGCTCCTCACTGTACATTAAGACAATACAGACACATCATGTCCTCTTTCAGGCAGATTCCAAACATCTCCAGCTGATTATTGACCTAATACTCTTGACCACTAAATAATATAAATAAACTTCAGATATATTCTGTTTGTGTTCTCATTCTTATCGCCTCTTCTGTGTTAATACAGCCTGATGCTGGGCTTCATGGGGGTGACAGCTTTTCTCTCCATGTGGATCAGTAACACGGCTACTACAGCCATGATGGTGCCTATAGTGCAGGCTGTTCTGGAGCAGCTGAACAAACAGGAGATGGAGCCTCGGGCCCCTGAGGCGGAGTACAAACACACGGCCAAAGACAGAGACAGACAAGGTCAGGAGAAAAGCTGGAGCACAGACAGCACTGTTTATATGTTTGGGGTCAGTAAGTTTTTGGGGTCAGCAGATTAAATGTTTTTATCATTTGATTTGTGATGTCTGTAATGTCTGATTAAATTTCTCATCACATGAATAAATTACATAAAAAATATTATTAATCTAAAAAACAATAACAGTTTTTAACATTTTTTTTCTCAAATTTAAGAACTTGTCATTAATTTGAATTCATACTAAAATTATAATTAATTTATTTTAAATAATATTAACTTGAAAAAACATATAACACAAAAACAGAAATTAAAATAACAATATATGAATAAGTTATTAGTACTAAAATAACATTTATTATAACTACAATAATATTTAGAAAAAATATTTCAATTTGAATCTTTCTGAGTACATTTTAAAGTACAAAAATTTAAAGTACG
Source organism: Danio jaintianensis (assembly GCA_903798115.1). Taxonomy (NCBI): domain Eukaryota; kingdom Metazoa; phylum Chordata; class Actinopteri; order Cypriniformes; family Danionidae; genus Danio; species Danio jaintianensis. The sequence continues at coordinate 15,739,292 of CAIGQV010019070.1, read as the reverse complement.
ATTTAAAAGTGATTTTTGACTTTACTTAAAAATTGAGTAAAGCTGTTGCTTTCAAAGTGATTAGTTGACTAATTAAAAGTGAGTAAACCTGTAGACTTAAAATTATTAAGTAAATGAACTGCATAATTTAAAAAAATGAGTTAAATCAACTCAGCAATTTCAAGTTACAACAGGTTTACTCACTTTTTAAAAAGTAAAGTCAACTTGTTGCTTTTAGGTCAACAGGTTTACTCGCTTTTTAAGTAAAGTAACTAATTGCTTTTTATAGTATATTGCCTTTTTTCTTAGTGGTGCTGCGCATGCTGGATGTCTCTCCAGAGGTCAGACAAAAGGAGTTGGCAGAGAAGCGTCTTATGGCTAAAGGCATGACTCTCTGTGTGTGCTATGCTGCCAGTGTTGGAGGAACCGCCACACTGACAGGAACTGGACCTAACCTAGTGCTGAAGGGTCAGATGAACCAGTGAGTCAAATGAAATCAAGCACCTCTAGAATTTAATATAACTGAACCATTGTTAAAGGCTTTCATATTGTTCTCTCAAAAATGAAAGTTCTGTCAAGTTTCTCACGCTGCCTTTTTTCCAAACCTGTGTCAGTTTCTTTCTTCTATTGAACACAAAATATATTTTGAAGAATGTTGGAAACCATTCATATGTTTAGTAGGAAAAACAAATACTATGGAAGTCAGTGGCTGCACTCTTCAAAATATCTTTGTTTGTGTTCATCAGAAATAAACTCATTAAGGTTTGGATTCACCTGAGGGTAAGGTCGGGTATCAACAGGTTCCATTTTAGTAGCAGAAGTTCTGCATACTGTATCTGTATCTAATTACAGCCAATGGTTATATCCTAAATGTGGCAAGAATAAAAGGTAAAAATATATTTTTTAAAGTATTTTCTCTTTTTATTTTCTCCAAAGAAAATTGGCATAGGAAACGAGAATCGATAAGAACCAGATTTGATAAGCAAAATTGGAATCACTAAAACGATATCCAACCCTACTTGAGGGTGAGTAAATGAGGAATAAATGTTGATTTTTGAGTTAATTATCCCTATAATCTTTCACTCAGATTATTCCCTGAAAACGGTGATGTCATCAACTTCGCCTCATGGTTTGGTTTCGCATTCCCCAACATGATCATCATGCTGACGATTGCTTGGCTCTACCTCCAGTTCATTTTCATGGGATTCAAGTATTATAGAATATTCATTTGACACCCTTCACCTCTGCTTTCACCACTGGCCTCATGAAGTTCTTTGTTCACTTTATTTCCAGCATTAGGAAGACATGGGGATGTGGGGCTGTGAAGTCTGAGAAGGAAATAGCCGCTTATAATGTGATCCGCGAGCAGCATCTTCAGCTGGGGCCCATGTGCTTTGGGGAACTCAGCGTTCTGGCCCTGTTCAGTTTGCTTGTGGCGCTGTGGTTTACTCGAGACCCTGGATTTGTCGCAGGCTGGGCAACACACACCTTCAACATCGAAGCAGAGTATGATTTATCCTTTAGGCTTCAATCAGGGGTCCAGTGACTCACAGGGGGGCGCCAGGGTGTTAAAATGTTTGGGAAAAAATATTTAAGTTATCATAGACTACACTCAAAATATTCTTATATTGCATAGTAATTTTGAAATACTGTCATAATGATATCACTTTTTTATTTTTACATTCCACACATTTAGATATGTGACAGATGCTACAGTTGCAGTCTTTATTGCTATGCTGCTATTCGTTCTGCCATCAAAACCACCTCAGCTGTGCTTCAGTTCTTCCACTGGCTCTGAAACAGGTAACTGAAACAAGTCTGACTAAATTATGAAGTAAATTAATATCAAGCATGTACCAATGTCATGTAATGTTATAGAAGAGCAACAGCACAAAGAAAACTATTAAAAAATTTTTTATCAATTGCACAGCCCTAGTGGGGTTAGTTCACCCAAAAATGGTTATTAATTACTCCCCCTCATCTTGTTCCAATCTCCCTAGAACCTTGTTTATCTTTGGAACACAAGTTAAGATATTTTAGATGAAATCCAAGCAACAGTTAGCAACAGCCCTGAAGTGTAGTAAATGGGCACACTGACGACTTGACACAGGAGAGAAGAAATAGTCAAACAGAGTCGTATTTACAGGGTTTTTTTGGCAAACAAATGGGTCTGCAGTCAACCACTGAAGTCACATGGAATGTTTTGACAATGCATTTTGGTTCCTTTTCTGGACTTTGTTGGGAAATTGGGACAATTGCTGTTTATGAAGGACGAGAGAGCTCTCAGATTTCGTCTAAAATATCTTAATTTGTGTTCAGAAGATGAGTCGGAAGGTCTCAAGGGAATGACGCTTCATATTTATCCACTTTGGTGAATGTTATCATTAACAAAAATGCTCTCTTAGTGTGGACAGCCAAAACTGGCAGAAAGATGCATTTTAAATGTAAATATAGTAAAGAAATAGTGTGAATTGCTAAAGCTAAAAGGGTTCCGCACAATGTCAAGGTCTACAATGGAAACTCTGGAGCCTGACTAAAAGTTTGGATTTACTGTTACTGTCTGCTGGGACCGATTGTACTCTGTATATTCATTCACAGAATCTCAGCGTTCTTCTGCACCCAGCACAGCCTTGCTCTCCTGGAAGGTAGCTCAAAAGAAATTACCCTGGAACATTGTTTTGCTTCTAGGTGGAGGATTTGCTCTGGCCAAAGGGAGTGAGGTGAACGCTTTACACACTTAGTGAAAAAAAGGAAAGTCTCTCATTTTAAATAATTATTAGTATTTTTCAAAGTTGACAGCCTTGTATTGAGTTCGAGTCTAACTTTAAGAGTTGTCCCAATCCTTTTACTTTGCCTCCTGTTGATTATGTACATTGTTCTACCCCGCCCAATTAAACGGTGAGGGAAAGAAAAAAAATTGGGGTGGTGGGGGATAAAGCTGTATTTTTCATTCACTTTTATTATTTTGATGCTTGAGAACCATTTTCGTTCAAAAAATACTGATGTGTTGACTGTAATCCTTAGTGTATGCTTCACTTGTGATCTGCGTCTTCAGATGCTTGTTTTGTCTCTTAGGAGTCAGGCCTATCCAGATGGATGGGGAACCAGTTGACTCCACTTCACAGTATTCCTCCATGGGCCGTTGTGATCATTCTGTGCCTCCTGATTGCCATTTTCACTGAGTGCACCAGCAATGTGGCCACAGCAACCCTCTTCCTTCCTGTTCTTGCTTCTATGGTAAGACTTTTACTATGGTAATGATACCTTAAGCATATTAGGTAGACTCAGATGTTGGACCATTGGCTAAATGTCTATTGCAGAAAAAAAATGTAAACATTTCATTGGTTGTCATCTGATTTGTTGAATTGTACAGGATTTCTATTGGATGTGTGTGACCCGCTTCTATAAAGGTCTGCCTGAAAACAAAGACATCATAAATGCAAACCTCCTTACATAGAAGAAAAAAAGCCGTAGTGTTTACAGTTGCGACAATGTATGATTATAATCAGCTAAATGCAAACCAATCAATCGCAGTTAATTTTGTTCAACTACATGTTTAGGGCAGGGCATGAATATGTAATGTTGATATGTCTATATATGGTAAAATGTGGTCAAAAGCATTTGTAAAAGCATATGTAGCTTATGAAAGAGTCTTTAAAGTAAGTTAAAGACTTTCAAAATTTTTACACTGAATGTTAACTATTTCGATTACAATTTAAATGAACAAAACTCTTTATTTTGTCCACATCTTACCATATTTAGATCAACATTACATTTTCATGCCCTGCCCTAAACATGTCACTGAACAAAAGTAACTGTGATTGGTTGCTTTGCATGCCAGTCACAAGGCCTCTAAATGTTTGTTGGCCAATAAAAGCTAATATGGAGGCCTGAACTTCAACTGAAATAGAAAAAAATACAATGAAAAGTCATTTATATACACATTTCTCTTTTATCCGCCAAAGGAGCAGGTGCTCAAATTCTTGAAATAGCATCAGTCATAAAGTTGTGTTTCTCTCCAGCTGTTCTATGCTTCAATGAAGTGCTCCGTGCAGACATGACTCACAGTGTGTTATAATCTTTGAGAATTACAGCCCAATTACAGACACTTCATGATGAGCTCTGAAAGCACTGAGATGCATGAGTCAGCTCAGAGATGCATGAGTCAGCTCTGTCCATTAATCTTGTTTTCTGCTTTATAAATATGAGAGATTTCTGTTTTACAGTCTCAGTCTGTTGGGATCAACCCTCTGTACATCATGGTGCCCTGTACACTCAGCGCATCCTTTGCATTCATGTTACCTGTGGCGACTCCTCCAAACGCTATAGTCTTTTCCTATGGATACCTCAAAGTTTCAGACATGGTGAGTTCCAAAATCTGCCAGGTTTGTTTGACAAATAATTGCTTTGTTTGATTAGTCCAAGTGGCAATTTTGGTTCATTTATATATACAATATATAAAATGTAAATTTTGTCATCATTTATTTACCCTCACCCTCTAAAAAAAAAGCTGGGGTTTTAAAAATTTGAGAATTAAAAATAATTACAAATATGAATATAAAACATAAAACTAAAAGTGCTATTTAAGGCCCGACTGCTTTATGTGAACAGATTTAAATTAGTCCTTTATTCAAAAACAATAAATAATGTATTCGGATCTGGCTATGCTTGCTTGAGGCACAGAAACCAGTTTAAGGTTTATTCTTGCACACCGTTATTGCTGTGTTCCTGTTCGTGATTGCTTATCAATGTTTGCATGTGAATAAAAGGCAAAATAAGACATGTTAATCAAATAACATAATCGTGTCTCTTTAAGTACTGGATTGGGCTTATGTAAAATGCTAGCATTTGTTTTATTCTACAAAGGTCTGATAACATTTCTTACATATTTAAAATAAAAATTTTGCCATTTAGAGCCTTTATTTAATTATTGTTTTGTTTGTTTTGGAAAATGACAAACCACCAGTCATTTTACTACTTCTAAAAGAGTTTCTTACCCAGCTGCTCCAGTTACCAACAAACTCACTCAATGACATTTAACTTTTTGTCTTTCTCAGGCAAAAACTGGCATGATGATGAATATCATAGGAATTTTCTGCATCACCTTAGCCATCAACACTTGGGGAAAAGCTATGTTCAACTTAGACTCTTTCCCTGCATGGGCCAACCAAACAGTAATATGATGGACAGTACGAGGCCAAATTCAGACCGGCAAGCTGCTTGTTTTAAACTCACAGCACACTGAGCACAGAGAAATTGATGCCTTAGAAGACTATTTTGGATACATAACTAACTTAGCAGCCACATATCTCCATGTAGTTTCAAAAGAGCAGGGTCAATACTGTTTTGAGGAAAAATTATTACAATTTAAAACTACTCATATTTTAGTTTTGTGATGTCATAGCTGAATTTTCATCACGTCTTCATCACGTGATCCTTCATAAATCAATCTGATATGCTGATTTGCTGCTCAAGTTGAAAACAGTTGCTTTTTTAACCATTATACATTGTTGTTCAGGATTTCAATTCATTTAATGATGAACAAGGTTCAATTGAACAGCACTTATTTGAAGATTGAATATTAGAACACTTTTATAATAATGTAAAAAGTATCCTTGCTAAATGAAAGCATTATTTTGAAAAATGTGTACATGAACAGATTGTTAGCAGATTTGTATTTTTAATATTATTAATACATTTTTGATCTTTTTGTTTAAAAAAGGTTTACCAAACAAATATATAGTGGCTCAATATAAGAAAGCAGATAACGAAGAAGTGGAATCAATAAGTGAGCAGTTCAGATGGTTGAAACGTTTATATATTTGCAAACAAATCACATATTGTTCTGATGACATCCTAATCTCTCAGGACCAAGTAACTGAGCAATCCTGGAACTTCTCTGGAAACGTTTGACTGCATTAAATCTCAGGGCAACGAAAAAGTCTGCAATTTCTCATTAAAATAAGCAAATACCTCACAAGTCACAACAGATGTGCTGAAACATATTAACATTATATACAAATTCAGCACATTATATGCAAAAAACTGCAAGAAAATTATTTTATAAGATCGATGGTGAAGTGCAATTTCAGAAATATTGTTTTTGTATGTCAGTAACAACAACAACAGCTGATCTCTTTTCTTTCATGGGTGTCTTCTGTTTTGGGCAGAAAGACAACTATAATTTCTGTGTTCTTGAGAGTTAACAGTTCATAATTACTAAACCTATAATTCTATTTGTATTGTACATTTCTTCAAGTGTTTATAAAGAGTCCATATTCAAAAGTCCATACACATTGTAAAATAAAATAAAAAGTTGACTCAACTTCAAGTTTTAAGGCAATGTGCTGCAGTTCTTTTTGAGTTGACTCAAAAGTCAACTTTTTATTTTTGCAGTGCAGTCACAAAGACTTTGTAAAATGGAAACACTGCATAATTGGAAAGCATATGACTTGAAGGCACATATACAGGGATGGTATTTTGAAGTTTAACGCACATACTGTATAACTGTACATTCCAGTGTGATGTGTGAGTTCTTTAATACACTGTATATCTTTTTATTTGATTGCTGAAACATATTTTGGAGAAATTATAAGAATAAATGAATCGGTTTATGAAAATGAAGCACTTATAGGGCATGTGAGTGGAATGTCTTCAAACTGCTGTTTTGAGAAAACAGAATAAAACTGTTTAAATCCTTCCCAACAATGTTATGCTTCTTATTATTGCAATTGAGATCTTAAATGATGCATTTTGCTTGTATAGAGTCCATTTTAATTTTGCTCATTTTAAATTCTGCTCATTTCTATCTCATCATACCAGCATAAAAGGTTGTAAAAACAAGTTGATGTTTTAAATAACTATAATCATGCAACTTCACCTTTGTACAGCAAGAACAACTTTCAGTAAGTTCAAGCAGTTTCATTAAGTTCAAAGTGATCCCGCCAGTACAAATTAAAAATGAAGGAAGAACTATTTGGGGAAAGACATGGCCCAGAAGTAATGACAGCAAAGACAGTGCTCTATAAACACTGAGTCCCATAAAATAGCTCAGCTGACTGTCAAGCCAACAGAACCAGAAAAGCTCTTTTTCCCACTTAAAAATAAAATGCCAGCCTGTAATATAGAAGGTTTTACCAAAAGTCCAAAGTCAAATCTTTAGCATATCAACTTGCCTTTATTTAGCTGATTTATAGTTTTAATTTGATCAGTTGAAAATTTTGTTGATTATCAAATTGATTAATTCAGGTTTAATAAATTGTTGTCCATAAATTGTAGCTCAATACTAATTATATAAGGAAAACTGCAGATTGTAACATGATCAAAATTACATATCTACAGGTAGACCACCCAGATTACATTTTGTGATTACATTTAGATTACTTTTGACCTAACTAATCACATTACTTATATTATTTTGTACTACATTATTTTTATGACTTAACACCATATTTTGCTATATTCGTAGCAAAAACTGTTTATTTGTAATTTATAAAGTATAATTTTAATAAAAGATTTACAATAATTTAGCAATTTTGTCAAAAAAATAAATACCATAGTAATAAGAATTAAATAAATTCATTTAATTTAATGTACGATAAAAATATATATTTATAATCCAGGAGAAACCTTTTTTTAAAAATGCCCATTAATATATTTTCTGAATAAAATATCTATATTTTTAAACTAACATTCATTCATTTTCTTTTCGGCTTGGTCCCTTTATTAATCTGGGGTCGCCACAGCAGAATGAACCGCCAACTTAACCAGCATATGTTTTGCGCAGCGGATGCCCTTCCAGCTGCAACCCAACAATGGGAAACACCCATACACACTCTCCACACAGAAATGCCAACTGACACAGCCAGGGATCGAACCAGCAACCTTCTTGCTGTGAGGCGATCGTGCTACCCACTGCGCCACCTTGACGCCCTAAACTAACATTATTAAAATAAGTTTTACACTCTTTAAAGTCTTACAGAAATTTTACAATATAAAGTAACATAATTAAAAGTACTTAATTTTTGGAATCTGATTACATAACCTATGGTTTATGTACATGTGCAATTACACAGCACTAAAGGAAAATTGCATGTTTAAAAGTTTTATAATTGCCCATCATAAACTATTTTAAGCTTAAAAACCCAAAAGAGAGCCTGCACAGAATGTTCTCTAATGGTTATTTTAACATTCTATTTTATAACCAAAAACATTCCAAGAACTAAAAAATGTTGTTTGGCAAAAGCCTTTCTCTAAGAAAGTGTGTAAAAGTGCCTACGAAACATGATGTATGCTAGCAATTAACGTACACTTAACAAAAAGCAAGGGCTTCCACGCAAAAACAGTAAGCTCTCATGTAAAAACATTAAAAAGCAATGTTAATCTTGTGAAAATTCATTCATTCATTTTCTTTTCGGCTTAGTCCCTTTATTAATCTGGGGTCGCCACAGCGGAATGAACCGCCAACTTATCCAGCATATGTTTTACGCAGCGGATGCCCTTCCAGCTGCAACCCATCACTGGGAAACATCCATACACACTCATTCACTACGGACAATTTACCTTACCCAATTCACCTATACCGCATGTCTTTGGACTTGTGGGGGAAACCGGAGCACCCGGAGGAAACCCACGCAAACACAGGGAGAACATGCAAACTCCACACAGAAATGCCAACTGACCCAGCCGGGGCTCGAACCAGCGACCTTCTTGCTGTGAGGCGATTGTGCTACCCACTGCGCCACCGTGCTGCCCTCTTGTAAAAAATGACTCCAAATTATAATCTCTAAGGTCAAACTATATCCTTAGAGGAGACAGCTCTGCATCACTGCAAATCCACCTGATGATTTCACAGAGCTGCCGAGTTCAGAAGCACTGGATTAATGATAGCTCATGGTCTTGCGGAGACAAAAGACTAGACTTCCCAACCATGTGTTTACGGTCTCCAGTCAGCGGCCACAACCCCACAGTGCATAATAATGCTCAATTGCTGAGGTATGAGCAGGTTCAAACCTCATGATCATTTCTTGCAATTGTTGCAATAGCTACAGAGTAATGTTGCAATTTTGGTCAGATTTAGATCACATGCATGCGGTCAAAAAGAGGGAATTGCGCCAAACGAAGAAATGCTTTTTAAAAATAACACACACAAAAATATGTGGTATGAAATAAAGCATTAAAATAGAATTACAGAACGTGACTCTCAAAAAGGTCTGGCTTTCACCACAGAATGTCTTTTTTTTCTATTTAAGAAATTAAATTGTTATAGAGCTAACAAGTAAGCAGTTAACAAGCGGTTGGGTGTGCTGTGACGCTGTGATCACTATGATCTTAGATCTTTGAGGGAAAGAAGAGATATAATTACAGTGCCTTTTTCTGCTTTTTCGGCATCTCTAACACCCACTCATTATCCATCTGAACCAGAAGTGCATATATACCTCAGCCTCCAATTTGGCTGTATACATATAAAAGCCCTAAAAAATAGTTTATTCGTAAAATTCATTTTTGCTTGGAAGTTATTCTTGTCTATGAGACCTTTTGCTGAACTAAGTGAAAATGGTTAACTCTTCACTTTCTGGAAAGCGATTAAACATGCATGGATTCATTTTTTCCATAAATTTTTTTTACTAACTGTCACAAAGGAATGCCACCTATTGCAGTTATAAGGCTTTATGAACAACGTTTTCTCAAGCAAGTTGAACATTATTTATGTAATGCTAATTTTGTAAGTGGAATAGTGGAATAGCTGAAGTATCATATATTTGCCTGGGTTTCTACAGGGTTCATGAAGCTACTTTTTTTAAGACCAGGAAATGCAATGCTTAATTTGAATGGAACAATACTTCAATATATTCTCTAAATGTACATTTAAATCAGACAATGGGTTAATAAGAGCACAACTTCATAACGAACTCCATCCTTATATTATTCAAACTGGAAAAAAATATATAATAAAAATAAAATTTAAAAGTGAACAACTCAACACTTCAATATGGAAAAATGTACTTAATACTTTGTTCCTCTGTATTTTTGTCTTATTTTCAAGTGCAAATAGACAAGATTCTTAAATCCTGATACATTTACTTGAAGCAAAACTACATGATATAAGAAGCCTTGCTTTCTTTAATACTGATCGGATGATAAAAACATAAGCAAACACCTGCCAAGAATTTTTTTATACCACATTAACAGGTAAGTCACTTAGTTTTGTTAAATTTCTCAGAAAACTATATTAATTTTTTTTAAATTTGGATCTCAGCCAAATATTGGATAGTTCAAGAAGATGTTTTGGAAAAAAGCTGAAAACCTGTAATAATACAATGAATGTCAATGGTTACTGTTTTCCAGCTTTCTTCAAAATATCTTCTTTTGTTTTCAACAGAACAAAAACAAAACTCAAACAGGCTTGTGACAAGTGAAGGGTGAGTAAATGATATGAGAGAAAGGAATTTCAGTTTTGCGTGAACTATCCCTTTAAGTTATAATTGTATTGCAAAACAAAAAATATAGAGGAAGATTTTTAGCAGTGCATCCAACATTTACCACCAACATTTACCAGATTACACACTGTAGAGCAATTCCATGCAAATGTCAACCTTGACATGAAAAACATTCTGCTATTTTTACCAAAATAACGAAACCGTTTCTACATTTTTTGTGTAAGCAAGTATTTTACAGTACTTTGAAAATACTCAAAAATGTCTCTGTCAGTGTTTTCAAATAATTATATTTATATATATTAATTATATTTATAGTCACACAAGTGGAAATTTCACATCTGTCACATCCATAACGCAGAGGTGTCACATCCATAATGAAGCTTTTTCCTCATAAATGCAAAAATGTAAAATCAAATCAATCATTTTTGTTCTATAGAGAGCCAACTCTTATCCTTTTGATTAGCATTGTTTCTCGTGGGTTGTGCAGCAATTCACAGAATTTCTGCAAAGTATGTTGTAAACTGTAAACTTGCTAACTTTTTTCGTTACATCCATAACGCATGTTTATTTTCCTTATTTAAAATCTAAAAAATGTTTACAGATTGATATTTTTCTGATCCCATAACTCTGGTTAGTTGTTTTGGAAAATATAAACAGATGTTCCAATATAACGTTAACGTACTTTCTCTGTGAATATATGTTTAGAATTTTTACTGCAAATGTCACATCCATAACGGTGGAATTGCTCATTAATATTTTAGTTTTAAGACCTTTTAAAGTCCTTAAATTGCAAATGGATAAATGCAGACATATGAAGAGATTTTAAAGTCCCCAGAAGCCCTGTTTACACACCTTGTTGCAAGTGTTTGCATTTGTTATTGTTTAACTTTTTGTTTTTCATAATTTTTATAAATATAAAGTTATATATAAAATATATAATGCCAGGACTCATTACAGGACTTATTATGTACTGTACCATTAAATGATAGTTAACTAAAACTACAAATGAAACCATATAACTAAACTATTTTTTGTTAATTGAAATAAACTATTTAAAAATATATTAAAACATTCACTGTTTTAATTTTCTTTGTTTAAACGATATAACTAAATCTGAAACTAAGATAAAAAACTATATTGACTTAAAACAATTGCTTAAATTAAAATTTAAAAGTGAAAATATAAAGACAAAGCTAATTCAAACTAACAAAAACTACAAATGTTCCTCAATTAAACTAAAATCGTATCTGCATATCTAGAATTTACAGTAAATCAGCTCAGAAATAATATATAGAAACTCTTAACTTTAACATAACTAATAATAATTTTATGATAAATCGCTCCATCTACTGGTAACAGTAGAAACTGTAGTTGTGCCTACAATCTATTTGACTAAACAATAATAAAAACAGCTAGTATTTTTTTTTCCCAATGTGAAGATGGCATTCAAAATCTCACCGCTTTTTTTTTTTTACTGAATATAAAGTGGGCATTCCCCAAACAGGTCTCTGGCTTCTTACCTGTCTCCAGGCTAAATTAGAAAAGTCTGAGGATGACACTTGTTATTATATTAAAATCCGTTATAATAGTAAATGCCACTATTTGCACTGTGGGTGTATGTTAAGAATAGAATATTATATGTACTTTACCATCTATCTGTGCTGTTTGTGTTTCAGTATTTCTGCGCGAGCTGAAATGAGCCGAAGAAACGGTTCCTACCTTTCAAAATACTCTGCTAACAAAACGTTTCCACTTTAAACCAATTCATATGTAAAACAATTAAAAAATAAAATGACTATTAAGAAACTTACAACGTATCGATATTGTACACCGGTATACGTCACAAATCAAGTAGCCTAGGCAACGCTATAGTTCGATCCGCCCATTTTGGATTATGTAACCGTGACTCATTTATCGTGACAGCACTGAAAATAGTTAAACTCTTGAAATTGAACTTTATATTCAACACTACAGAGATAAGACGTTATTAGCTTGCTAAAGGCACGTGTTTCAGCTTTTAGTGGATCAAACTTTTCGTCAGGATGAACGAAGCAGAAAACTCATCCAGATGTGGATGGTGCTCTAGGTGTTTTAGTTCGTTACCAGTGGACTATACGAGAGAGTTTGTAAGCTTGTGTACTTTAGCTTTTCCCGTGGTAAGTACAGTAACGTTACGTCATGATATTTTACACATAGACCTCGTGAAGGAAAGGGATGGCATGTACACCAATTTGGCTTTCACACTTTATAAACATCACTGCAGTCACACACACACATACATATTACATCAGACATAGATATTAAATTAAAGAAAATGTCAGCTAAGTATAATTAACTTTGATTTGACCTCTGCTTCTTTATAATTGTGGTTGGCCCACATAGCATAACTTGCAGTTTATCTTTTATTTTATGTGTATCAGACTATAATATGTAAATATGCCTTGTTTGATCATTATTTGTTAGTTGTGGTGGTGTTGTTTTATTAAATAAACCATCCTTGATCTTTAAATATGGCATTGTGTGTGTTAAAGGGATAGTTCACACAAAAATTAGTAGAGTGGTTCCAAATCTTATGGGTTTCTTTTTTTCTGTTGAACACAAACAAAGATATTCTGAAGAATATTAGAACCCTGTAACCATTGACTTTCATAGTAGGAAAAACAAATACTATGGAAGTCAGCAGGGTTTTTAAAAATATTTAAAACATAACGTCTTTTGTGTTCAACAGAAACATTCGGTGAACTATCCCTTTAACTAAGCATTTGACCTATGGTTATATTAAAGTAATCTCACAGTGATGTTGATAATGAAGTGTGAATACTACAGTGGGGCATATTATTTCCAGTATATATTTAAAAGGAAAACAACATAATAGCACAGTAATTAGGTATTTTTCATTCATTACAAAGCAAAGACAAACTGGATGCTAATTTTCCTAAATTCAATACAAGGTGTCATTAAATGTAGTCATAGTTCCTGGCACATCCCATCCCTTTCCCGAGTTTCCGATGAGTTATGATGAACTGGTCATAGGAGAGAACTGCTGAGAACATGATTTTCCATCAGTGTTACATTCAGTGTAACTATGGCAGTTCTGGGTGATTAAAATTCAAAATGTATGGGCAATAGACATTCAATAACTGGTTACAGCGGTTATTGGAAAACAAGTTTCTTTCAGACGCATCTGATTTGAAAACTGATTAGCTGATAATATTGCGCATGTGTAATTCAGAATGAAGATAACAAACACAAACTGTACAGTACATGACTGTTTGGAGTGCCTGCTATGACTGCCTGACACAGCACTAAATCTGAAACTAATTTGTTATTTTGACAACTGATTCTGTGGGTAAACCAAGGACTTGAATCAGGAGATCTCGCGAATATTGTCAGATGATGATGACAAGGTGATGACTGGTTTGACCAGTTCACTAAGAAGAACCTATTAAATAGAATGATTAGAATGAATAGAATGAAGCGCTTATCAAGCAGTTAAAGGGATATTTAACCCAAAAATGAAAATGTACTTACTATTTACTCACCCTCAAATGGTTACAAACCTTCATGATTTTCCTTATGTTGATAACCATAATTTACTATGTATTTGGCTCAGAATTAATTTTGCAGGGTTCATACGGTCATGGAAAACCTGGAAAAGTCATGGAATTTTGACGTGGTATTTTCCAGGCCTGGAAAAGTTTTGGAAAAACAGAAAAACCCTCAAAGTTTTGGAAAAGTCATGGAAATTAGTTTAAGAAATATCTGTATACTTGAATTAGGGCTGCGCGATATTGGAAAAATCTGACATTACGATATTTTGTATTTCTGTGATAAATATTGCGATGTGAATACAATTTCACCAGATGATTTAACAGGTTTATTTGGATTGATTGGGGGGATTTTGTTGGGGAGTGACTCTCGAATAATATATAACAAATAAATTACAAGCATAGATAAATAAAATATAGTAAAGATAAAAGTGAATTATAGTTTTCAGGTATTCAATATTCAGGTACAGATATTGAATAATCAACACTGCGTAGTCTTCATTGTATATTATTTAATCTTTATTAAAGTTACAAAAAAATTCTTTTGGCCGGATGTTTTAAAATTTGAAATATTGAAATGTTCACATAGTCACAGGCCTTAAAGGGACAGTTTACTCAAAGATTAAAATGTACTCACTATTTACTCACACTTCACTTGTTTCAATACTATACGAGTTATTAAATTATATTCTTTTTGTGTTCATAAAAAAAAAAAGAAAAAACTCATAGATGTTTGAAACAAGTGAAGGGTGTAATGAAAATGGCAAGTAATTTTTGGGTGAACTATCTCTTTAAAAATGCATGCAGATGATGAACTTTTACTCCATTATGATTAAACTCTATACTAAACTATAATCCCAACATTGCATAGCCTGCGATGTGACTATTGCGGATGCACACATTGCGATATCGATGCTGAAATGATATATTGTGCAGCCCTAACTTGAATATAGGTTAGTTGTCTTTACTTCTTTTCTGTCCTTGGCCAAAAACTTGCTCTCACATTGTTAGTGCTGTGTAAGCATTATCAAAATCAATTTTACATAGATATAAAAACAAATGTAAACGAAATAGATTGTTGCGTGTTCTATGATATGCTGTAATAAATTTGAACGTCATTGTTTTCTTATTATTTACCATGTATATGTAGACATTACATGAAACATTATGTCATGAAAATGTACTTGAAAGTTCTGGAAAAGTCTTGGAAAAATTCATGGAATTTTAGTAGTAAAAATGTGTATGAACCCTGATTTTGAAATAAACACTGTTTTTTGCTATAAATATCCCGACCCAAGGTGTCAATTCAATTAAGGCAAATAACATTTAAATTTAAAGCAAGATAATTTTTACAAATGTTGGATACTGGTAGCCATTGACATCCATAGTAGAAAAAAATACTATGGAAGTCAATGGCTGTCGGTTTTTCAGATTTTTTCAATGTATCTTCTCTTCTGTTCATCAGAAAAATTAAAGTGGAGGGTCAGTAAACGATGCCTTTTTTTAGTAAACTAGTTTAACCATACTAGTAGCTTGTACATATATTACACACACCAATTCAATCTGGGAATTACATTTTCTGTTTCATATCGCAACTTATACAGCATTCAAATTTGTTTGTAATATACATACTGTATTAAAACATCAAAAATGTCAAATATAAATTATGTAATTTATTTGTA
Organism: Danio jaintianensis; assembly: GCA_903798115.1. NCBI lineage: Eukaryota > Metazoa > Chordata > Actinopteri > Cypriniformes > Danionidae > Danio > Danio jaintianensis. Next base: position 15,723,644 of record CAIGQV010019070.1, on the reverse strand, counting down.
ATTTTTATTTTGAACTTTTCACATATGTGATTGTGAATGCAAATTTTAATCTAGAAATACATTGACATTTTACGTATTGCAATGCTGTTTGGTATGTTACATTTCAAAATGAATTGTGGAACAAGAGAAAAGTGGTTTTCCTAAATTCTGATTTGGCCTACAGTTTGCTCCGAGCTAGCGTATTGCCATTTTTGAAAAGTAACCTTTATATAAATCATTCCTTTGAGATTTAGTTTGGCTAGCATGACAAAAATGACTTGCTTTACCTCTATATTAATAGCCACTTTAAACATTAAACTTCTTTGTGTTTTTGTTTTTTTCTTATAGTTTCTCGCCATTCTTTTCGATTACTTAATCCTTTTTACAAGCTCTGTGTTTTGTGGACACCTGGGAAAGTTAGAGCTTGATGGAGTTACTCTTGCTGTAGCTGTGAGTTTCAAATATTTATGTCCTGTACAAAACGTGGTTTAAATTAATGTATATTATAACATAATAATAAGAGAGTAATGAATGTTTTCACCAACAGGTTATCAATGTTTTAGGTGTTGGCATTGGCTTTGGCTTGTCTGCAGCATGTGACACACTTATTTCTCAGGTAACTGCATTGCTCTGTTCATTCACACACCATCAAATGCTACATTTTATTTACTTTTACAAGGTTGCTTTGTCTTTTTCAGACTTATGGAGCTGGGAACTTGGCACAAGTTGGTGTTATAACTCAGAAGGCAATTATAATCCTTCTACTTACATGTTTGCCATGCTGTGCCATTCTTATCAATACAGAGTCAATATTACTGCTTGCGGGTCAAAGCCCGGAGGTTGCCAGGTGAGAACTACTTAAAACTGTGATTATCAAACAGTGACTAGCGTAAAGATAGACACTGGATCTTAATTAAAATGAATAGTCCATGCTGTACTAGTAACATCCTAGAAAAATAGCTTCATGCAATGTATTCATGTACTTAACAGTAATTAGTTATTTAAAAAGCAAGCTACAATGCAATATCAAATTTCAGAAGAGATTTTTTTATATAGTACTTTCCATCCCTTGCATTCAACTGAACAAAATCATCACTTTTCTGGCAATATACCAAAAGAAAAAAATAAATGTGTGCAGAAAATGCATGAACGTAAAAACATCTTTAGTTTTTTTTTTCTCTTTCAGAGTATCTCAACTGTATGTGAACATTTTTTTGCCTGGTCTTCCGGTAGGTACTTCCAGATACACATTTTTGAAAAGGTTAACCACACGAGTGTAACACGCACTCTTATTTTGTCAAGTCTCGAAGTACTGAACGCCAAAAAAGGCTTTATGTTCTATCGGTTATTTCATAGCCTTTGTTAAACTAGGTGCAATCGTGTACATAAACTAATACTGTTATTTTTGTCTCACAGGCTGTATATATGTTCATTGTTCAAGTAAAGTATCTACAGAATCAGGTAGGTGTAAGATATTAAAATGTGATGTTCTGCAAAAGCTTGAATGTGAAACTTGATCAGATCTCTCATTTCAGGGAATATTTTGGCCCTTGGTCATTACTGGAGTAGTGGCAAATATCTTGAATGCTTTAATAAACTATATCCTACTCTTTGTCCTGAACATGGGTATTGAGTGAGTTTCCACAACAATTGCTTTTAAATTAAAAGCTAGAAAAAGACGAAAACTGACCATGTGTTTTTCATCTTCAGAGGCTCAGCAGCAGCTAATACAATCTCACAATACAGTTTGGCGACCATATTGTTTATCTACATTCGATGCAAAGGGCTTTATAAGGATACTTGGAAAGGTGAGTAATTATGCGATATCTTCATGTTTGTAAATTCGACAACCATTGCAAGTTGATCCAGCAGACAGATGTACACTAAAGCACTTCTTTGTGACTGTTTAGGTTGGTCGATGGACTGCTTGCAGGAATGGGACTCGTTTATTTATCTGGCCATTCCCAGTATGCTCATGATGTGTGGAGAGTGGTGGACCTACGAGATTGGAGGCCTGCTGGCAGGTTAAAGTGCATGCTTGTCGAATTAAGGACCTAATATACTGCAATTCATATCACAGCAAATAGTTTTGTTTTTTATAAGAATAAAATATAATTAAGATATGATTAATATACAGTGATTTATACTGAAGAACTGGATTGCTCATGACATCAATACTCCTAAAATTTTCAAAAATGGAATGCTATTCTCTGTTGAATACTGTCACTCTGGTGTAATAATCAAGGATCATTGCGCTTACTGCAGCCAAGAATAAGAGTATAGTTCCTATATCGGCCTATAAAATAGCAACGTTTCATTTTCTGTTGGTCTTAGTACACGATGTAACTACAGAAGTGTCAGGCTTTAAATAGGAAATTATTAAAACTTTTTAAAAATTTTATGATCTAATCCAATTCAATGATGAATTATGCTAAGCTAAGCTAAAAGTGCTCCCGTCAGACCCAAAGATCCAGATGAGTCTTTTTCACCACAGCTCTAGCATTTACGTTTGACTATTTCGTAATCCTTTTTAAATAGGCACTACTCTTGCTTTGTTGGAAAAAACAAGTGCCCACAAATGAAAAAAATTGCTTGAATTGAACCTGAAACAGATTTACCACATCCTTTGGTGTACATCGTGTTATACCTGAAGCAGAACAGTGACTCTCATTCACTTCCTGTGGTTCACTGTATAATAGCAGTTTAGAACACAATAAGCAATTTTGGGTGAACTATCACTTTAAGGGTTCGAAGTAAATTTCTGGAAAATAATGTTTTATATTTATAATATATTTCTTTATATCACACAAATGTCTTATTATTATTAAATTGATTTAGGAAAGTATTAACTGTATGCGTATGACATGCATGCAAGTTTTTAATAACATTGACATGCATTATTAAAAAACTACTCTTACTTGAATTTGAACTCTTACTTGAAATGAATTTTCATTGAGTTCTGAACCCTGTTCCTGAACTTTGTTCTTTTTTTTATGGCAGGTCTGATAAGCGAAGTGGAGCTTGGAGCACAGTCAGTCATGTATGGACTGGCAAATATTGCATATATGGTATGTATTCATTCATTATCATGAAAGCATTTTTTGAAGACTGTATGAGCACTTCAAATGAGTGTCCTGTATTCAGTTCCCTATAGGCTTTAGTATAGCTGGCAGTGTTAGAGTGGGCAATGCCATGGGTGCAGGAGATGTGGCTCAAGCCAAACTCTCTGCTAAAGTCTCTATAATGTGTGCAGGTAATATTAAATAGTTATATATTTACAAATAAATTGATATCTGTATTTTAGATAAAAAAAAAACAAATCATCATTTCATACCTATTCCTTGTAAATACGTTGCTTATATATCATTTGTGCATGTCCCGTACACACAATTTTTATGATGTGTATTTTATTCTGCATTTTATTTACAGTCTCTGTTGCAGTGGTATTGGCAACTATAATTGGTTGCTCAAAGAATGTAATTGCTCGTATTTTCACAAATGACAAGTGAGTGTTTGTCAACATTTGCTTTAAACTGTTTTCCATACTTATCTACTCTGTGCTTTTCTCCTGATTTCTATAGTACCGAAGTTGTAATCAACTTTGCTCATATAGCGCATTGAATATTATCTTTATGTATATACAGCATTTTTACTGTATTTGTAAAAAAAAAAGAGAAATCATATATATTTTTTCTAAATACAATGATCATTTATGTACAGTGTACATTTGATCATTTAAAAACTAACGTTGGATAATATTTGATAATTTAATATGTTTGTTAATATATAATAATAGATTTTTAAAGAAATTTCAATATTTCTATTTTATATTATTATGAATAAATTCATATTTAGAATCTGGAAATAACAATGTTCAAAATAAATAAAATATTTAACAGCACACAATTTTAAAACAAACATTGAAGAGCACTTATTCATTTAAGTCAAATTTTTGTATTACAGTAAAATATTTATGTATTTATTATTGTTATTATAAATATTTTAATAATATATGATGAATAAATACACATGCAATATAATATAACAAACTAATATAATTATATACATAATATATGAATTTATGATTATGTAAAATACATAAACAGTATAACTTATTTACTTAGTATATAACAGTAGATAACTATAACTTTATTATAATTAATAAATATTAATAACAACAACACATTTAATAATTTGTGGAAAAAATAACATTGAATAGCACATATTTAATAATAAGTATTTTTCACATTACTTAAAAACATTAAAAGTTCGTATTCTTTGGTTTATATATAAATATATATTATTCTTGCATCTGGAAGTAATGTTATATATAAAATATTATATATAAAATGTTATATATAAAACTTATAAAATTTATAGTCTTAAACAAAGGTTACAAAAACAAAACTAATATTGGGACAATTGTTTTTTGTTCTTTTCTCCCCAGAGACATCATACAGAGGGTTGCCACAGTAATGGTTTTATACACTCCTTTCCATATTTTTGATGCCACAACGGTAGGTCATTAGCAGAGTTGTGTTAGAGCACTCATAGCCCTCATTACTGATAATAACAAAACTGACAACATCAACCCAGTGACCATGAAAGTGGACTTTAGACCTTAATTAAACTAGATGTTGTCCTTCACATCCATATAAATGAAAAGAGAGAGTCCACTTAAATGAGTCAGCTGAGGACAAAATGGCAATCTTTTTTTTTTGTTTGTGAATTGAATCAGGCAGCAGGTAGCAGTATAGTGAAAGGTCTGGGCAAGCAGAAGCTTGGCGCCATATGCAACCTCCTGGGATATTATGGAATTGGATGTCCTATTGGAATACCCTTGATGTTTGCTGCTAAAATGGGCATTTTTGGTGAGCTAAATATAATATAATATAATATTCATTCATTCATTCATTTTCTTTTCGGCTTAGTCCCTTTATTAATCTGGGGTCGCCACAGTGGGATGAACTGCCAACTTATCCAGCATATGTTTTACGCAGCGGATGCCCTTCCAGTCGCAACCCATCTCTGGGAAACATCCATATACACCCATTCACACACATACACTACGGACAATTTTAGCTTACCCAATTCACCTATACCGCATGTCTTTGGACTTGTGGGGGAAACCGGAGCACCCGGAGGAAACCCACGCGAACACGGGGAGAACATGCAAACTCCACACAGAAATGCCAACTGACCCAGCCGAGGCTCGAACCAGCGACCTTCTTGCTGTGAGGCGAACGTGCTACCCACTGCGCCACCGCGTCGCCTATAATATAATATAATATAATATAATATAGGGCGACGCGGTGGCGCAGTGGGTAGCCTCACAGCAAGAAGGTCGCTGGTTCGAGCCTCGGCTGGGTCAGTTGGCATTTCTGTGTGGAATGAATGAATAATATAATATAATAAAGGTTTCATCATAATACAACCTATATAATTAATTAAATAATATATTAAAAATATATATAGTTTGCTGCTAAAAATGGGAATTTTTGGTGAGCTACAATGTGATGTAATTAATACATAATAAAATAATAATAGGAAAAACTTGATTAGATTTTTTATTACACCAAAAATTCAATCATTACAATTGGGGTCTCCTCATCCTTGTTGGAGCAACTGTGGGGTAGAAGAGGTACATCATGCGCATATATTCTGGCAGTGCTCAAGAATGAACGGTTTCTGGGAAACTGTGCACTCCGCTATCAATGATATTTTTGATCCTCAGATTCCTAGATCATTCAAAGTACTTTATCTATGAGATATTCCTATTAAACTTGAAAAGAAGGATAGATATCTAGATATTTTTGGCAACAAGTAAAAAAGCTATAACCCGGAAATGGTATAAAGAAGACCCACCAACTAAAGATGAATGGTTCAAAATAATAGCAGAAGTTGAGGAAATGGAAAAAATAACACATGCACTTCGATTACAAATAGAGATCTTTGAAAAGAAATGGAGTAAATGGCTGGCTTTCTCCACAACGACAATATAATTATCTATAATTTAACATTTACATAATTCTAGAGGCTATGCGTCATTGCGAGAATATGTTTGGCTACCTTTTATTTTATACTTATTTTATTTATTTTCTTGATGAGGTTAATTTAATATTTTTATATATGTATGTACATAGATATGCATGTGTGGAATGGATGTATTTGTGTATATACGTATATATGTATTATTATTTTTTGTTTGTTTGTTTATTTTGTTCCGACTTGTTATATGTTCCTATCCTGTTGTTTGTAGCTAGAACTGACATTATTGGGTATAATACAAAATAATGTAATATAAATTATTAGTTATTTTTTATATTTAATATATTATGTAATATAGATAGAGAGATAGATTATTAAATTGTATTTAATATTCACATTGTATTTAAATACAAATATATTATTAAAATTTATAATGATATTTTATAAAGTATTTATTTATTTTCTCAAGGTCTGTGGATTGGCCTGTTAATTTCCGTCTTCCTTCAATCAATACTCTTCATCGTCCTTCTTGTCAAGATGAACTGGAAGAAAGCATCGGAAGAGGTGAGGAATACAGGATTTCCTTTCATTCAATATTCACAGCAGTCACTTTCAGTTCAGCGATCTAAATATGAACAATCTTCAGGCGCAGATCAGGGCCGGTGTGGCGATCAGAAGGACGGATGACGGTAATATGTTTGTTGTGACACAAACCATTCAAAAGTCTGATTACATTTAATGAGGCGTGCTAACAGGGAGTGATTTTCAGCCTCTCAGGAGGACGGTGGAAATATGGAAGGCTGTGATGTGAATGATGCTACAGATGAGGATGTGCTGGTGATGGATGAGGAAGAGATCGTGGCCACAGTGAAAGTGCAGCTTCCATTGAGAGTTTTAGTGCTGCGCCGCGGCCTCGCTCTGGCAGCAATGCTGGTGTTACTCGCTGCTGGACTCACCGTCAAGTACGGCCTTAAAAGATGATGACAATTTAAAGATGTGATTACAGCAGACAAAATTTGTCTTTCTCATAAGATGCTCACAAAATGAGCATCGGTGCACCAGTACAGTCTTGTCTGGGCAGATCAGGCCCATCAGACACTAAGAATTCTGTGTTCGGGCATTAGTTAAAGGGTTAGTTCACCCAAAAATACAATCTACCTCATCATTTACTCTCCATCATGTGGTTTTAAGCTTTTTATGAATTTCTTTCTTCTGTTGAACACAAAAGAAGTTTTGAACACAGAAGATGTTTTGAAAAATGCTGATTTCTGGGACCCATTGACGTACATAATTGGGGAAAAAAAACTATGGAAGGCAAAGGTCAAAATAAATTGTTTTGTATTCAACAGAAGAAAAAAACTCAAATAGGATTTGAACAAGTTTTTGGGTCATTTTTGAGTGAACTATCCCTTTAACAAGGCATTGTTTTGTTTTACATCAAATGAGTCATTATATACTCACTCATATTGTATTAATGTTTATATTTATTTATATAAATATATTTATTAATATGCTGTTTACTCTTAAAACATAAAGAAACTGTACAATCTTACTGTATATTCAGCTGTTTCAGCAAATACTGTACGGATGGACTGTGAATCCCACATGCTCATCATCTCATGAATTTATATTAAAAAACAGCAAATGTGCTTGAGCAAACATGAACATAAAACTTTTCAAATGAATGTTATTTCATGAGCAACATGGTGCTGAAATTGCACAAATATATATTTATTGAATGTTAATGCATAACAGATAGACACAAGTTGTTGAAATCGAATTGAACAATTCTTATTTTAGGGGTAGTGAACTGTGAAATCGATATTACCATAAAGGGATAGTTCACCCAACATTGAAAATTTCCTCACCGTTTACTCACACTTGTGTGATTGATGAATTTCTTTTTTCAGTTGAACACAAAACAAGATATTCTGAAGAGTGTTTGAAACCAGCAACCACTGACATCCATAGTAGGAACAAAAATACTCTAAAAGTCAATGGTGTCTGATTTGCAGCACTCTTCAAGATATCTTCCTTTGTGTTCAACAGAAGAAAGAAACTCAAACATGTTTGGAACAAAGATGAGTAAATGATGACAGAAGTTTCAATTTTTTAGTGAACTATCCCTTTAATCTTTAGATATTTTTGAGGTCATTATACTATATAAAACTTCCTGTAAGTTTCAGCAGTCTTAAAACAACAAATCTTCCAAAACAGGTCGTGTCATTTATTTACTCTTCACTTCAAAGCCTATTTGAGAAAATATTTTGAAGAAAGCTCGGAAGATGACTTCTAAAGTACTTGTTTTTCCTACAATGAAAGTCAATGGTTACAGGTTTTGAGCTTTCTTCAAAATATCTTCGTTTCTGTTCAACAAAAGGAAGAAAGTCATAAAGGTTTGGAACCACCTGAGGGTGAGTAAATATTCATTTCTTGGAGAACTATCCCTTTAAGAAACACTGCAGTTTTATTATAAAAGATTTACCAGTGAATTTTTTTTATTTGTATTTTATGCCCACATCATTTAAAATAACTTCCCTTGCTCCTCACACTATTTGTATGATGACCTGTGAACTGGTGCGAGGGTGGGTGGGAAGATATCCTGTCACTCAAATGAAGTTAACCAATAGCAAACCACAATCACCAGTCAATTTTCAGTGGACAAAATCTGGGGCCCTATTTGCAGAATGTCACATAGAAACCATCCTGTATCTGTTCTAAGATCATTTGTCAAATGTGCATACAGTACATGTGATTCAGAGAAAAGAACGGACACAGAAAAACATCCATACACCAGTCGACATCCAAATCTTTTACTTAAGAATGACAATTGGCAATATTTGCTTAGATTTCAACTCTGCCATGAGGAAAACTGCTGCTCAGAATCTTAATTTCATTCGTCCTCAAGTGACCTGGCTCTGGATGTAGCTGATGCAGAAAAATAAGTCCAAAACACACTGAATCTAATGGGATAGTGATTTATTGACCCAGGGATTTAATCTGTGATAAGCTGCTCTATGTGCAATCTTTGCAGCTGTTTTAAAGTAGGAACAAAATCTAATTATAGATTATCTTTTTTATAGTAAACAGTTCTGAGGATGGGGTGTGCTTAAACACAGCACAGACTACCAGAGGGCATAAAAAGCATGTGCGTTTTTTTTTTAATTTGTCATCAGTTTAAATCATGTCACTGACTTTCTCAGCTCCAGTGAAACAACAACAACTAAAGCCATTCTTTGCTCCTTAGAGCTGAATAAGACACTCATCTAACTAACACTATCTGAAAACAGCCTAGAGTTACAGTCAAATCAGATGCTTAACCCAGTAAATTAGTTAATCCTAATGGCCTATGTGGGAACATCACACATATAACATGTTAGCAGCAATCAATACCAGCATATATATTAATATATGTCTATATTAGTAGGCTTAAGAACAAGGCAATGTAAGTAGTTTGAATGGACAAGTTAATATACTATATGGTGAGTTCTGTTCATGCACAAACACAATGAAAATGTAACCTATACCAAATATATTTAATATCTATGTGTCAGTAGAAAATAAGCTAAAGAAAAAAAAAGATGTCCAGCCAGGGACCTTCAACAAATAAAGAGATCACATTATGTCTCTTGATGGTTGATGAACATTTACTGTAACCTTTAAAATCTCATATGTGAACAGTCTCACAAAAGGTTGCATGTATTTCGCCTTACACGGTGTCTACACCAAAGGCAAGTAGCGTGACATGTCGCGAGCAAATATTATATTTATTTATATTATATATTTATGTATTACATTAAAATTCAAGGTTCTGTATGCAGTTAGTGTATTTCAATTTGATGAACCATAGATATTAAACGGGTTCCTGTTTTATTGCTGTATGCACAACAGTACAAATGGATTTGAAATGTTCACTTTGGTGCGTCCATTGTACACAAATTTTCTGGAGCAAATTATGCAGTGTTTTTGCGCATATGAAATTGCATGATGGAGGGAATTCACACAGAACACATTTTTGTGTTTTATGTCAGTGCACTAAATTTCCAGCCTGTGCAAAACCTACATATTGTCTCAAAGTTTGCAGAAAATATTCACTCATGTTAAAAACATCTTGAAAGCTTGCTTTTTTTTATTCCACATCTCAACGCAAAACCCAACATGTAAATTTCCCATATAGTAGTAAGGTTTATAGATGTCTTTTTTTGTTAAACTTATGCACCATATGCCTTGCATTGTAAGCACTTCTGTGTATTGACTGTTTATACAGAAAACAAGCAGAATGTAAAAATATGTTCTGTGTGAAAGTTTTTCTTGGGATTTTTTGCAGCGTCAGCAGCATTCTAAAAAGAGAAAAATATAGTTCAACTCTAGATCATGCTTTTTAAAAACAACTTGTACTTTTTTTAAAGGTTTCACATGCAACTGCTTCAATTCCTACATTTCCATCATGCTTAATAATAAATCTTTCTCAATTTTGACAGCGGCTTTGTAGAATATCTTCTTTTTGGCAGTATTTCTCCAGCAGTCATCTGACTAGAAATGTCAACTGGAGAGATTATATGTGTCACTGGGGAACAGACTTTTTTTTTTCTGCTAAGCTGGTTGATTTTTTTACTCCTCCAGCCTAATGCTGTGGACAAAGCAAATGCCCTCAAGATAAAAAAAATATGATCATCTGTCTAGGTCACAATCTACAGCCTGGATCACTGTTAAAAGGCTTGTTCTTTTGGCCTCACACAGCATACAGATATAAAAAGTTCACAGTGAATCTCTCTGAAGTCTTAGTTTCAAATAAAAGTCGTTGAATAGATGGGATTGGCTGTGGTAAAGTTGGACTCCAAAGTATAGTTTGCACCAGCACCGTAAGATACCTGAGGTAAAGGCACAGTGAGATGGACGATTATCCCTAAAGCGAGGATGAGGAGAGCGACGACGGTGGTCAAACCCCTTCTGAGGACCAGCTGAGAGGTGGACAGCAGAACTGGAGGCTTTTCCTCCACGCCAGTCACGTTTGGCTCCTCGGGTACCGCAGTACTGTTGAGCCTCTCGTCCTGATCCTGAGAGCTCACAACCATGTATCCATTTCCGTTCTGAAAGCATAAGACACAATTAATAAGTTAATAAGTGTTTTACAGGGATTATATGTACTGTAGAATGTTTTGATTGTGCTTCTACACACATAACATGGTAAAAACACATGGGAAACTTTTTTAAATTACATTTTATAAGAACCGAAGTTGGCAATACTTTTGCAGCAAAATACTTATATTGTAAATCCAGTGACACTTGTGCTGCATCCCAAATGACACTATTCACACAGTTATGCACATATACACTCAACCGTGTAGTGTATGAGTTTAGTGTCGTTCCAAATGGAACACTAATATTTTTTTACAAAACGGTTCCCAATGGAAGTTTAGCAGTTGCCAAATTGGTGAAATAAATTACAAAACTAACAAATAGTATGTGTCATATGTATAACCGCATGCACCATTGGGAGGTGGCATAATCACTTAAGTAGGAGAGTTTTGCTTGCACAATCCAAAATAAATAAAGTAATCAGTACCCAAAAGCTCCCACGCTAGTCCGCTTCTGCTACGTGAGCAAAGCTGTGACCACTGAGTGCAGGATGTGTTCAACATTCAGCATGTACTGAAAATTCTAAAAAGAATAAGTTTTTTAGTCAAGTAGCCAGATGATGCATTTATTCAAATGATAAAAAGAAGTGTGTTTTTATAGGTTGAATAAATGCATCATTGGGAATTTAAAGTGGACTTATTCTTTTTAGAGTTCAGCGAATGCACTACTTTTACTTCCGCTATAAATACTGAAGGATGGGTATCCGGATGATGACCGCTCCATGATTGGCAAATATTCTTTGTATATGATATGATTAGTGGGAATTGTGTTTAAGGGCTTAGATTATATGATGACCTCAGTGTCATCTCTCTTTAGAGTAAAACTGGAATGATATGCGTGTCATTGCTTTTTCTGTATGCCAAGTTATGTTTCCTCAGGATCTTCAGGCCCATTCAAGAGGTCACTGAGACCTCTTATGTGGAACTGGACATTTGATGCTACTTGAACAGCCGTCACTAGATGTGAATATTACTGTGTGAAAGTAAATGATTCAGTTATAAGAGGAGCTGTCTTTGTATAGTTTGCTATGTTTATTCTACCAGTTTTGATAAGATGGCTGATAGCACAAGAAACAGCCTTGAGTATAAAACATTTTGTACTTTGTGTTCGTGTTATATTCTTTTGTGCATCATTCCTACAGGTCTGAGGTCAGCTCTGAATAGCCTAATGGCTGTCTGAACATTGTCTGCTGTCTCCATCCTATCTTGGAGGAAGATTTGACCCCACCTCTAAGAACCTATTTGAAAACTGTCTGTGTTTTAACCAATCAGGTTAAAACACCTATGTGTATGACGCAGTTGGTGACGTTATGTTAAAATATATATTTGTAGTTGATTTGAGATTGTAAGCAGAGCGGCCCACAAACTCTCTGTGAGTGCTGAAGCTGGCTTCTGTGATGAAACTGCAAACTATTTTCAGTAAACTTTCTTTGATTGAATCTCTGACTCTGGCTCTTCTTCATCTGACACACTGGCCATTTTTGGGTTAAAACTGTTGGTCCGCCAACAATACTATTAATACTACAAAATGGTGTAAAATAGTGCATAAGTACGTGATTTGAGGTGCACATTTAAGACTAATGTTTTGTCTTTGCGCTGACCTCTCAAAAACAATATAAATGCATTTGTGATTAATACTTTAACATCGTAATTACATGTGCACAGCAACTGTGTCATAGTGGAAGAAATATACTTCATGCGAAATCAGCAACTAGTGTGCTGTCATTCCAAACAAATTAAGGGCAAAATAACATTTGTTTTGAGAGTTTGAACCAATTCTGGCTGGTAAACACCTTTGAACTTAATTTGGTCTGTGGTGATTACATACAATCTTCTCTGGTTCATTTCTTTGTTCAGTCTCTTGAGGTCACACACAAGTAAAAACATAAACACCCTGGAGAGTTGCTTTATAAAAGAAATGTAACACTTTATAGGGCAAAGAACCATGGTCACTTTGTTAACATTGATTACAATTGAATTTTTCAAAAGTTCAAAAGTCTTCTAATAATCCCCAGTAACACTCCAGGGGTTTTCCAATTAATATCACTGCCATATAAAGAGTAAAAGCAGCATTGGCATTGTTTTTCATGTTAAATGCTGAACAGCTGTTTGATTTAAAGCACTTTATTGTACAAAATGTTATATAAACAAAATGTCATTTGACTGGAGTGCAGAATTTCTGAATTTGTGCAAACATATCCATATTGCTCTGATCAGATGATTTCTTAAACTCTGTTTTCTCACTGCTGTCATTTTTGTTGTTTGTTTATTTTGTTATTCAGAAGAAAGAGTGCACATACTAACATATTCATTTAACTTACACATACTTATTCATTTAAACAAATTCTAAGAAGTGTGACTGGCATCAAGATATTCACTAACAGTATGGTAAATATGGACCAATTTTAATTTGGACCACACTGCCTTTAATTAAATGAGAAAAATGTTCTCTATAATATATATTTACAAGAACTAAAAAAGTCATATATAGTGATCACTGGCACAAAATGAAAATAAAATGAATATTTTAGTTTCTGGTGAACTACTACTTTAAAAGTGTACAGTATACAAATGTATGACACGATGCAGACATGATGGATCTTTTTCACATAATGAATTTCCACAGCTTTTAAAATCGTAAATGTGAATTATAATGAATTTTGAAGGTTTTTTTTGGTCATTTTGTCAGTGATGAGCATGAACATGTTCATAATTTTTATATATAATTAGAATAACAAAAAATAAAATATTATATATAGAGAGAAAAATTATATACATATGGAGATCCGTAGAGCAATGTGTAGGGAAAGAGTGTAGATCTC
>CAIGQV010019070.1:15696608-15709317 GCA_903798115.1 Danio jaintianensis | reverse complement strand
AGGGAAAAAACAAGATATATATATATATATATCTTGTTTTTTCCCTTTTTTTCTTTTTCAAAAAGTCATAGAAATGCTATTGTAATTTTTTATTATTTTGCTACTGGAACAAATGAAAATTATTTGTTAATGACCTGTTATGTAAAATGTCTGTTAGATGTATCTGTTAATTAAATAAAAAATGTATTGATTATTTAAAAAGAAAACTGAAACAAAATACCTCTGCGTTCAGGACCACCTGATAGAAGCTGTTGCGATGGTTTGAACAAAACTCAGTGGTCATTGTTCCATTTGCTGCTCCATTTGCATTCTTTCCTGTACGCGCAATTGCCTTTCAAAGAGAAAAAAAGGTCTTTTAGTCATAGAAGTCAAGAATTCCATGACTATGACTATTTTAATTAGAAGAAACATGATGTTTTAATAGACCTGATGCACCTACCTCTTCTGTCATTTTCTTCCAGTTTAATTTGAAAATGGCCACGGTGAAGAAAATTGCTAGCAAAAAGACAGCAATGAGGAGGCCCAGCCAAAAGCCTGCAATAGAGGATAAATCAAAGATATTAAAAGGCTCCCTGATCTTTGGTGTATTCAAACAACATTAATTTTAATAAGAGTCATTTTATTTATTTGTAATGGGACGAACCAGCAACTTGTAAACTGGCCGTGAACATAAGAACAATGCTGGATGGGAGTCCAATACAGTAGTAGCCAAAGAGGTTTGCAATAGCAGCTATCTTCTGCTGCCCAGTGCCAAGGAGAATGCCCATGCCAACACACTGAAAGAGTGAGAAACAAAGGATAATACAGGAACTCATAATGAGTTATATAAAATACTGCATTTCACAAGATAAATATAAATATATACAAAAAATTATATATATATGAACTACATATAAACATTTTAATTTGACTGCATCTTGTGTTTTTATATTTCAGCTAGTTGCCATATATTCTATATTTCTTTTTTTTTTGCTTGGCAGTTTTTAATTAAAAAAAAAAACTATTTTAAAGTTCAATATTACTAGCCGCCTTAAGAAATAATTTTACTCAATTGACTACAGAAAAAGGCGTCACGGTGGTGCAGTGGGTAGCACTCAAATCCGGGTGCTCCGGTTTCCCCCACAAGTCCTAAGACATGTGGTATAGGTGAATTGGGTAGGCTAAATTGTCCGTATTGTATGTGTGTTAATGTGAGAGTGTATGGATGTTTCCCAGTGATGGGTTGCAGCTGGAAGGGCATCCGCTGCGTAAAACATATACTGGATTTGTTGGCGGTTCATTCCGCTGTGGCGACCCCAGATTAATAAAGGGACAAACAAGAAAAGAAAATGAATGACTACAGAAAAAAAACACTGTTGTCCAGTTACTTGCTAGTTAACTTGCCTAGTTAACCTAATTAACCTAGTTAAGCCTTTAAATTGCACTTTAAGCTGAATAAGTATCTTGCAAAATAAGTAGAAAAATATTATGCAATGGCAAAGACAAAACAATTTAGTTATTACAAATTAGTTATTAAAACTATTATGTTAAAAATGTGTTACAAATCAACACAAAAACAACTCTTGGGGAAACAAAAAATATTTGTATTTTAAGGATGGCACATATTCAAATCAAGTAATAACATTGGCAGAAAAAAGATATCAGAAATCAGAAAAGGGTAAAAAAAAAAATCCTAGATCAAAATACTAACAAAGACGTTAATGGTACATATAACACTGCTGTTAAAATAACCTTAAAATGACACCAAGTTATGTTAACATCAGCCTAGAAAGTTTCTGGAAACTAGCTCTTAACTCAAAAGGCAGGACTTACATTCATACAATCCTATTCTGAAGGTTACAGTAATGGTTAATAGTAACGGTCCCTCCCGTTCCCCCCACAAGTCCAAATACATGCGCTATAGGTGAATTGGGTAAGCTAAATTGTCCGTAGTGTATGTGTGTGAATGGAAGTGTATGGGTGTTTCCCAGTGATGGGTTGCAGCTGGAAGGGCATCCGCTGCGTAAAACATATGCTGGATAAGTTAATGGTTCATTCCACTGTGGCGACCCCGGTTTAATAAAGGGACTAAGCCGAAAAGAAAATGAATGAATGAATGATCTTCAGTTTAGACTTTTTTTTTTATTTTTTAGATTAGTTGCAGTTGGCTGACTAATCTAAAGTTTATGCACAAATATATTATTGTAAAGCATCCTCTAGAAAATATTAATGTAAAAGAGAAACAACTGTACATTGTCACTGGTAAAACCCTGTTAAAATATAGAAAAGGAAAGAAAAGAAAAGAAAGTTTGTGCAGAACTCACCAATATTCCATTAAAGAACTGAAGAGGGCAGTAGATGTTCAGCAGCTGAGACACGAGCTCTGCTATAGACCTAAACATCACAAACGTTACAGAAAGCAAATTTGAAACGCAGCTGTTGTTTACATGGTTTCTGTTCAATCTTAATTCTCAATGCGAAGACTTGAGTGTTTACAGATTTGTTAAAGTGTACTTATACCAACAAACTTTTTTTTGTTGTTATACGTGTTTGAACTTAAAAGGCTTACTCATCCGAAGTAAATATGTAGCCGATGACTGTTTTTGTGGAGCCTAGGACAAAACCCTGAAGGATTGCTATAACAGCTGGAAAACAAAAATGAACGTGTTTTACAAAACATCAGCTCCTGCTGCAAACGACTGTCTCGGTGTCATAATGAGCTCCTGAATGACTGATATCACGATGAAACGAGTGTTTTCACCTGCACTGATAAGAGACACCTTGCTGGTGAGGATTGCAGCAGCTGTTTCTCCAGCGCCGAGAGCGTTTCCTACACGAACACACGCTGCACCTTGCATTCCTAATGGGATCTGGAATTTCAAAAAGGAAGTGATCAAGAACAGACCTTCATCACAAGAATATGGGTGAATTTGTATACTGACCACCCAAACACACCATGTAGTTGATGTATGCCAGCATTATAACCACATGTTGAGCAGCGAGGTCCACCTCACTCAACATTCCTGAAGGCATGAGGAGAAATGCAATAAGTCTTGTTGGTAAATGTACTAAATTGGAATGCACAATCGGATACAACAGCAATTTGAATGAACAACTATTCAATATTTGTTACTTATTCGAACTTTTGTCTTTAAAATTTGAGGTCAAACTTTATTTAGAATGTCCGTTTGTTGCATTTAAGTTACATTGCATCTACATGCCAACTAATTCTCTTATGCTCTTAGGTTTGGGTTAGGGTTGGGGTTAGGGTTAGTGTAAGTTGACATGTACTTGCAAAGTTTCTTATACTCAGTTAAATGTCTGTTGAAGGAGCAGTATCAACAGATATTAAGCTGACAGTCTACTAATACTCAAATGGACCATCAAAAAAAGTGTTACCAAATTTGATTCATAACGTGAATTGATGTATAGTTTTGATCATGTTTTAATTTACAACAGTAAAAAAATACATACATCAAGGTAAACTAGCATCAAATTAACATCAATCTTTTTTGTTAAAATGGACTAGATCGATTTAACATTCAATAGACCAACGATATTATTGTTATTATTATGGTTATTATTATTAGACTATTTTTCAATTTGTTCTTATTCTATATGTCTGACATATGTCTGCAATTTACATTGTGCATACTTTACTTAGTTTTGGCAAATACTGAATTATTTTCTATAGAGAAAAATGTTTTAAAATATCTAACTTCAAGCATTTATTTAACAAACTGCTGGTTTTATCTGCTTATAATTGCTATATTATATGCTGATGGTTCACAAATATGGTGATAAATAGCAGAATCCTATATACTTATCTACATGGTAAATGTGATTAGTTAATCTTACACTGTAAAAATGACCTAAAATAAACTACCTAATCACTTTTAAAAAGTTTTAAAGCGATTAGTTGACTTTATTTTAAAAAGTTAAGTAAACCCATTGCATTAAAATAATTACTATGTGCATAATTATAAGTAAGTTTCAGTAAGCTTGTCGCTTTTCAGACAATGAGTTTACTCAATTGTTAAATGAAGCTTTTTTGCGTCATTAGGATATCATTATAGTATATAGATTTAGTGCATTTATTGTGTTTTTATCATTCTTATTGTTTTTTAATATGTTTAAATATTAAAGTATTATTATAAAATAATTTACTCATAAAAAATTTATTTAACTAATTAAATTTTTATTATTTTATTAATGTAATATAACAAAAAAAATAAAAAAAGTACCAGCCAGGAATCCTCCAACTTCATAAATCCACCATTCAAAGCAGGTCATGAGTGTGCTGGGGATTGCCAGCTTCATATATGAGCCCCAGTCCTGCAGGGCTTCTAAAGACCACCCTGTCGAAGGAAAACAGTAAGAAATCAGCCACAGAACAAGTATTTTACCCAAACGAAAGGAAATCATACAGAAGCTTTTGTTGTTTGATTTGTACAGGGGTGTCATGACCCAGGAGTCATCACAGGAAAAATATTACAGACAGCAATCAGTTCAGTAATCAATAAATAGCAGTAGTGTGGCAAACTTTTATTAGTGTAGCAGCTCTTTTAATGTTTTTTTGTTGTTGTTGTTCAAATAAGTTTCAAGTTATAATGAGTATATAATAAGTTTTATAAAACTATAATAAGTTATAAGTTTTAATTAAGTGGAATGACTAAACTAACTAGTAATTTTAAGTAGGTACTAGCTTTGCAAACTTAGTTTTAAAGCAATTTTTTCAACATAAACACTCACCTCCCCAAGTTTTCTCATGAAGCTTCTGCCAGCGAATGAAACAAAACAGGGCAAAACAATTAAAAACCTGAGCAAAGGTGTTTGCGGCAGCAGATCCACTAAAAATGCACAGGAGAAAAAAGAATCATGCTGAAATTGAAAACCAAGGAAAGTATGTATGTTTAAATGAAAAAATAAAATAAATATGCAAATAAAAAAAATATGCAAAACATATTTTGACTTACTAAACTCCAAAATCCCACCAATACAGCAGAAAATAGTTTGCGATGACATTGGCAACATTAGCCACAGCAGATGCGTACATCTGAGGCTTGATTACTCCCTATAGAGGGTTCATAAATATTACAACAACCACATAAAACAACTGAATACACTTTTTGTGTTGTTCAGTTCCTTAAATGTATATTTTATGTACCTGGTTTTGAAGATATGACAGCTGCAGCTGATACAGAAACATGGCCTGTAGTATAGAAACATGACAGACTCAACATGAGAATGGACAGCAATGCATACAAATAATTAAGTTCATCTAAACTGAAAATGCAACCCATAATCATCCACTTGTGAATCTTACTGGAATTGCTGGCAAATAAACCACCACATAAATCTGTGCAATCCTAAGAGAGAGAGAGAGAGAGATTTCAGTTAAAAATCACAGACAGATGTGAGCTGTAATGCATCAATACTCGGTTCAAGCATTCAACAGTCAATATTAGTCTAGTCTACATGTATTCAGTGTGTGTGTGTGTAAAAATTGTATAATGACAAGGGAATGACCTAGTAGCTCTCTATTAAGACATGCCTTGTGTCCTTGTAATTCAAAATGCTTAGAAATCATACTTTGCCACAGGTTTCCTGTGAGGATCGGGTTTAGGGATAGGGTATAAAATACATTCAGGCGGTTGTTATCACAGAAGGGCTTTATTCTGTGAACCGCCTGGATGTACTTTACCCTTCCTATTACACGACCAGTGTTGTCAACTTAGCAATTTTGTTGCTAGATTTAGCAACCTTTCATACTACCCTAGCAATATTTTCTTTTTAAAATAAACCTAGCAGCAAATTTAGCAATGTTTAATATTCATTTAATATTTAATATTTCTTTTGAAAAGTGACTCAAATCAAAAGATCAGTTGTGACTGCAGGCTTAACACCTCTTTCACACTGCACACGCTAACAGAGCAGAAGAAAAGCATAAGCAGCACATGTTTTTTTCAGTGCCCATGTTAACAAATTAGAGCTTTTAAACTGTACACAGAAGCAGCCATCATTTCACCATCGGGTCTATTTTTGCAGCGCTGGTTATGATCAGTTAAAGTGACAATGCATTGAAAATGAGCAAAAACACATTGGATGACAGTAAAAAGTAGCAATTTTACCCAATAAGTGCATTAATAATATCCACTGGGTTTTAAATAGTCAATCGAATGAACTTAAATTACAAAAATAAAACAAAAATACAACAAATATAAAAAAATATTCCTAAACACTTTTTTGGGGCCCAAACTACAAAACCAAACTTCACGCAATGACGTCACAGAGTCATTTAGCAACTTTTAGCAAGAAATTGTTAGCAACGCGTTTAGAAACTTCCACTGAAAATTAGTTGGCAACAGTGTACATGACTACTTGCGACAAAACGTAAACATTAGAGACAAAACACTGTTCTGAGCCGCATTATTAATTGTTTAATTAAAGGCAAAGCTGACAGGAATGAAAACATTTGAATGGAGCATACACTAACCTACATATTATTCAGTCACAAACTGTGACAAGCTGAGTCAAAACCAGCTGTGTGACAGACAAGTATATAAATATGGATGAGATTGTATTCACTGATGGTCAAGTAGATTCTAAGTACTAGGATGAGCCTGTGTTATTGGTTCCAGTTGTTATCTTGGAATAACATACATTGGTATACTGTGATTGACCTATCAGAATCAACTATTCCAAACAGTTGTGTAATTAGGCCACATAACAAGTGTTTTTTACAGTATAAAATACATTACGGCTATGGAGAGTCCTCGTAAACAACATTTACAAGTGTGTGTGTGTATGTGTGTGTGTGTGTGTGTGTGTGTGTGTGTGTGTGTGTGTGTGTGTGTGTGTGTGTGTGTGTGTGTGTGTGTGTGTGTATGTCTGTGTTAAAGAGTGCGAGTCACCTGGCCACCTCAGGGTCCTGTCCCAAATAGAGAAGGAGAGGTTGGGTGTTCACAAGTAAAGCCCAGCATGGCAAACTGAAGAGTGTCAGAATTACGATGCCTCTCTGCAGGATGATCCCAACACGGAGAAGATTCTTGCTCCCAAATGTCTGAGGGAAACATCCAAGGTGTAACACTTGCCAAAATCAACATATACCAAAATGTGTTTTGACTATACATTTTCTGCAATAACAAAAAAATAAATATATAAACAATAATAATAAAGATTAAAGTTTTGGAAATGTAAAGTTTTGGAAATGTATTGTATGCATGTAATTTGTATAGAGCTTAAAATTAAAAAGAGACTGCTCCAAAGTTGGTTTTGGTTCTCTGGTTTTGCGATGTATTTTGATACTATGTACAGTATTTATATATGTATGCAAAATATATAGATATTTTATATATATTCAATTTTTTTTTTTTAGTCTAAATAAAAATATTATTTGAAAATGTAAACACATTGTCAGCAGTTAAAAATGAAAAAAATAAAACACTAATTTGCATTTTTCTCAAAACATCTATCTATAACATCCACAAGACATAATAATTTTGATTATTGATTAAATAATAATGATTTGATTTTTTTATTATTATTTGTTATTTATTATTAAACAATATTTATAGTTATTTTTTAAAATATAGTTGCATTCAAAAATCAATACATCAAGGATTGATCTGTATTTAAATACACTAATATATTTTTATCATTTTATTATAAATTGTAATTAAAACAATTTTGACTGTATTTGACTGCTTTTTACAAGCAAACACACAAAAATGTGTTATGTGCATTAATGTGCAACTATATGGGAAATTTACTAGCAATTAATTAGTGGAATTTATTTTCTACATCACATCTTATCAGTATTATGTACATGATATGAGTCAAAGATATCTCGAAAGTGTTTTTATTAACACAGAAAGAATATTAAATGTATATTAAAATAAAAGCATATACTTTATGTGATATACAAATAACTACAAATATGGGTGAAATAATATGCCATTGTCATTCAGTGTATATATGTTTATTTTAAAATGAAACAGCACATGTACTGTGTAAAAGTTTTATATTTTTGTACAAACTCGTGGTTCCAAGGATAAATATAAAATATTATATATTGGCAAAATATAAAAATTAAAGTGATTTTTTTTTTATTCACCAATTTATTCAAAGAGCCTTCGAGTGTTTCAAAAAAGAGACGTTTTTTTGTCAGTTTTTCTTTATTTGGCCTTGTGGTTTATTATTTTATTAGTCAGTTGGAGTGCTGTTTGTATAATAAAACGCACCTGTGATACCAAAGTGTCACATGCCAAAGCAAGTCCCAACCCTGTTGCTGCAGCTGTTACATTAATTGTCTGCAAAACAAATGCATTAGACATTTTTGTAAGCTTGTAAATGATTGCTAACTATATCACACATATTACAATATTGTCAGTGCACATTTCGTCCAGCAGAAACTTTGACCTAAGCAAACTTACAGCTGAGGCCATGGCGTAACCGGCCAGCACAGTGTTCCCCAGGCGGCCACAAAACATTGTCACCACAAAGAAAAGGAGGAAATTCAGGAACCGGCACACAAGCTAAGAACACAAATAAAGAAATATTTAGCTCAAAACCAAGATGAAAGTGCTGGACTCAAACAGAAAAGGGTTATTAAAGTTCACAGTCACACAGACGAAAAACAAAGACAAAAGAGGAGAGTGGGGAACAAGACTTTTTGACTTTCTCAGTTTGTGTGAATTCACATGCGGGTTCAGAGCTAAATTTATTTTATTTTATTTTAATTTCCAAAATGATGCAAGTAAGCGGTGACATGACTATATGACGGCTTTTAATGTTATCTGATCTAATAATATAATATATACAGTTGCAATCAGAATTATTAAACCCCCTGAATTATTAGCCCCCGTTTATTTTTTTCCCCAATTTCTGTTTAACTAAACATAATAGTTTTAATAACTCATTTCTAATAACTGATTTATTTTATCTTTGCCATGTTGACAGTAAATAATATTTTACTAGATATTTTTCAAGACACTAGTATTCAGCTTAAAGTGACATTTAAAGGCTTAACTAGGTTAATTAGGTTAACTAGGTAGGATAGGGTAATTAGGCAAGTTATTGTATAACAATGGTTTGTTCTCTAGACTATCGAAAAAAAATATAGCTTAAAGGGGCTAACAATTTTGACCTTAAAATGGTTTTTAAAAAATTAAAAACTGCTTTTATTCTAGCAGAAATAAAACAAAGAAGACTTTCTGCAGAAGAAAAAATATTATCAGACATACTGTGAAAATTTCCTTGCTCTGTTAAACATAATTTGGGAAATATTTAAAAAAGAAAAAAAATCAAAGGGGGTTTAATAATTCTGATTGCAACTGTACAAGACAAAATTAAATATTCGGTCATTTCAAAAGATTAAATAATGGTGTTTTTTATGGATTAATAAACAAATTTTAATGCAGCCAGGGCCTCTTGTTTGTGTTGACCATGATCACAACACATATAGCATGATTCAAACCAATGTTGTTAAACAAATGAAGAAACACATTGAGACATTTAAAAAATGATATTGCAAATGTCATAAAGTAGCATAGTTCTGTAACAGCAGTTTTAAAATGTGTCTCATATGCACAATTGAAATATCAAACTGATTAGTGTCTATTGGTAGATAGTGAGCATAAACCCCTTAACTGTAAGCATCTTTTAGTACATTTAAAAAAATGTGTCTAAACTTATCTTGACAAACTATATATATGGAATCTGCATATATTACCTATATTTTTCAAGCGTGGACTTAATTTGTGGGGTGACATTTAAGGCATTAAAGAACTGTCTAAACTGCTAAATAACAGTCTGGAGATTAAAATAATAGCAGATTTGCCTCAATATTAACAAACTCTAAAAAGTCTGATGAAAAATGATTTGAGTCAGATGATGATGAGTCAGAAATGTGCTTTTGCTATTGTTAAATTTACAACAATATTTTCAAAAGATATTTGACTTTTGGCTTAATTTTTTCTTAAGTGTATGTAAGTGTAAATACTTGAAATTGAGATTTATACGTCAAGTTGAATAAATATGATTTCAACTGATGTTTGTTAGGATAGGACAATATTTGGCTGACATACAACTATTTCAAAATCGGGATTCCAAGGTTGCAAAAAATTGAAGTATTGAGAAAATCACCTTTAAAGTTGTCTAAAAGTTCATAGCAATGCACATTAATCAAAAATGTGATTTTGATAAATGTGCACAAGGAAATTTAATAAATGTTTTCATGGAACAATATTTAATATTCTAATGATTTTTGGCATAAAAGAAAAGTCTGTAATTTTGACTATTGGTAAAAAAAATAATACTTGTGCAACATAAGACTGTGGTCCAGTATCACATATTTAAAATGGCAAATGCAGTAAGTTTTGTTATGCAAGAATGGGTAGAAATGTTGTGTAAGCCATGTGTGCTACTGTACATCTAACCCTGCATTAGTTTGTTCTCCTCTCACCCCAACAGAAGGGAATTTCATTTGTAACTAATTACACTGTAAAAGTGTAAGTGTAAAAGATTTGTTGCTGCATTAAACATAAAAGTTGAATCAAGTTAACTTTTCAAGTAATGTACTGAATTTCTCAATTTTAATTTCAAGTTAAAATTTGTATAACTTAATTAACTTGATTAACTTAATAAAATAGTACATGATCAAAATGGCTTGTTTTTAAGTTATTTTAACTTAATTTAGTGTGTACTTCGACTGATCTACTTAGAAATGCCCATAAAAGACAGACATATTTTAATATGGTATTTATTTCATGCAAGACTGAAGGAATATCATGCAAGATTATGCAAGCATTTAACAATCAAATATCCAATCATCCGGGATTAATTTGGATTCAAACAGACATGCATGAAGACAGACTACACCCAAACACACAAAGCCACTACATTTCTCTCGTAGCGCTCAGTTTTCACACAGGACAAGCGTAGCATATTATCATGAAGTGAATGCGACAGAAGCCTCACCAGGGGTCCTGTCATGCGCAGGATGTGGTACAGCTCTTCTCGATACACCAGAGGGATGCAACGCCTCATGAAACCACAGCAAAACAGCTTGGCGCTGGGCTCCATTGACAAATTGTCGGTTCCTGGACTGGAGACGTCCATGATCTTCTTCTCAGCGCTGATCCTCCAAGTCACTGTCAGGGGCCTGTGTGTTGCTTCATAGACTGCGAGGGGCCCTTCTACAGCTGTTCGTTCCCCAGGTCCAAATTCAGCACCTTTGAAGGCTTACCGATTAACTTAGGTGAAGACAATGACGCTTTGATTTAATCCACAGGATGGGAGGAGGATGTTTGCAGTCCTGGCAGAAAGTTGCATTGTGTGACGATTGATTGTTTCACGAGATCAATCAGTTGTTTTCGAGATCCAGTTTAAGTTGATTAATGACAGCATGTATGGGATGTAAAAAGCACATTAGAGTAATGATTAGTTGCACATATAAAGAGAAAATGTTTGGGGTGTGTAAAATGTCGTTACACTGAATGAGATTTTAGTTGCTGTCTTCTGGAAGTCATGGTCAAATTTGATGATAAATGCATTACTTTGTCAAAGAAAAATTTAATTATTATGTAAAACTGCTTTGCACTTCTTGTTTTTATGATTGGAAAACCCTTTTCATTTCTCTTGCACGCACGCACGCACGCACGCACGCACGCACACACACACACACACACACACACTTGTTTTTGTGGGAACATTCCATAGGTTTCCATTGTTTTTATACTGTATAAACTGGATTTTTCTATCACACTACCCCAATCCTATAACTAAATCAAACACTTACAGGAAACTGTTCATTTCTTACTTTCTGAAAGAAAAAATCACATACTGTATCATTTTTAAGTCACCTTTCCCTTGTAATATCTTGTAATAAAATTTGTGTCTTGATATGTCACACAGACACACACACTCATATACACTACAAAAGCTAAAAATTAAGTTTACCTGAAATAATATATAAATATACATATGATACATGTAAACTCTGGATTTCCAACAGACCATTAAATCAACTTAGACGTGACTGCATATAAATATCATACACATCTGTTCATATTTACTACTGTAAACATACAGTAACAAAACACAAATGAAATATAAAAACAAACCGTATTAAGAGGGCTCTGTTATCATCAGTTAAGTGTTTATGTCTGACGCCCACATACTGTAAATATAACACCACTAACACTTGCAAACTCCTACAAAACATGCTTTTTAGCAAACATTCATTAAACATGCAGCAATACTGAAAACTGACCATATAAAAACAGTACCAGTGTAGTATGATGAAACACCACATACACGATTTGTTTGTATGTTAATAATGGAAATTTTGATCATACTACCTTTATTACAACTGTCATCAACCAAAGTTTTACTATAGCGAGACATTAGTTTGCTGTATCTCTACTGTCTTGACTTTAACAGGCACTCTTTTACAGAGGAAAAATAAGCACATTTTTTATATTAAATATAATAATTATGCTTATATGTAACACATACTGTACAGTACCACAGTTACAGTGGCTTTACAACCAACACAGCTATGAAGTGACAACTTTTTTTTTTTAAGTGTTAATAATTACTTATTGTTAGTTAACTTATAGACTTTAGTCAAGTTAGACATCATATTGAATTTAACCCAGATGGAAATGTGCCAGAGTTTACAATGGCATGCAATTTTCACAGTCAAATTTGATTGAGGAGGTTTTAT
>CAIGQV010019070.1:15646774-15696208 GCA_903798115.1 Danio jaintianensis | reverse complement strand
TATATATATAAATAAATATATCTATATATATTAAACAAGATTAAAATCCATTGAATCCACTGAACTTGTCAAAAATGAAAAATGGCACTGCACTGACTGAAGTCTGCTGAATCATACAGTAGATTGGTGGAATGTTTACTAGTGTACTCTGCACTCTCCGAATGTACAAAAGCTGTCACTTTGGCACTAAAAAGGTACACATTTATTTTATTTACCCCAAAAGGGTATATATTAGTCCCTTTAGGCCCAAACGGAATATATGCCAGCAGAAATCCACATAAAACTTCACAGATTTTGGGGCTCATTTGTTTATTTAATTGTTTAAATGTGTGTAAATATACAGTACAGTGTAAAAAGTGCTGGGTTCCACACAATTCCTTCATGTTGCCCCCCCAAAAAAAAAAAAATAAATGTAAAAAAAAAAAAAATAATAATAATAATAATAATAATCGCTTAAGCTAACTTAATCGTTTTTACAAATGTGTCCCTCCCTAAAAAACTCACTTTAAATAAGTAGTTTGAACAAACAGCAAAAGTCATTTTTTGAGTGTATATTTATTCAGTTTTCATATTAATTTCAGCAATATTATGGAATAATATGCAAATGTTTAGACAATTTCTTTATATGTAAAGTAATATTTCCTGTCTTTTAATGAATGTGAGAAAGCTACAGTAGCTTTGTTTTACCAAACCAAAGGTTCTAATTGAATTTGCATTATAAACATTAAATAAACGTTAGTCATTTTTGCATGCTTTAAAAGTTTATGCATGTAAAAATACACACACATACTGTAAACATGCACACACGCACGCACACACCATATACATATGGTTTATGAGGACTCTTCATATAGGTATAATGTAATTTACACTGTAATAAATGCTTATTATATTATGTAACTCTACACTCTACCCATAAACCTGACCCTCACATGATACCTGTGGCAAATTTTGAATTAGAAATGTCAAAAATCCCATTAAGTATGATTTTTAAGCATTTTGAATTATGAGGACACAAGACATGTCCTTGCAAACCACATAAACAAGCACACACACATTTTATTAGCATTGATTTGAAGTGGGCTAAATTTCCCTATGATTACAATGATTTTTTTTTGCATGCCATGCGCATTGTTTGGACGTTAGCTCTCATTTCTGCTTTTCATGACTCACGCAGCTGCTCTTTCAGTGTTCAAGCTAGAGCCACAAATATGACTTTAACATTTCAAAAGCCAGCATTTGTTTATCATCACGACCTGCTTTCAATCGTCCTTTCCTGGTAATGTCTCTGTAATTGCACATCTGTTTTGATTTGTTTCTTCATTCTCGGTCACACAGACATTCACAAACAAATCAGTGAATCATCAATCGGTTCCAAGAATCAATTTCATAAGTAACTAATACCTAAACCTACGTACATTAGACTCACGATGTGTTGGATCATCATATAGATTTGATTTTACAAAAAAGGATTACTTTTTTAAGGACAGAAGCAAACATTAACATGTCTTTCCATCCTACTCGCACCAACCTTTGAACCTGTGTGATGTTCACAAAGCTGAAACGTCTGGCTGCATTTCAAGAAGAAAAAAAAAAAAAAGTAAGAGTAAGAAAGAAAAGAAGAAAATGTGTTGAAACAGCTGCTCTGAGTTTCCACAAAGCTGGCCTCATGAATTTTAATACTGTAAATGTGTGATGAGTAACAAGTTAAACATGAATGTGTGTGTGTGAAATCTATCTGTGTCCTGCTAGACAGAATAATAGTGATAGGCTTGATTCTTAATCTTTTACTTTAACTATTTATATAATATGGGCGACACGGTGACTCAGTGGTTAGCACTGTCACCTCACAGCAAGAAGGTCGCTGGTTCGAGCCCCGGCTGGGTCAGTTGGCATTTCTGTGTGGAGTTTGCATGTTCTCTCCGTGTTCACGTGGGTTTCCTCCGGGGGCTCTGGTTTCCCCCACAGTCCAAAGACATGCGGTACAGGTGAATTGAGTAAACTAAATTGGCCGTAGTGTATGGGTTGCAGCTGGAAGGGCATCTGCTGTGTAAAACATATGCTGGATAAGTTGGTGGTTCATTCTGCTGTGCCGACCCCTGATGAATAAAGGGACTAAGCCGAAGGAAAATGAATGAATGAATGAATTTATGTAAGATGTGTTTTGAATGTTTTTTTGACCCGTTTCATGCCAAAAGTGAATACAAACCAGACAGCAGCTTGTCTATTTTCATTTCTTGTTGATCTATTTCACATTTACAAATTCAAATTAAGTTATCGTTTATTTATTTTAGAATTCATCCATTTTTTTGTAATTAATTTACATGTACTATTTTAAATTAAGGATGCATGCTACACATGAATGAATATCGGAACATCAGTTTAATCATGTTAATTTTTTTATCAAACTAATCAGGGATAAATTATTCACAGGCTGCTAAGGTTTTTAATGCATGTAATAATGGAATATGTAAAAATACATGCAAAAGGATTGTATTGTAATTTCTTTCTTTCAATATTCAGAAATGCTAACATAGTAATGCTACACGGTAATGTAAAACAGGTAAAGGCTATATATCTCTAATTTTCTTTTCTTTTCTTTTCTCATTAGTGCAGAACATATTCAGTAGAAGGGAATTGCTATGTTCAAGGTGACTGTGTGAAAAAATGACTTTCTGGACCATGAATCCCTGGGGAAAAGGTGAAGATGTAATGGATTATGACGTTCTTACTCCTCAAGAATCTCAGTAAAACACTGTCAAATACATCAGTAATTGATTCTGGGAATAATAAAAATTAAATAAACTAAATAATTTTCTAAATAAATAAAATCCAAAGAAAAATATATACTTTCAAATAGTAATTAGAACTATATAATATATATTTATTTGTCTTGCTTTCCAGTTTTATATAGTTTCTTACATGGTGGAACAATGACACAATTGTACACTCAAAAATTACTTGTTCAAGCCACTTATTTAAAATGAGTTGTAACAACACAATTCTTAAGAATTTTTTGGGGACAACTTAAATGTTTTATGTTCAATCCACTTACATTTGTAAAAACCATTAAATTAACTTGGTTGATTTGTGTTGGGACAATATGAAGGAATTGTGTGGAACCCAGCTTTTTTTTTTTTTTCAGTGTATGCAAAGCTTCAGCAGATTTGAAAAATATTAAGATATTTTCTAGTATATCCCACATGTATTTCCCTCCACTAATATTAGAACCCTTAGTATATATGAGCAAAGAAGGCTTTGGAAAAAAATGCCTTTATTGTTTAAAGGTGCTGTATGTACGTTTTTGCCTCTTCTAAAGCATAAAAATACCATAATATGTTTGCAGATATTTATGAACATAGCCTACTTGTTTATCTGAAAAACAATGTTGAAGTCAGATATTCTGCTTTGAAAATGTGTTTTCCGTGCCAGAACGCCCTCTTTATTTTGGTCATTTTAACCTGCCCAATGTCAGTTTAGCCAATTATATTTCAGCACCCTTGGTGGAAAACCGCATATTTCATTCATTCATTCAGAAAGGCTCTGAAAGCATGCACTCGTGACCGAAATGCGACCAACGGTGGACAGTAGCAGACTCCGAAATGAGATGTAGATTTCCACATAAGGTTATTAATTAGCAAATGATATAAATATTACGAACGTAAACATTAGGTGAGCCAGTTACCTTGTAACCACGTGTCTTAACAATACGCTTCGTAAGGAGATACGCAGTGATAAGCAATTTGGCTGTTTGCACCAGAGGAAACACTACAGAAATTTAAATACAGCCATTCAGAAGCACAGAATATGCACTCACTCACGAAATGGTAATGTTTATAATCGAATTAATACATATTAAACCTCTTTAACATTATTAAATGCACATGCTGAATCACTCATATGTGTTTAGTTCTAAAGTTAAATTTCAAATGGTTTATTTTATTTTCAAGATCTGAGGTAAACTATTTGCTGCTGCTTTCAGTATATGGCAATAAATGTCATGTAAAATGGCATTCAAACTCACATTGTTAGCATTTAACACTGAATAAAGCACATGAGGTTTACCTGAGGTGATCATTGTCATAGTTTTCTGTTGTTCAGCTGCAAGAAATAGAGGCCGTATATAAATTTGAGGTGGTGGGTTAGGATAAAAACTCCTTTTAATATGGAAACTATTCCTTCTATCGGGTGCCGTTGCTTTTACATAGAACATGGTTTAAATCACTTGCTCCTGTCCTCAATCTGGCAACCTGTGCTTGCGTTTGTTTTTATCCAGGAGTGCAATACCTAGTTCAACCACTGGGTGTCAAACTTACATACTGCACCTTTAATTTTTTTATTTCTTTGCTCAAAAAAAAAGTGCTCTGCTCTCAGTGAGAATTAATTATTATGAGCAAAATATTTTATAAGTATTTTCCCATTAATATTTTACATTTTAGTACACCTCCCACATGAAAAAATACTACAGTAATTTATAGTAAATATTAAGTATTTTGAACCATACTATATAGTAAGGTACTTGAAATAATAATAATAGAATTCAATAGTTATGTTATGTTGTATTAACAATTGCATAATATAAACAAATTACTCAATATTGTTCAAAGTTTTCTAAAACTGCATAATACACCACAGTTTACTGTAGTAAAAACTAAACTATTTGACAGGTTTTTATTGCAGCTTATCAGTTCACTATAATTAATGCTACAGTGTGCTGTAGCATTCATTAACAAAGTGTTGTAAACATTATAATATAATATAGTACACCTTTCTATAGTATGGTTCAAAAAGACTATAGTATTTACTATTACTATATTTTCATAGGTGACCAGAAAACTGTTCAGATTCAATTTCAGTCTTCTTTGCTCATATTAATTTCCCAGCTGAAAACTTGATGTCAAAATGACATTAAAAAAATGTTTTTCATTTTGAGATCCAGGTAGTTTACATGCATTATAGGGACACAAAATCCAGTGCAAGTTTGTCATATGTAATTGAAACTTTCACATGAATAAAACTTCTCATATTATAATAATTTATGTGTTTTTATTTTGGTGGTCAAAAAAGCAGCAATGTGTGGATGTCAAATGGACGTCAAGGTTTTGACATCAAATCGATTAGCATTTTTTACATGTTTTTGACATCACGCTTTTGACATCACGCTGGGTTACCAAGGGTGCCAGTATCAGTGTAGGGCAATAGAGTCTACAGTATGATCAGCTCTAGGCTCGTATTAACACTGAAGTGGAATGAATGAGGGATGAAGGTGTGGTATAGTTCGAGTCCAAAGTAAAATTTGCACCAGCACCGTAAAACACCTGAGGTAAGGGCACAATGAGGTAGACGGTTATCCCTCCAGCGAGGATGAGGAGAGCGGCAACGGTGGTCAAACCCCTCCTGAGGACCAGCTGAGAGGTGGACAGCAGAACTGAAGGCTTTTCCTCCACGTCAGCCACGTTTGGATCCACGGTCGGATCGGCTGCGCTCACAGTCATGTACTCCTCCCCATTCTGACAGCAGACAAAACACATTAGGATTTCTGAGATGTTTCGTGTTAAGATAAAGTGAGAGTCAACAGACATACCTCTCTATGTCTCGCTGTGACACTATCAGGAGATATCATTTCAGAGATTTTACTCCTTCCAGCACGTTGCACTGCCTGAAAAGTTATCATATTATGAAATACAGTATATAATTCAGAAGAGGACAGAAATTACTTAACCTTAAGTCATTTAATTTCCAAAAAAACTATAATTACTATAGCAACTATTTTATTATTATTATTTTATTATTTGGGCAGTGAAAGCTACTGGATAATGTTTAAAAACAGCAATTTAGTCATTGCTTTATACTCTGTAATTCTTTGCGTAAATAAAAACATTATAATATTACACTTTAAAATATATATATAATCTGATTTGTATAATAATAGAATAATAATAAAAATAAGACGAAGAAGAAGAAGAAGAAAAAGAAGAAGAATTTGTAAAAAATGTAAATGCATTGTCGCCAAAGTTAATTCAAATTTTCTGACCTTCTTATATTTGAGTAGTTTTAGTGAAAACTGGAAAATTTCAACAAACAACTATTTAGCTATTGTTTTATCAGTTCTCCATTCAGTCCAACATCATATTTTGGATATATTATGTATACAATGAATCAAGCCTCATCCTACATTTTATTCCTACTCAGGCCTACTCAAATGTACACACAAAACTAAATTTTCAATTTAATTCACGTTTATTAGTAGTGCTTTTGACAATAATTATTGTTCCAAAGCAGCTTTACAAATGGTGTCTATTATTACATTACAATAATAAGAAAAGCTGTCAAGCATACACATAGTTAATCAGCATTTATACAATATTACGTTTTGTTTTTTTCCAAAAAGGTAATCTATTCATTTATATTATTTTTTGATCTCTTCTATTTATTTATTTTGTTGTATTGAGCCCTTGTAATGGAGTGTTCATAAGAAAGTGTCTGGTGCATACGGAGAGGAAAAGAAAGGAAAGAGTGTGTTTCCTACAGGTGGTTTGTCTAGCCCACTCACCTGTGTGAAGCACACTCAGAATTGCACAATGAATGAAGTCATTTGAATGGAGTCATTTGAAACGTATGAATGGAGTCTGCTAAATCTGAGTAGAAAAACAAACCAAGGTAAAGCAAAAAATTAAAAAAACAAAACAAAACAAATCTAAAAAAAAAAAAGAAAAAAAAAGAGGACTATAACCAGCATACAGTACCTCTTTGGTCACTTTCTCCCAGTTGAACTTAAAAATGACTCCAATAAAAAAACTGGACTGCACACAAACACAAATGAGAAGTCCAAGCCAAAAGCCTGCGAAAGCAAGAGAGGACATTGCTGAAGGACAGCTGTTCCCTCATTACAGAATGTTTTAATGAATGCCGTTCTCTGCACTCGAGATGCATTAATGCAATACTGCAGGGACCAGCACTGCGTTCACTGATGTTCTCTACGTGCTTCAACCCAATGAAAATTTGATTTATAAAGCAAGTGACCGGAGAAGGTGACAAGGTCACAGAATATCAATGAGTACAATATGTGACAATTTATTTAAATTGTAAATAAGATGAAGGAGAACAAACCAACAACGTCTAATTTTGCAGCAAACATGAGAGAAGTGCCAAGTGGAAGTCCAATGCAGTAATACCCAAAGAAATTAGCAACAGCTGCGATCTTCTGCTGCCCCGAGCCCAACAAAACACCCATGCTGACACACTGAAGAGAGAAAAACAGAAGACGTTTTATTTAAGCATTTACAGATGGTTTTATCACTATTAATTGTTTTATCGTTGTTCACTTGACCTACACAATGACATTATCACATGAGCACAGATGCATTTGCCCAAGGAGAAAAACGTGCATAAGCTATGAAATGCATTTCCTTCAATTTCAAAATGTAATTTCTGCAAATAAATCCTGTTGCATACACAAACACATACACACACACATACACATATATATTCTATACAATACATATATATTCTACATATACATTTGAAGGCAAAATTATTAGCCCTCCGGTGATTTTTTTTTTCTTTTTCAAATATTTCCCAAATGATGTTTAACAGAGCAAGATAATTTTTACAGTATTTTCTATAATATTTTTTGTCTTCTGGAGAAAGTCTTATTTGTTTTATTTCAGCTAGAATAAAAGCAGTTTTTATTTTTTTATAACCATTTTAAGGTCAATATTATTAGCCCCCTTAAGCAATATTTTTTTTGATTGTCTACAAAACAAACCATCGTTATACAATGATTTGTCTAATTACCCTAACTTGCCTATTTAAACTTATTAACCTACTTAAGCCTTTAAATGGCACTTTAAGCTAAATACTAGTATCTTGAAAAATATCTAAAATATTATGTACTGTCGTCATGGCAAAGATAAAAGAAACCAGTTATTAGAAATGAGTTATTAAAACTATTATGTTTAAGAAATGTGTTGAAAAAATCTTTATTCCGTTAAACAGCATTTGGGGGAAAAAATATACAGGTGAGCTAATAATTCAGGAAGGCTAATAATTCTGACTTCAACTATATATTCTATATATTACATATATATTCTACATACAGTGGGGGAAATAAGTACCATTACCACGGCAGCTTAAAGATGACTCTCATGTGGAGAATGAAGCCACATGCATTGCTCAGGTGTGATTGTCCACCCTGGTTTCATCTTCATCCCCCTGCTATTGTAGATGTTGGACTGAAGCAGCTAATAATAATTACACTGACGAAGGGCAAAGGGTTGTTGAATAACTTTTGAGAGACTTCAGCTGTGGTCTGGGCTTTCGCTGCCTTTTTACACCTCCCTTTCTTCATGTGTTCTATACTTTTTTCCTGTGACATTTCATTTTATTACGCATAACTTAATTTGTAAATTGTATTTCTTTGGTTGTTATCAATATCTGGGGAAAATTTCAAGTCAACAGCACCTTCAGAAATATGTTTTCTGAGTAAAATGGTGACGTGTAGAATACTTATTTCCCCCACTGTATATATTTTGATGTTTCATTGCCAAACAAATCAATGATTTGAATTAATTTGAATTTACAAAGTAATGTCTCGCTAATCAGTGTTTTGAACAAATCCGTAGATGAATGATTCAGTGATTCATTGCACATGAAGACATTTGATGCATCCTATATGCCACTATGCCATGAAGTATGTTTTAATATGCCATCGAATGATTCTTGTTCTAAACATGCCTGACAACATTTTTGCTTTATAAACTATTGTTACATTGAATGACATTTTAGTGGTCTTCATGTATCATATAGGCTATACATGCTTAAAAGAGATACAAGCTGAACACTGCTTTTTAATAAAAAAATAAAAAAATAAAAATTCTTTTTTTTGCAGTGAATTTAGACAACAGTCATTTATCAGTCAGTCTTTCAGAAAAAATTAATTACGATGCAGTTTACTCACAACAAGACCATCAAAGAACTGAAGCACACAGTAGACGTTCAAGAGTTTGGAGACAAGAGCCACAATATGTCTATAAAATAAGACACAGTCATCATCTGTTCAGTACTTTTAAAAAACATTCTCTACTGAGAGTATGATATGGTAAAAAAAAAAAAAAAAGATAAATACCCGTCTGATGTAAATAAGAAACCAATGACAGTTTTTGTTGATACGAGCACAAGACCTTGCAAAACTGCCAAGGCAGCTGCATCCAGATGATAAAGAGAAAGAAGAAAGACATGTCAGACACAAGCAGACAATGAAAGATGAATGCGCCTCAAAGGAATAGGAATGTTTGTAAACCTGTGCAGGTGAGGGAAACCTTGCTGGTGCGGATCGCTCCAGCCGTGTCTCCAGCTCCGAGAGCATTACCCACACGGACACACGCCGCTCCTTGAATCCCTAATGGAAACTGGCATCCCAGAGAAAAAACATGTTAGGAAAGAGCACTGCTGTTCAAAGTGTTAGATTATGAAATATGTTTTTTTTTTATGTTTGTTACTTGAAAATGTTGTGCTGAAAAACTGGGGCATTGGAAAGCATTTATTTGAATGTTTTGTAACATCAATAATGTAACTTTTAAAGAATGAAATGCATACTTGCTAAATAAAATTTGCCATTTAAAAACATACTGTATCAGCTGGACATGCTTGTCAATTTAGCTCTAAACAGGGTAAAGTTCTTGCCATAAAGGGTCTCAATGTTTAAGAGAATTTGGACTGAAAGCCCACATTAACTAAACCTCTCATGCGCAGATAGAATCAAAAGGTCAGATTAACCTTTGCTGAGGAGCATGCTGTGTGGACAGAGAAATTTGACAAAGATCCAAAGCCATGAGAGCTAGTTTAAATGATCTTGGTCCAATGGGAAACATTATTTATGTATATACAATACATAAACATCCATTGTCAAACTGATCTTATTTTCCTACTAATTTTGACTGCTGTAAACTGAAATTTCTATTTTGTAATCCTTTGTCACTTTTCTTCATGCTACAGCCACTGTTTTCCACAAAAAAAGGTTTAAATTTAAGTTCCTTGGTTGTTTTGTTAAACAATATGCTACTAACATATAGTGTAGCCATAACTAATCTCCATTTACCTAAAAAAAGAATGAATACTACATTATTTCTGGGAAAATATATTCAAAGTGATCATCGATTGTTCTCTAATTTTCATCTCCACTGAACCCTAGTTGGTCTCTAATTGCTGTTTTTTCATATACAGTACTTGTTTATTTGGCTCTGTTTCAATGAAATCATTTCTGAAAATAGAAATAGTGGGGAAAAGTGAAGCATCTGCTATGTTTGCTTCAGGAACTTTATAATTGGTGAAATACTGGGGTCTAAATTACCATGTAGTTGATAAAAGCCAGCATAATGACTGCGTGTTGAGCTGCCAGATCCAACTCTCCCAGCATGCCTGAATGAGACGGACATATGGGAATACGTCTGACAGTATTATAACATTACATCTACTTTTCTATTTTCCTGTAGCAATCATGCATGACAAATCATCTGAGGCTATAGTTAATAACCTGAAATCGTTTTAAAGCATGGCATCCAAACAAACAATTTTTAATTGGAGGGCGTTCTTCAAGACTAAGCATACTAAAATGCCTAATTCAATTACTGTATTTAATACAGTCTGTATTTATAGTGTATTAACATAAAGGGTTTCTTTTTGGATTTAGTTCTTTTGAAAGCACCTGCTAGGAACCCTCCAACCTCATAAATCCACCACTCAAAGCAAAGCATCATGGTACTGGGGATGGCCAGTTTCATATATCCATCCCACTCCTGCAATGAGTCATATGACCAGCCTGTTGTGGGCAGAGAAAGAAATCACAGCCAAAGATGAGACACTTCAGCTGAATTGTATGCAGTGTGCAACAGTTGTATTTTATGGAGCGTTATAGTAAGCTAGTCTGATTTATTGTTAAGTTTAAGCTGGTTAACTCACCTCCCCATGTTTCAACATGAAGCTTCTTCCAGCGAATATATAAATAGAGGAAAGCACAAATATATATCTGGGATATGGTATTGGCAGCAGCAGATCCACTGAAATACAAATGCCAGGAAAACTTACTGTACAGGGTGGGTGAAAAGTTACTTCAATAGAACTTGTAGCATAACTGTCATGATGAAAACAGTCTCTGAAGAGATAACAGTAAATAGGATTTTATATTTCCCATGTCGACAGTACATCAGTACAGTACATCAGTTTTACAAAAAATGGACCTTTTTATTTTACCATGCATAGTTACTTTCCACCCACCCCATTGTTTATCATTTTATGCATGAATAAGCAGACATCTGCTACCTTATAGGATAAGTGGAATATGGATGGACAAACTGCACTTGATGTTGTTTTTATACAAGTTCTTCACCTTACAGTTAAAAGTGCTCTCCGAAATCTAAGTGAAAATTTAGCTACAAGCTGCAAATTAAGAAAATATTAACAAATTAAAGATAACATCATCAATTTGACAACACACACAAATATGCAAATGTGCAAACACAGAAATGTTCCGAAGTTCAGAGAAACATATGCATATCGAAAAACATACTCCATATATTAAAAGTCTTTAAATATTTTATATTTGCTTTTATTTTCTATTGCATTACTTCTATTTCTCCATAGTTTAGATTCTATTGTTAAATTATTTATTTCTATTGTTGTATTATTACTTATTTTGTTATTGCTGTTACTATTTCAAGATCACGAGTGGTTGTGTAAGCATTTCACTGCATAGCATACTGTTTATGACTGTACGTGACAAATAAAAAAAAAATTGAATTTGAATTTTGAAACACTAACAAACTGAGAAAAAACAACATTCCTGCTATATACAGAATAGAGAATAGTGCTATAAATAACGCAGATCACAACAAAAATGTGTCAGGCAACCCAAAAAAGAAACTAACCTGGCTGCTTTCTGTTTAGATTCAGCATTTAATGTTAGTTGTGCAATTTGTCAGATCATTATTGCTAAGAATATTCAAACAACAAGGAACTATATGACCAGGATGTTAAAATAAATGTAAAAATCCATCTCTTGGATCTCCAACAACACCGCTAAATCTAAACAGTAAGCAGCCAGGTTCGTCACTTTTTGGGGTCCCCCAACATACTTCCATTGTGGTGTGCACTATTTGCAGGGCGTTTCTGTATGTGTACGTGTTGTGAGAATTTGCGTGGACGTGTGCTGAAGATGTTTACTCAAATTGATAACGTTTTTCTGTTTGCATGTGTTTTCTTAACTTGCAGCGATTTTGAGATCGTTCAGCCCCCGTAGTATGGTCTAAAATATTGAACTCTGGTTCTATAAGATACCATTCTGAGAACAAAAGACAAATCTGCAATTCATGAACTCACAATTCAGAGTTTGTCTCACTATTTTGAGTTTATATCTCAAAATTCTGACTAAGCAGTATACTATAACTACTATACTATACTAAGTTTTTTTTAACTTTTTATCCTCACAGAAAAGCACAGTGCCAATGGGGTAAGACAAAAAATACATATATTTACAAATAATTGTAATACTTTAAATAAGACAACAAAACTACACATTAAATTAAATTGAAATTGAAAGTGCACACACAGACAAGTTGAACATTAGAAAAATCTAAATGACAAAAATGAAATTCTGATCTTAGAACCTGACTCTAGAATCCAATTTGCACAACTAACTGGTTCCCAAATAACTAATACAACTCTATAATGTGTAAATGAGTAGTGACATGGATTACAGACTTACTATACCCCAAGCTCCAACCAGTGAAGGAGGACGTAATTTGTCACCACATTAGCAATGTTGGCTGCAATGGCTGCATACATCTGAGGCAGAATCACGCCCTGCAGGCCCAAAACAGCCCCATGTTAATGTATCCTTCGAACTGTAGTCACACACAGCAACGACATTACATTGAGTAATACATATATGAGGCCACAATTTCAAATAAACAACACTTTATCATATAGAAAGATGATCTTGGCCAGTACAGATCATAATGTAACAGTTGCCTGTGATAAGTATACAGCTCTGCGGGTCTCGAGATCCTGCATGCAACAGTGATTTTGAAGAGCTCTGCTAAGGTGTTTATCTGCACTTATCTGGCAAAAAAGGAGAAAAGGATTGCATACCTGGTTTTGGAGATAGGCTACTTGCAGCTGATGCAAAAACATAGCCTGTGTGAAGAGAAAGAGGAAAAGGAATACACTATTGGTTGACAGTAGAGTGCATATATATATGTATCATAATTCAAGCTATGTAATGCAAATTATGCGACTGCACTGGCAGGAGGAATATGATGTTATTTTTATGACTCACTGGAACTGCTGGCAGGTAACAGACCACATAGAGTTGAGCTATTCTGAAAGGGAGCACATTTGTTACTGTGATATAGAGAGGACAAGGCAGCGTGAATGATTTTAAAAGGAAAGCTGCGAGTTATCATGCTGCAGAATAAATCTGGTGTGCTGTGTCATTTCCATCTTGGCTTGCATCTA
Source organism: Danio jaintianensis (assembly GCA_903798115.1). NCBI lineage: Eukaryota > Metazoa > Chordata > Actinopteri > Cypriniformes > Danionidae > Danio > Danio jaintianensis. Next base: position 15,682,696 of record CAIGQV010019070.1, on the reverse strand, counting down.
AATTGAGTATTAGAACGTGTGTCTGTGCACATTAAAACGGCTCATTTAACAACATCGTCAACATTTATTTAGGAAGGCAAAGTATGTTTGCTAGAGATATGGATGACAGACGCTTTCTTGTTTTCTCAAAACCTTGAGGTCTATAACTTTACACTGGCATGAATAAAGATTGCTCTTTTTTTCTTCTAGTCCAAATGATTTATTCATTCTAACACAGTAATCAACATTCAGCATAAGCTTTTTATCAGTTGTTTATCGGAGTTGAGCTGACGGGCTATGACTCACTTGCAAAGTTTGAACCTGCAGCTTTTTAATGGTCAGTCGTGACCTTTAGCCACTATTTTAATAAGGTATTTTTGTCTTGTTATTTTAATGGATATCTAAACACCTTTAAAACAAGATACCTTTTCTTGTATGCATTTCCTCTTTTTATTCTGTTTTTCTTCTCCACAGAAAGATCTTGTTTTCAGCATAAAATCAACACATTTTGTTTGAGTTAAAAGAAGAAACGTATAGAGAATCTATCTTATATCTCATCTCACATATGCCACCTTTATGATTTCTTCATTCTGTTGAACACAAAAGATAACATTTTGAAGAAAGCTAATTACAGGTTTTCATCTTTCTTCACAATATCTTCCTTTGTGTTTAACAGAATAAAGAAACTCAAACTGGTTTAGAACAAGTGAAGGGTGAGTAAATGATGACAGAATTTGTATTTTTGGGAGAACTATTCCTTTAAACCAATAATGATTCACATAGGGACAAACCTAACATTGGGTTACTTTTTTTTTTTTAAGAATCAAAAGGTATAATCACCAAATTATAATTTTGGAATTTTTGACCTTTGCACATTTATTTCTGCCAATTTAATTTAGTTTACAAAATGTCTCACAATTATGACTTTTTCTTGCAATTCTGAATTCTAAATCACAGTTCTGAGTTCACATACACTGTAAAAAATGATTGTGCCAATTACTTATGACAACATAATGTTTTGAGCTATGTTAACTTACCTGGATTGAATGTGTTGACATAACTTATATATCAAAGTTTTACTTGCCTGAACTTAATTTGGGCGGGTTTGGGATGTTTTGAATGTGCATTTTATGACAAATATTTAACAAAAACCAAGTGTGTGTACTTAATCATTTTTAGGCGTTTTTTGTGCATTTGGGAGGGTTTTCAATTTTTAAGTTCACTAAACTTAAACCATGTCCATTACTTGTCCTATCAACATCATTCTAACTTACAACAACTTATCTATTTAAGTTAACTAAACTTAGACCACGCCCATTACTTGTATTGTCAAGTCCTGTCAACGTTAACCTGAGTTAAGACAACTTCACTATTTAAGTGAAGTAAACTTAAAATTTTAAGGCAGCATGAACACTTATTTTTAAGTTGCAACAACAATTTTTTTTTACAGTGTAGTATCTTGCAATTCCTATATTATTTTCACAGAATTGTGTCTTTATTTAACTTAATTGTGAATTTATTTTAAAAGTTAAAATTGTGAGATTGCAATTTAAAGTTTTTATATTGTAGTTCTGACATAATTCAATATTACACAATACAATTTATTTTATCCCAAAAAGCACATTGTCAGAGGAAACCTAATAATAGGTCAATATTTTCCCTAAAAATTATTATTTAGAATTATAACACAGAATAGAAATATATTTTAAAATTGTAATTAGCATGTACCATTGTAATTAACACGTACCATTAAAAAACAGTAATTAAATACTGTACCGAACACATGGCATTTGATTTGATTTATCTGTTTATTTTTGGCATGAATCACCTGGCCACCTCTGGGTCTTGTCTCAGCAGCAGAAGGATGGGTTGTGTGTTGATAAGCAGAGCACAACATGGCAAACAGAAGAGCAGGAGGATCAGGACGCTTCTCTGCAAGATGATGCCAACACGATGCAGGTTCTTCCCACCGAAGGTCTGATAAGACAAATACAAGGCAGTAAAATTGACACTGTATTCCTGAAATGTCTCATCCGATTCCAAATTCTGAATCTGGTGGGGTTTAAGACCACCAGTGAAAATGCTTCTATTCTGCAATTTTGGCAACCCTTTACTTGAAGGGGGTGTTTATGAGACATTCCACCTTTATGATACGACACATCATGAATATGAATGAGATTTTACGCATGCTTATGAAAACTACCATTACGTGTCATTAGCTCAGCTGTGTTATTTAAAATGCAAAGACATTTAGTCAAAAATGACTTTTGCTGCTTGTTTAAACTGCTTATTTAAAATTTATTGAAACAAAACCACTCTGAAGGTTTTTTGTCACAACTTCATTGTTTTATGTTTAATCCACTTCAATTTAAGTTAACTGAATTTATTTGTTTGGGGACAACATGAAGGAATTGTGTGGAACCCAGCATATTTTACGGTGTTGTTTCAGATGTCTTTTTAATGATAACTTGACATTACCAAAACAACATAACTTGCCATAAATCTGTCACAAACATAATTGTTATAATCACTTTTTTTCAATGGAACAAAATTAATTTGTCATTAAAATTTCTCAGTAAAAGCAACAATATATTTAACAGCATCGTTAATATTTAAGAAAACTTTAATGACAATTTCAATTTCTGCCGCTGTGGTTGAGGTTAAGAAAGTATTAATGATGCTGTTATAAAACTCATGACACAATTATAATCATTACAATCGTGTTTATGACAAGTTATGTTAATGTCGAGTTGTCATGACAAAGACAAGGACAGTTTGTGATGTATTTGCTTATGTCAAGTTGTCATGACAAAGACAAGGACAATTTGTTATGTATTTGTTTATGTCAAGCTGTCATAACAAAGACATTTCAAACAATGTCACCTTTGCATTAAAAACGATGTCATAAGCATGCATAAAATATGTCATTCATATTCATGATATGTAATGTCACGATTATCAAGATTTCATGACAGACTTACAAACATTCCTTCAAATAAAGTGTTACCCAATTTTATCATTTAATATAGATCAGAGTTTTTAAAGATTTGCTTCATGATTAAATGACATTTTGAATCAGAGCTCTTCAGACTGCTGTACAGTATAGTCAACATTTGAACTGGATGAAAACCTTTCATCAAAGTTGTCCTTAAAATATTGAACGACACCCATTCTTGTCTTAGGACAATTTTGAAAAAATATTTTTTATCCACTTCCAATGTTGGCTACTGTATACAGCACTGCATATCCATTCATATTTTCATACCTGAGAGATGAGCGTGTCAGCCGCCAGTGCAAGACCTCCACCTGTAGCTGCGGTTGTTATGTTTATCGTCTGGTAAATCAGAACAACAAGCATCAGCTACTTCTCAGCCACGCTCCGAACTACTTCAACCGGCTTCGCAACCAAAAGGCTTACCATACCTCTGAAGGCTGAATGTTACAATGCTGTGCCAACATTTGCATTTCATAAACCAATGCTTCTCTTTTACTACAAAGGGAAAAAAACTATGCGACACTCCAGAGGAACAAATAAACAGACTGAAACATCAACTCACAGCTGAGGCCATTCCGTAACCAGCCAGCACACTGTTTCCCAGGCGGCCGCAAAACATTGTTATGACAAATGGCAGGAGATAATTCAGAATGCGCGACGCAACCTGAAATGACAAACCAGCAGATGAGAAGTATATGAGCGCGCTGAGCCATACGGAAGAAATAATGACACTTCTTTGCTTTTTTTTCTGGCTTGCAGATTTATTCTCCTAACTCCTGAGGTTACAGTATACATAAAACTTCCAGAGTTTCTTTTAAGTTAATACAATGAATAATACATTCATAATTTATCATTATATTCAGTTTGATGCGCATACATTAGTAAGTGAAAGAAGGAAAATTGAGGCCATACCAAAGGTCCGGTCATGCGCAGGATGTGGTAGAGCTCCTGTCTGTATACCAGAGGGATGCAGCGTCTCACAGACCTGCAGCAGAAAAGCTTAGAACTAGGCTCCATTGAAGAAGCTTCAGTCCTGGGACTTGAAATGTCCATTATCTGCTTGGACCTGAAGCTCTGTGAGGCCAGAGACGTGCACGGCAGGGGACAATCCTGCTGCGGCAGCTGTGTTGTTGACTGGTTCAATGTAGCAAAGTTTCACCATCTTAAAAGCTTACTGATTAGCCTCTTTCAATACTGTTGAACTCTGCGGCTAAATGACCTAAATACAGCCGAGACACATATTGTTTCTCGAGAATGGTGAAAAGATGGGAATTTGAGGAATAGTTTTGCATGTGTAATTACTTTTAGGATTTTCATCAAATGAAGTAGGCTTTGATATTTAGTGGACAGAATAGGTATTTGTGTTAAAGCAGCCTTAGACGTTAGAAATAGCATCGTTGGCATGAAAATCATAATACTTTTATTAAATACTGATATTGGATTGCAGCCTTCTTAATGCATGCTAGCCATCTAGTTAAATTGGTAAAATAGATTAGATGAAAGATGGAAACCTATTTTTGATTACTGAACAAATGGCACTAATTAATGTTTTTTTTTAAGAAACTCACTAACAAGACCGAACTCAGTGTTTTGTTAATTTGCTTATGACCATGTCTATATATAAAGATACAAAACATACATTTCAGCCCTTTGCATTTCATTAGAAAAATAAGGAAATACTCTGACACTGCTGTAACATCACTACTAAGTTAATGTACTGTAAAAAAAAAAAAAGACTGACATATTCTTATACTGACTCTCTAACAACTCAGTAGTGTTTTCAAACAGCTTGCAACTCGCTTTCAGAATCTGGAAAGAATTAATTAAATTAGTCATTTCTTTTTAGTGAGTCAGATGTACGCTTTACAATCTATTCACAGTGAGAATAAATTCATTGCTTTAGCTTATAAGCCTAAAAGAAATCCAGCATTTGGTTTGTCGTATTTTTATGAATAAAATAATTAAATATTCCTTATTTCAAAAAGAAAATACTTTAACATGGTGCCGCTGCATTGCTTTTGAATTTGAATACTGGCCAATGATTCAAATTAAACTAAATTATTATTTATACTGCACATTTAAAAACAACAGCAGCTGTAAGACATTTGTGTCAGTAAGATTTAAAGGAAAATAGATTCAGATATCATCCATGGAATTTGGAAGGACATCCAGATACAGTATTAGTTAAAAACAGATTGAACTATAAAGAAAAAATAGGACTGAGGATTGAGCCCTGCGGTACACCACAACAGAGGTGTGCTGCAGGTGAAGAGTGATAAAAGATAAACAGTAAATTTTCTATTGGTTAAGAATGAGCAAAACCATTTCAGGACTGTTTTTCCTTCAAATACACATATAAGATTCCAGTTGGGAGAACATTATGACCAATCAGGTCAAAGCCTGAACTAAGGTCTAAAATGAAAAGCGCCATAGTTTTTCCAGAATCTATAGTAACCAAAAAATCATTAAAACTTTTTAGAAGTGCAGATTCAGGGCTATAATGTGCTTTAAAACATGATTGAATTGTTTCATAGATGGAATGAACTGTCAGGAAGGATTTAGAGTTGCAGTAATACAACTTTCTAAAGTACTTTGGATCTTAAAAAAGGGAACTGGAAAAACTGTGGAAGTTAACTAAAGAGGTGGAATCCTACTACAGCACATTCGAGGCAGTTGGGGAACATTCCAGTATTTTGACATTTATTAAAGACAGGCTGTAGTCCTGGTCCAATAGCTTCAATGATTGAAAGCATGGAGGAATGACATCCTGTAAAAAACATGATGGCTTTTATTTGCTTATTTGCATAGAGATGGGCTCAAAAGCAGACCATTTATAGAGACAGGAAGGAACATGTGAAACGTATAAGAAAGAGGAGACATCTAATTTCCCAGCATGAAATGCACACACAAAAGAGGGCAACAGAGCATTAATTATAGACATACTGGAAAACTCAACTCCACTTTCAACTTCACAAGATCTGTAGATGAAGAATTCTTCTATAACAATACTTCTATAATGTACCTTTGTACAGTGCCTATTTTCAATAAAAGCCCATTATCATAGCATATTTCTTGACAAAGAATAGGTCTACATAACACATACAGTATATAGCACAACATCATTTGGAATGTAGCCTATTATTTACATCAATAAAACTCATGTGAAAGAAACGAATGACAAATCACTTACAAGTACAAATGAAATCAAAACTAACCATATGAGCTTTGTAAGCTCACATTGCCTGTCTTGTGGTGAACAATTTATCTGTGCATGTCATTACAAAAAATTGTTTGCATTTCCTGTTTTTTTTTCTTTGTTTTTCAGTTAAATTCTCAGATTACGTGATTTTGAGGTATTGGTCAGTGTTATGACAACAAACAGAAATGGTGAGGAGGAGGAGTCTGAACCCTTTTCCTAATCTTTCTGAATGAAATGCCTACTTTACTACATCCATTCAGCTCGCAGTAGAAAAAACAAGCCACGCCCACTTCTTTCTCATTTAATACTCCGTTTCTCTAGGAAACAGCTACACAGCTTCCGGTTCATGTGGACTTTTAAGGGATAGTTTACCCAAAATTGAAAATTAACTCATAATTTATTCGCCCTCATGTGGTTTTAAACCTTCAAAAAAAACAAAAGAAGACATTTGTAAGAATACTGGTTGCTGGCACCCTTTAACATCCATAGCAGGAAAAAAAAAATACTATGAAAGCCAATGGGTGATGGTTACCAGAATTTTCAAATGATCGTCTTTTGTGTTCAACAGAAGAAAGAAGCTCAAATGAGTTTTGAACAAAAGGTAAGTAAATGATGGCAGAATTTTCATGTTTTTGTCATTTTTTTCAAACTATTCTGTGTAAACGTAGCAGGCTAAATCAGGCATGTTCTTTTGTTAACTTCCCTAATTGTTGGTAATATGACATTTACATATACTTGATTCTGTAGATTTAATTTTCCACACCTGATTTAGTGCATCGTCAAGGTGTGATCATCCATTAATTACCCAAGAGCATAACAAGGGAGGGAACCGTAGAATTACTACGCCAACATGTCTTGATCTATAAGCTGAGAGGAAGCAGGTTGCGTTGGCATGTTTTGCAAATAATTACAGGTCTAAACAGGTTGTTTGAAGACAGCAACCAAGACCATTCTCTCTCATTATTCTCTTCACATAGAGATCCCGATATCACCAATCAGCTCAAACAAATTGCTTTAGAGAGCAGGGAGGGTGACAGCAAATGATAGAACTAATGAAATTCTGCCTATTATGTTGACTTTTCGCCACTGTTATTTAGTTTTGCTGGTACAGTCCGAATCAATACGGACTGATTTCCATACAGACGGTCGCATTTCACTGTTCTCCGTGACTTACATGTCAGGTGCTTGTTTATTCCCGCTTTTATTTTGGTGCTATAAACAGAAGTGGGTTCTCCAAACACTCAGCCCACTGTGGGCTATTTCTGTCAGGTATAATGTATTGTCCTCTGTGTTTAGCTTTGGCAGTCTGGAATGAAAATAACCAAAATGTGAATGGCCTTTCACCCTCTCCTGTGCCTTTCTATATCATTCTGTAGCAGGTTGGAAAAATAACAGCATAATTTATCCTGCACAATCTCTATGACATGTTTGCAGTTTTTCATCATAACAAACCAACATCACAAAGTTTTCTTTTTTTGTGTGTGTGCTTTCTAAATTTGAACAGCTGGTATACTCTAAGTGCTTTCACTTACCTTCTCTAAGCTTTAAATAGAATGGTTGTCTTTTGAAATTGGGGTCTATAGCCATAGACAGTTATAAGCTGTCTATCATATTGTAATGGTCAAATCAGTAGAACTTTTGAGAGCATGTTGAATTTCCGTCTGCATATAGCTTTTTATATCTGCAGTAGAGTTTATCCTAATAACAAGATAAATACTTTAGCAAAAACAATGGTTTTTCCATTACTTCGGGAATTCATTCTTGGTGGTTTTTACAACCAAGATGCACAATGTTGTATCATCTTGGAAAACTGATTGATTTTCTTTCAGCTAAAAACCGTCGTTGAGGGGGAGTAAATTAAGAGGAAATTTTCATTTCTGGGTGAACTATACTATATCAAAGTAATGGCCATTTGACTATTGAAATAATACAATCATGACAATATTCAAGAAATTTATGATCACAATGTAAGGAAACATTCATACCATTGTGACACACTGGTACACTCTTAACAATAGAGGTTTCATAACAGGGTTGTTGTTGTGATGAACCAGAGAAGAACAATTATCGGTTCCCTAAAGAGAATTTTAGTTAAAACTTTTCAAAATAACACTTTATTTAGTGTGAAGAACATTTTAAAAATCTAAAGAAACTCTTGGGGACTGGAAAGTTTCTTTTGATTGCTAAAGTTCATTATGGAACCACTGATGGCAAAAAAGAAACATCTACATGTATATTTTACATTAAGGTTAACAATAGTTTTGTCTTCTTTATGAAAATAACCATTCTTCAGAATGAAATGATTGTATACAGATTGTATTTTTTATACAAATAGTATTACTATTTACTCGTCCTCAAGTGGTTCCAAACCTTTATGAGTTTCTTCATTCTATTGAACACTAAAGAAGATATTTTAAAAAAGCTGAAAACCTGTAACCATTTACTTCCATAGTAAAAGTATTTTCCAGGTTTCCAGCTTTGTTTAAAATATCCTCTTTTGTGTTCAACAGAAGAAAGTAAGTCAAACAAGTTTGGAAGAACTAATTGATGAGTAAATGATTTTCAGTTTGGGGTGAACTATCCCTTTAAGAGCCTTTAAGAATATTTTTTTTCAGACTGAACTCGGTGCTGTTCCTATATCTAAAATTAAAATGCCACATGCACTCAAACAAAACCTCCAACACTTCAAGTCAGCCACATAATAAAAAAAGTTCAGTTGAACAATTAGCTGCCAGAAGCCTACCTAGACACACAGCTTCAGCATATGCTCTTACCCACAATAGCTCATCTTCTACAGCAGATGGTGTAGAAATATTATGCAATTATTCTCTCAAAAAGAAACCAGTGTGAAAAAGAATTAAGCAACTAGACCGCACATTTGCTAATCTTACATTCATAAAAACAAACATTTATTGTTAGCTCAAATGAACTCGGATAAACCAGCTTCAAGAATCAAATAGGAGTACACAGAAAAAGCTGAAAAATCCATCTAGTCCCTGCTAGCCCTAAGCAAAGGTGTTGGGAAACTATTATTGTCCAAATCTCATTCATTCATTCATTTTACAGAGAACGTACTGTCCAAGATAATTGGTTTGAGTGTTGTAAAAACAGCCCCGTTGCTTTGTGGTTAACACTACAATATATTGATCATTATGCAGTCAGTAAGGCTGGCACACAGTGCACATCCTCTCTCTGGGGAATAAATGTGTCAATGGGATTGTAATATACAAGCTAACCCTCATTGTCAGGCTGGAGGATGGTTATGCTTTGAACAGGGACACCAAAACGGTCACATGTTTTGCTAAATCCCCTGAGGCTTTCAACTGTGAACTTTTTTTCCTCCATCTTTTTTTTCCAAAGTGACTTTTTATACACTGGAGCAACAGCAGGGGCAGGTCAAACTGCCCTTCAGGGCCTTGGTCTATGGGATTTTCTTTTTACCGATGAAAAAAAAAAATAAACAAGTCAAATTATTATTTGATAAATTACCTACTCTCATACATCAGACTTCAAGATTTGTTATGAAAGTAGCCTACATACACCAGATGTGACACAAACCTACGATCGTAACTCAAAAATGTCAAAATAATATATGGAAATGACTAGTTTCCATGTGTAAGTAGATGGAATTGAGGATGTAAGTTATCATTCTGGATGGTAGATGATTTCAAATTATGGGCTGTCTCAGGAAGCAAGACTGAATCATCATCTGAATGATTCACCACAATGTTTTCAGCATGTAAGTGTGGATGAGGCCATGTCATCTAAAACCGCAAGATATAACATTAAAGTTAAATATTGATGCTCTGGTTGAAAGCAGAGTCCACTGTGGTGTTTGTGAGAACACAAATGCCTGGAAAAGAGCAACACAAATTTAGGCAATTAGTTAAATGAAATTAAATGAATTTCAAAAATAAAATTACTACAAAAATAAAACAAAGATGGCCAAAAAACATAGACAGTATTGAACAGTAAATCACATAAAAGCGAATCAAGTCAAATCAAAAAAGCATAAACAGTCAAAACAAACAAATGAAAACAACAAAAAAGAAAAAGTAAAAGTATTTGTAAAAAAAATCATAAATGTACAGAAATTCAAGAAAAAAACTAACAAAACCAAACAGAAATAAAACCAAAACCAAAATCACAACAACTAAAACTAAACAAAAAATCAAAAAAGAAATGCAACAAAGCACAGTAAATCCCATAAAAGCAAAGCAAGTCAAAACAAAAGCATAAACAGTCAAAACAAAAAGCAAGAAAAAGAAAAATTCTCAAAAAATTCTCAAAAAAGAAAACTAAGTAAAAAAGAAAAACAACAAAAAACACTAAAACAAAACGCACTAAATAAAAATAAACAAAACCAAAACTCAAAAATAAAACAAATTACAAAAAAACTACAGTACAACTGAAAAAAACTTAAAGAAAAGCACAAAAATCACAAAACCAAATCAACAAATAGCAGCACGAGCACTGATAAATTAAAACAGTTCAAGCCTGTTCACACTGATACGTTTCTTCAACATCCCAATAACCACAAACTCAAACTGCATATGTGAAAATGTCTAAATCCCAAAGATTTAGACAGTAATGATTCAGAACATTTCCACAGTGCCTTTGAGCTTGTTTGAGACGCCACTGAATACTACATGAGCGCTTCCCATGAACAGTGACTGGAAAACTAGTCCCCAGAGCCTGTGAGCTTGACCTCGCAGCTCAAGAATGTTCTGTAGCAGGATATGGATTCTGACAGACAATCTGCAGTGTGTAACAGTTTGTGCAAGAGTATGTTGGTGTGTTTTTGTGTTCATACTTTTGGTGTAATCTCTCCATCCATAGGTTTTGCGTGTCAGGTCAAAACCTCTCATGTACACGTAACGAAATCATCCACAAAGTCACACAATAGTCTCAAAAAACCTCCTGATTCACACAAAGCCACACGTTAAGGCTGGGAAAGCACTGCAGAGAAACTGTTGGCCTTAAGAGCCCTCTTGACTGGAATCATATCTATAATGCGTCAAGGGTTTGATTGGCTTCTATAAAAAGGCTGGAGTGAGAAAAAAAAAATATATATATATATATATATATATATATTTTTTTTTTTTTTTAGTAACTAAGTTACAGTGCTGTGCTGGGACCAATTTTCATGATGAAAAAGGCTCTAATGTGTAATTATTCCATTTTAAAGCTAGCAAATTAAAGCTACACTTTAATATCAGATCGAAATGGCCTCAATTTCTCTTTCGCAGGGTTTCAGATATGGCATTTTGAAAAATGTGCTTCTATAAAAAGAAAAACTGAGGTCAGATTAGAACGGTTTAAAGTGTCAAAATTTGCATTATTCCCTTCAAATTTTGAACTTCCATGGCATGTTTTGTTCCCATATTGGATGTCAGTTGATGCTCATTTCCAGCATACCTCACAATATCTTGTTTTGTGTTCAACAGAGGAAAGAAATTCACAAAACCACAATGATGAGGAAATGTTCATTTCTAGGTGAACAATGCCTTTAACAAAGCCTAGAACAGAAGTTTTTCAAGCAAAACGAAAGAGAAATGATGGCATTGGTGCAGCCAGAAGGAATTATGCACAAGGTTTGTGGCATTATGACAAGAGTAATCCTGTCTTTATGATGTTTCCTCGAGGTTTGTTTAGGTTGTTTCTGGAAACCGCTTGTTCTGCTTTCCCAATGGCATCATCTTTCAAGACAGCAAGCAACAATTTGTCAGCATTTGTCCTTGTCTTATGCTTTGGACATGTATTTTGAATTTTGTTTTGAACTTGCTTATAGCCAATGCAGTATGAGCCATAAACAGAATAATTTCTCAAACACTTGAGAGAATCATTTCCATTTTTGCCTCAACCAACCAACCAACATCTCAGACCAGAGGACTCTACAAATAGCAAGATTTATATAATAAATTAGCCTAGAGAACTGGGTAAGGAATTAATTCATCTTTAGTATTTCTTATATTAATTGGGCCCTGAATGTATTATACATTTTGCGCAAGTCTGTGTTTGGGAATTATTTGTTATGAAATGAACAACATGTTTATCATATTCTGCTGAAATAAATGCAATGACTGGGAAAAAAGATTAGTTAATTTTGCTGAGTTCAAATGTGAGATTTAGTAAAATTAATATATTTGTGATATTGATATTTGTGGAAGCTTACTATGTGGTTTCAGAAATTAACTGGGAATTCAGAATTTCCAGAATTATCCATATATTTATTTAGATTCTTATCTTTTTTTTTTTTGTTGTGCGATGCAATAGAGCCGCATCAACAGGAGCCAATTTCTCCAAATAAATGCATAGCCATCTCATTAAAGAGTATTCTTATGACTTTCATGTTCACAAGGTGTATATTGCAAATATTACATTTTTGATTCAACTGATAAATTTTTAAACAAGCACAGCACAGAACAGGACATTTGTCCACCCAACGATGCCAAAATATACAAACAAATATTGCTTTGCACTCCAGAGGGAAGAATAATAATTCTAACACCCATTTTAGTGATACAACAAGCAATTATCTGCAATATCTGTGAAGAGTAATTACCATGCAAGTCCGAGCAGATAAGGACGCATTCAATCAAAAATGTGCATCAATGCTGACATGTCAAGAACAACAGATTAAAAAGGGCTCATCAATAATCCCTGAGATACGTTCACACAATTTGCACATGCCGACCTCTCCAGCACACGTCTAGCGCATTAATCAGCTAAAGTGTGTGAACGGTGATTAAAGGGCCACTTCCATACCATGCAAAAGAATAAACAGCGCACATTCATTAATACTGACAGTCACTGAAAGCATTTGTTCACTCGCTGACTTTAAAAGACCGGCGACAATATCCTGCAAGAAAAAAAATCAAAGTCCCTCGAGGAAGAAAAGAAGAAGTTAACTTCACAGGAAATCTATTGTCTGCACATTTGTCAGTTTAAAGCATTCTGGCAAAAACCACTAGTGTGTTTTTGGTGAGAAATCACACACTCTTTTGCACAGAGACTGGATAGTGTGGATTAGTTTTGGATTTGCATACATATTAAGAAATAGGAGCAGTCCATCTAAAGCGTCCGTTGCTCTTGACACAGAAATTAGCATGATAACACCTACAGTAATGGCTTCTTGTGAATTGACAGAGCTGTATTCACCTTTCAGAGCGGTCAAAGAAAAGGTCACAACATCACGTCTTCACAGTGCTGACAGAACCAAAGTTTACACTCGTAGATCAAGCCTTTATAATGATTTATTGTTGAGTGAGTATACAGTTCAGTATAGGCCCAACAGAAGCACATCCACTGAAATAGACCGACTGGACCAAATACCACAATAATATGCATGTTGTCAAGAGGCTTCTCATCGGAGACCACGGACGCAGTTGTGTATTGAATATATATACTTTACAATTTTTAAAATACTTTTTCACATACCGTCTGAGAATATAGATATCGGACAAATAAATATACATCGGCTGAAAACACGTTCATATATCATTGACAATTTAGCACATGAAAGAATGAAAAAAGTCTGGCTATAAAATCTCCACAAATTACAGGCTCAGTTTGGACTATATCAGAGGATCAAAAGGCCACGGGCACGATCTTTGAATGAAAAATATGTACAATAAATACAAAAACGCTTGCATACACGTAATGCACACACAGACCCAAAATACTCAGACTTTCACACGGTCTCTAGGATAATACAAAGATTTACAGGCAGATATACAAGAAAATAAAATTACATAATAAATATTTTTTGCTGTGAAATTGCAATTTTCAATAGACAGCCTCGTACAAAATACCAAAAAATCAGTAACTAGAATAAGAAATTGTGACATTACAAGAACTAACAACTATGGACACACAACATAGTGACCTGACAGAGTAGTTTATTTACATGAATTTATTGTAACATCAAGGTTGTCCTTAAGTAGCGTATAAAATACTAATATAGTATGTTTTTTAACAAGACCATCATACTCCGAGAGATGGATTTACATGTAAACAATAGTAATGTGTGTTTGTGCAAGTTGTCGTATACCAATAGAAACTGATTAATGTGACACGACGACATCTTGACAAATCAGTCACTTTACAATACAAATTTTGAAATGGTAATTTGGCCAGTTATGGTAAACAACAAAATATAATTTCTTAATTACATTTCTTACATTTTGGTTATCAGGGAAAATATTGAAACATTCTTACGATAAATTTACTTGAGAAGCAAAATCAATAAATTCAGAGAGTATCCTACATTCTAAAAAAAATGCTGGGTTGTCATAACACAACATTGGGCCAAATGTGGACAAGCCCAACCATTGGGTTAAAATGTGTAATTGAAATTTAATTGAAAAGTTAACCCAACGTTGGATTTGACCATATTTGACTCATATTAAGTTATGACAACCCAGCATTTTTGAGTGTCTGTATTGAATTTATGTACTATTTTTGAAAGTCTCTTACTGTGACTGTATTTAATTGATACAAAAATGTAGTAAATATAGTGAAATATTAGAATTTAAAATCACTTTTTCCAATTATAATGTATTTTAATATATAAAAATTTAATTTACTCATGTGATGACAAAGCAGAATTTTCAGCAGCCCTTCCTCTTTAGTCTTTTGCATCACATGATCCTTCTGGAATCATTTTAATATAGTGCTGATTAACAAGAAAGAAATTAAATCAAAGAATCTTATCAAACTTATTTATGTAATGAATGTTGAAAAAAGGCTATATTTTTTGTTGCTTAATGTTTTTGCGCATGTACGCACACACAATGTATATTATATAAATATATATTATAATTATATAATTAAATTCTACAATGATATTACAAATATAGTTTTTTTCCTTTTGGAGTTTATAATTATACATCTAAATCTAACATTTATTAAAATTACTCCATTTATTAAAATAAAAACTCAAACAACAACAACTCTCATACTTCCAGCAAATTCATCTCATTTAACGAATGTTTAAATATTTATACCAGAGAAGACCAAAATATTAAGAAAACACTTTATGACAGTGCGAGCACTGCAGCAGATTGCCATGCTCCACTACACCAAACACAGTCAGTTTGCCTCAGTGCCACTTATTGTATATTTACAAGACGAGTGAGAAACAGGCACAAGAAGATCCAGCCATGGTTGTAAATATGCTTCAGCGGCGTTGAGTTCAGCAGCAGTGGCCATCGCTGTCAGACTCTGTTCTGGCTGAGAAGCTGAACGGACACAGAGGCGACGAGAGTTCAGGTCAGGTCACCACACTGCCACAAAAGGTTAATGTACAGTTTGCAAGTCCGTCTGGCCACAAGCAGGCCATAGACAGCCGCCCAGAGAGCAGACAAATGCCTGCAATATTAAAACAGAGGGATTATTGCAAGAGTCAGCGCTGCCACCTGTCCGAGCAGCGGGACGCTCGCGCTCCCTTCTTCCTCCGTATTGCTTAGGCGTGAGGAAATTTGATGTATTCTCTGAGGATCTTATCAGATATCCTCTTTCTTCCTTGATGCCCGATGCCAGGAATCCTTCGCATGATGCTGAATAAATCCAGACGCTCCTTTCAAAGCATCACGGATGGATGAAACATGGATGAAATTGAATTTTAAAGTGAGACTGAGTTCTCCTGCTGCCAAATAAATACAAAATTGGATGGTCAGAGTTTGTGCGTCAGATCCACTTCACTGAGGTGTTTTTTTTTTTTTTTTTTTATCTTCTATGGAGTGATATCAGCAGAAGGAGAAAAGATGCTGCAGGGTTGAAGGAGGAAAGAGATTAATTTGAATGAATGAATTAAGAAACGCTCCAAAGGGCGGCCACATAAATATCTATTTCATTATGAAAATCAGAGAAAATTACAAACGGGTTCCCGAAGAGCCGCAGACGGCATCTATCTCATCAAGCTAAGATTATTTGGCGAAAAGGGAAGAGCGCTGGAGTCGGGGCATGTCTGGGCACTCTATTTGCGGATCACCGGGCCCAGAGAAGCCCCTCAGTTGCACATTTGCATTCAGATTTGCACGGCATGATGGGAGATGAGGCGGCGTGAGGTTTGGGCTCTATTAATAATCCTTCAGCCTTTTCTACAGTTGTGATTATGAATGAACCGGAGCTGGAGGAGGGGATTTAATGTTCAGAAGCATGTCAAGGTGCTGGTAGTGTCCCTAATCACTTTTTCCATATTTGAATGGACGAAGCTACTAAATCGTTCACGGAGGGCGGAAAAACGATACAGTGGGAGTTTAGGCCATACTGGGTCTGTGAATACAAATTTTGGGTTACGAATTGAGCGGTGCGGAGATTGAATTTAGGACGATTTTGTGACTGTGATGTGGTGAGAATATTAGATTTGTGTTCATTTGAAATTTAATTGAATTCAAATATGAAGCACATACATGCTCTGTTCTCACACAAAGTCTCTTTGTCATGCATTAGAGACAAGAACTAATTATTGACCTGTTTATACTGTGAAGGTGCTTGTGGTTATTCCAATCGCTCTAAAGAATTTTACCTGTGGACATTTTTTTTTCTCATTTCTAATTCATGCTTTTTTTCTTTTTAAACAAATAGACATTTCGATTAAAAATACATATTTAATATATATGCTGATTTATGGTGGGGAAAATAAGTTTTGAACAGGTGACCATTTTTTTCAGAAAACATATTTCTAATGGTGCTGTTGACTTAAATTTTTCACCAGATGTTGGTAACAACCAAAGAAATCCATATATGCAAAGAAAAGAAAACTAACTAGTTTACAAATAAATTTATGTGTAATAAAATGAAAAAGGGAGGTGTAAAAAGGCAGTGAAAGCCCTGACAGCAGCTGAAATCTTCAGTACTTTCTACTTGTGTCATTCCATTGTTATTACACAAGTAATTTTTCAGATTTCTTTTTGTTTATTTTGTTTTATTTTTATGTTTGTATTGTTTAGGTTTTTACCCAAATCCGGTTCAATTCTATGTCAACAGCTCCTTTAGAAATATTATTCCCAGGAAAAAACATGTGTTCAATACTTATTGTCCCATATAAATGTGCTTATATAAAATGACATTATATTTATATTTTGTATAGTATTATTTTTACATTTAAGATTTTATGAGATTCATTATTTTCTATTAATTTTAAATAAATAAAGGAATACAATATTACATTTTTTATTAACTTTATTTTTATGTTGCCATGTCCCCTTATTATAAGCAAAAATTATTATATATCTTTATGTTTACGTAAAGCAATCCAATTTACGAAATAATAAAGTGCAGGCCATGGTACTTTAGTACATGGATTATTTACTTCTAAGATAAAGCATTTGAGTTTGAGTTTATTATTGGCTGTTTTTTCTAACAATATCTGGCAACACAAATAAGTCTTATACTTTGCTTAAAGGCATTATTAACAGCTAGTTGTTCAGTTTGGTTGTATACACACTGCACTGAATGTTTGTAAATGCAGTTGTATAATGCATTAATTATGCTGTTGAGTATGGTTGCCACTCCTGTAAATTATTAATCTGAGCATGTACTAAAAGGTAAAATGACAACCGAATTTAGCTGTAGAGCAGCAAATGAATCCCCTTGATTGAGAACCTGTGGTCTAGAATATGTTTACATTAAAACCAAATGACAAAAATATGTTCTGTGCGAATGCTCACCTGGGCTCTGTCCACCGATATGTATTTTTCCATTGCTTCAATGCTTCTGTTGGGTCAGGGAGTGGTGTCGCCTCGGTGCATGGACCCCCGTGCCCACAAGGCATGACTTGGACCCCCTCCACCTCCATGGTCTTTATCTGTCTCAGGTTGACTCTGTGCCCGCTCTGGTTTAGGGTTTGGAGTCATGGGAGGATCAGGCTGCTGTACTGACATGGTGCGGCGAAGGTGTGTTCGCTTGCACAGAAAGTCTGGTTTGGCTGACAAACCGAATGAGCCCTTTCGCAGCACCATTCGCACTGATGAGCTCTTTTTGGGACGGGCCCTGTGACTGAACTGCAGGGAGGACAGATGAACCGCATAGCCCTCGCTCAGGAACTGTGATGGATCACAAGATTTGAAAATTTATTAGAGAAAACTAGATCCATATCGGACCATTTATGGCGGAAACTGAATGAAAAGCAAAGTCAGTTAACCTGGCACTGATTCTGGTACTTCTTGGAGGGCCGTCCCACTATATATATCTGGTTGGGGCTGAGGCCCAGTATGCTGTAGACTGAAATGTCCTTCATGGAGCCATAAGCGCAGTTGATTTTAATGTGACACTGCCAACATGAGAGAAAGGGCAAAGTGTGATAGAAAGCCTGAGGATACACTGGGAAAACACCACAGTTTCTGTGTGACTACTCATGTGTGAGACAGAAGAAGTGAGTGTGAGAGATGGACCAAGAGATGCACAGGAATAAGGAAAAGTGTGTCTACTGTAACTCACAGTTCATTCCAACTATACAGAATATTCTTAGGACCCTATCATATAATTTGGTAACACTTTACAGTAAGGTTCCATAAAGTTAATGTATTTACTGTACTAACATGAATAAACAACAAACAATACATTTATTACAGTATTTATTAATGTTTGTTAATGTTGGCTAATGGAAATAAAGCCATTAATTGGTAGATCATGTTAACTCACAATGCATTAACTAATGTTAACAAGCACAGCTTTGGATTTCAATAATGTATTAGTAAATGTTCTTAATTTATGTTTGTAAATATATGAACTAACATGAACTAATGGAACCTTATTGTAAAATGTGACTTTGTTCATTTTAACATAACAAAAAATTTCTTTTACTCACCAGGATGCATTTATCTTATTAAATACACAACATTAAAGTTTTAATTATTCATGCTATATTTAGTTGTTAAAATGTAGCTTATTCTGAAGCAAAACTGAATATTTGTCATCAATCCAGTCAGTGTCACATCATACTTCAGAAAAAAATGAAAATCCGAAATCAAAAATGCTGTAACATCCAATATTATAATATAATATCTGATTAGGTGCTCAAGAAAAACATATCTGTCGTACCAGTGTTGAAATTGGTTAATCGTTTCTGTGGATTCTCAAGTTTAAGAAAACTCAAATTTAATTGTATTTTCTTAAATTAAGGAATAAATAGAAATGAAAGAATAGCATCTATTTAAAATAAAAATACATTTTGTAACATTATAAATGTCTACACTCTCATCTTTACTCTTGCTGAAAAAAAGCATTAAAACGAATGTTTAGAAAATGGTCCCTAACACGTAACTTAACATTATTTAAGTAATTTTACTGGTTTCAACTGATATTTTTATCTTAGCCATGTTCTCAAGTGGTTCAGATGAAAATCTGGCAATTTTTGTTGTACATTTCATCATGTTTTTCTTCAAAAGAAATATTTCTGAAACTCTAGTGCACCCTTTTATAGAAACACTACACAACACAGGCATATTCTTATTTTACAAGCTCTAGAGTTAAATAGGTACTGCAGGACAGACAGAAATGACTCATATGCTATACATGTGGACATGGAAGGCAGCAGAAGGACTTACCTCTTGCACCAGGTTCCTGAGGAAGATAGTTTTCTGGCGAAGTGGGTCATGCACAAGCCCTTCAGAGAAGAAGATCATCCCCTGGGGGAAGTTGTGCTGAGAAAGCCAGGACACAACTCTCTGCTTTTGCATGTCTGGACGGCCAGTAATATATATGATCAGGTAGCCCAGGTCCTGCCAGTGCCTGCATGCAAAATACTATCATTTTACCATTTGCGTAATATTTGCTGATAAACATTTGGCGACTGAATCCTGGATAGTCATGGGGCCTGGTCCTCCAACACCAGATTGCATTTGACAAAGCAGTAAATTTGCCCAAGGACAGTCTGGGAAACAACCCAAGATTGTCCATTTGTGAATCCCAAACCCCATCTGATATCTGGTATCAGCACTCCGCTATCTCTCTATTAAATGAAATCCAATTGTGCTTCACCGGCAGCCTGGGTTCTTTTCAATATTGCCATGGCATGAAATGAAAGCATCGATTCTCTCTCCCTCACATTTACACACAAAGCCATCTGCTGAATTTGTTACCTGACCACATCCACAGCTCCGGGCCGAACTTTGGGGTCGCTGCCCATAATGGACACGCTGGCGGCGAACGAACCGTCGATGCTAAAGACGACACACTCCATCCCCCGTGGCAAAACAGTCAAGAAGGCCTCGCCGCTTGTCTGGTCGCCCCTGTGAGGAAACACTGACATGAGGTGCGGGGAGAACAAAGTGTCGGCTCTTGATCAAACTCAAGATCTGCAAGATCAATTTAGCAGCGAGCAGTCGTTCTCCTTCAGCCCTCGGGGTGAGAGTTTACGAGTGCCAATTAAACGCTTCTCTCAAATTATCCCCACTGAGAAAACCAGGCCATTTTGGATACATTACAAGTAATCTTTGAAAGTCCCATTGACTTACTTGACGACCATTTTAATGGGGTACACTCCCACGGCTAGCTTTTTGCTCTTGGGGATGGTGTAGGTCACTCTGCCACTGCTGTTGGTCACCTCTGTGTCTAAGTGCACCCAGCGACTTGACTGTGGCTGGGTCATCACGTACACATCGACCTGAGAATCCAAACAACAAAGAGGCAGACAGTAAGTGGGAGCCAGCGAGATGGAGGGAGATTATTGAGGCATACTAGGGTTGTCACGACATCAAAATGTCAGTAGTCAATACCAGCAGCGGTGACATTGCTCTGTACCAATTTCGATGGAAATTTCGATTTGCTATTTGATGAACTGCTTTTTTTCCAGCAGTGAATACAATTGACTGTTGAACTATATATATATAGAGCGCTATATAATAACAATGTGAATCAGATTTTTTATATATTTTTAAATTGATAATGTTTACATTAGTACTTCAGCAAGATGATTATTACTTTGAGAAATACATTTTACTGTGCATTATTGTAAAATATTTATGTCACAATTTCAAGTTAAATCAAACGTAGTTTAAAGACACTTAGGTTTACTGTGAAAACACCATATGTCACAAGTGATTGAGTGTGTGTAGTAAATGAAACCAAGATTGAAGTAATCATACTGTATGAATTCCTAATAAGAATGCTTGGTTTAGTTTTAGCGTTAATTAAAATATTCTTACTGATCAGAACAGTAAAATCAGTCAAGTCAAAACTGTAAAACTGTGTTGCAATGTACAAAATCGAGTGACATACTCATATTCACTGCTTTCTCACCTTTTCCCCCGTCAGGGTCACCATATCCAGCGGGCCATACATGAAGCGACCGACCAGGATCTGGTGTCCATCTTCAGTCGCGATGACATCATTGACTCTGTGGTTTGCAGTGACGTTCTGCAGACAGAAAGAGAAGATATCAGGCTTTTTCTTACCACAAGAGTCTGATGTGAAAAATGAAGAAAAGGATAGGAGCATTTGACACTGATAATACAGCCATTCACCATTTCTGACATATGGAGAAAAAAAAGACAAAGTGGCAGTTTCATAAGTATGCAGTACAAAGTTCTTCCAAAAGAGGGTGTCACTCTCTAATCCTTCCCTTCTTCAATAAATTTCATTTCAGTGATAAAGCTGTTCTACACAGAACCCAGTGAAGATAAATCCTACAGCTCCTGCTGAGGCAGCTGCGCTTAAATGGAAAATTAAAGCAAGCAAAACACAGAGCTATGCAAATCCTGAATAATACTGGCCACAGTCACCTTCATGCCGGCTGAGGAAGCAGACAAACAGAGAGAGAGAGAGAGAGAGAGACAGACAGAGACAGAGAGAGAGAGAGAGAGAGAGAGAGAGAGAGAGAGAGAGAGAGAGAAATGCAAGAAGCTTTTGCTCTGCCGCTTTATAGGACAAATGCAAGACTTTGAGACCGTGTCTGAATTCACAAACGCTTCCTCCATAAGCCCAAATCGAACCACTCTCAAACACGCACAGACACAGACACGCACACGCACAAACACACGTGTGACTATAGTGATACAATCCATCAGGATATTGAGACTTAAATGAACTGGGGTCTAAAAAAACTGCAGATAGAATAGATAGGTTTTCTCAGGAGAATGGTAGAGAGAAAAACAATGATAAATATTCAAATGATTAATAAATAACGTATGATATTTTAAGATAAATAAATAAACAAACACAAAAACAAACAAACTAAATACTAAAGAAACTTGATTAAAAAATGTTTATATAAAAATATTATTTATATATCAATATAATAATAACACACAATTTGAAATATCATCTATAATTTGATTACAAATAAATAACACAGAGAAATAAATAAAAAGTCAATAAAATAAATATGTTTAAAATGAGTAAATATGATAATAGACAAAAATGTAATAGGTTAAAAAGTTATGTGTGAAAATGAAGCCTTTCTTCATAATCTGTCTCTGATAAATCTTAAATATAAAGCCTGTGCAATTTCATTACTGTGGTAAGCCAAATCAGTTTAATCTTTATTAACTGTGCTTTTATTTATTTTCAAGTCAAAAGAGCCAACCTCTACGTCTAAGTGATATTCAGACACTAGATTTGCCCCTATGCAAAGTTTAATTGTCCATTTGGTAACAAAACATTAGCAAGATTGCTTTAAAAACCTCTATGGATGAAAAAGTTCTAATAATACTTGAATTAGCTAAACATCTCATCTGAAGTTTTGATGTTACACAAACACTGCAAGTCATTTTTTATATTAACATTAATGCCCCTATAAAAATAACATGCCACAATTACTTCTGGATAAGAATCTGCGTACTGTGACTTTGTTAATATTATGTTTCTCATGTTAGCAAGGCATGAGCCCACACAGAGCTGTACAGCCCTGAAAATCATTAGCCCACACCAGCTAATGAGACTGATTGCGCAGATTTGTCATTTAATGAAGCGGTTAAACATTCCCCAGCTTGCAGCCATTTGCATATTGATTAAGTCAGTCAATAATTCATCTTGGCATGCGCCCATACATGATTGCCATATGATGGGCTTCCAAACACAACCACAAACCGCTGCTATATGCACACAGCCAAAATACAGCACAGCTCCATGAGTACAGCTGACACACCTGAATGAATTTCCAGACCCAGGAATGATAACCAGAAAAGGCATGGATGTGCGTGGACAAGATCCAGATAGGCTCGCTAAGCCAAAGTGATGTAGACACAGCGGGAAAACAGCATGACTGCACAGAAACGCCTTTGACTTGAAAGGCTAGCAAGTGCTCGGATCAAACACTACTGAGGCCATCAGCGCATTCAGAAGGGCTGGAATATAACCGCGATTTTTAGATCAAGGTCTCGAGTGATCAAAACACCATTCCCTGTGAAAAGAAAATGTAGCGGTGATAACGCAGAAGTGTTTCAGTGAGCTATACTTAACCCCAGTGAAGGACTGGGAAGAAATGGGTCTTTGTTATGGTGGGCTCTTTTGAACGCCAACACTAAAACACCCAAGTAAACCAGCACAGGCAGTAGTTTTCAGCAGCACTGTTAGGTAATTGTGTTGATGTGCCTCCGAGCTCTAAATCAAGGTCGACTGAGATGCTTATTTTCGTAAAGCACGGATTTCTGCCCACACACACTGAGCCATTGTGCCGTGTTTGAGAAACTCAAAGCCTTGGCAGACGGGGATATTTTTAGTTCCTCTACAATGTCAGGACTCTGCTGCAGTCCACATTTTGCTTGAGTGATATATGTGCATGTCTGTGCGTGTGTGTCCATCTGAGCTTGCAGACCAGAGTCAGACATCAGCCAGGGCTCAAGGGAAAAAATGTCATTGTCAGTGACAAAATTACCCTGGATTTTTTAAAAGAAGTTCCCAATAAAAATATCAAAATCTAAAGCGACAGCAGATAGTAGAGACAATAGAGTTGACAGTGGCCGGGCAATTACTTTAAATGATTGTTATTCTATCCTGGTCCATTATGGCCATTATACATAAATATATATGGCTTCCAAATATAGTATCTGTTCACTATGTTACTAATTAAGCACATGTACTTATTATGCTTAGTTATTTTATTATTACTCATTTAACTCAGCATTACTACGCTGCATATTTCATGTTTCTCTTTTCACTTTTGTTGTAATTAGACCGTAAGTGCCCTGCTAAGTAGACTCCACAGGATATTCTGCCATGATTTCAGTTTAAAGGGAGCATATATGTTTCATTCAAATGGCATTTTGGGGTGTGATATGGGAATTTATATTGTATTTATTTACAGAGGTATGTCACACTTCATGCTTCTCTAGTAAGCAGTGCTGCAATAGTATTTCAATTCAGAACCTTCATTTGTGTATTTGCACAACAGAAAGGTCTAGGTGCAGTCTTGCACATGCATGCTGAGACATGAGCCCGTATCGAATTCAAAGCTCTGCTCATATCCTACAAGACCACCACAGGTTTAGCACCCGCCTACCTTCACTCACTAATACAGACATATTTACCCTCCAGACCACTGCGCTTTGCTAACGAGCGTCGTCTCATGGTGCCGTCCCAAAAAGGTAAGAAATCACTCTCTCGCACTTTCTCTGAAACGATCTGCCTCTTACAACACGTTTGGCAGACTCTGTGTCCATCTTTAAAAATCGCCTTAAAACTCATCTCTTTAGTCTACACCTGACCCACAAAAAAAAAAAAAAAAAAAAAAAAAAAATCTTGACTGCACTTAGCTCGTATATTGCGTTTTACCTACTCAAGACTAGTCCGATTTCACTTATGTATGCTTTGTTTCCTCTTGTACTGATTGCTTCTTTTGTGAACCTCAATTGTAAGTCGCTTTGGATAAAAGCGTCAGCTAAATGACTAAATGTAAATGTAAATGAACCCTCAGACACTTGTACTCAACAGAGCTAGTGACATCACTGTGAGGGGTAGGGTTAAGGGCGGGGTTAGGTGTACACATTAAAAGCATGCATGTCTGAGAGTGCAAGTGCAGCCAGACCCTTCAGTTGTGTAAACTCATGAATGAAGGTTCCAAAGTGAAATAAAGGTTTCTCATGCTCAGGTAGAGAGCAATAAAGGAGAAGGGAGTAAGGAGCAATGCACACTGTGTACCTGTCAACTGGAACACAGTTCATGCATGGGGCTCTTCTAATGAGCTGGATATCCAAATCAGGTCCGTTAAATAAGAGAGACATGTGAAATATGCAGAGTTTTGGAGCGTGAGGACCGGGATTGTGAAACACTGTACTAAATAAACATCTGAATAAGAAAAAAAAATGGCAAAAAGGCATTATGTACTTAAATTTAAACTAACAAAAAACGAATTACTTAAGCCAATTTTTAAGACAGTTTTTGAGACCTTTTTTTTATAGTTAGGTAGGATGATCTGAAGATCAGCATTCCCTGGTCTACTTTTCCCCCAATAATCTGTCTAACTCCGATGCATGTCACAACATGGAAGAAAAGAAAATCTGCCACTATTTTGTTACTTTATGACTTTAAACATTCAACACTGACATGACATGACACGACACGACACATTTAAAACAACTACCAGTCAATAACCAATATAGTCCCAACATATCACACAATGCAGTTTTTATATGGTTAGAAAAACAATATGCTTACATATTAGGCACTGGAAAATCAATTCCAAGGGGCAAATTCTGCCACTTAATAAAAATCAGACACTTCTGCAGATGAATACTTCTATCACACTGCCATCTAGCTTATGGATAACATTACTCAGCAGATTTCAAGCACACAGGTCTACAATTAATCACAGCAGACACTTATAACAAAGAGTAAATTGAACTTGCATCACGTCATCGGCAGGCCTTGATGAATGCACAAAGCGTAATGGTGCTTGGAGGACTTACGTTGCATGCAAGAGTGTGTTTTTCTCAACACGATGTGCTGTGTTTGTCCTTACCCTTAGCTTAACGTGTGTGCGTCTGCGGAGCCACTTCTCCCTGGGACTTGAGGGAGAGAAGGGGGCCGAGTCACAGTTGTCCATCTCTTGGGCTTTCACATAATCACAGTGCATCACCTGTCAATCAATCACACAAAAATTAGCAAATAATCATTACTGTCATCAAAAGACATCTAAAGCAGATCAAAGGTGAAGTGTGTCATTTCTGCAGCTTTAGAAGCAACGCATGGAATTGCAATTGTTATTTTGACATCTCGAAATCATTGGAAATACGTTCCTCAACCTACATTATTGTGAAACATTTGAACATTTTTGAGGGTGCTGTCTGTTTTGCAAATCTGAAATACCGTACGTGTGTAATGTTAAGCGTATGTTTCAGATAGGTCTTTCTTGTACCTTCCCAAACCCAATCAACAGTGTTTTCCAAAGCAAACGTAAAAGTAAAGTGCACTGTGACCATGTAATTGTACCTTGATTTTACATTCCTACTCTTTTGTGGAACTGTGCTTTACTAAGACTCCAAACCGGGTTATTCTGTGTCATAAGTAAAACACTGTACAAAGTGAGCTATTGAGCAAACTGACCATGTCAGAAAAGTTGTCCATTTTGAGATAAATGACACTGCTAAGTTTTTTTGTGGTATTTATTTGGTGTTTTGCAAAGAATTGCACAAAAATAATCATTTATTCATTGATAATATGTCCCTGTAAATATCATTAATGTGAAAAGGAACAAAAGTTGTTGCCGTCATACTGCCCTTTTGTATTCAATTTAGCTAGAAATAGCAGACAAGCATATGTTCAAGTACGTTTTCACAGTTGCACTAAAAAAAATGTAGGCTGAAGCACACATTTCCAATGATCTTGTGTTGTGCAGTGTATTATGCGGTGTTAAGTCAAACTATGAATCAGCAGCGTTGTCCCTTTTTTTTGAAGGGATGAATAGTCAAGCTGTAATCATATTCCATCCTGGCGGAGATAATAAGAAAAGCTATTTTCAACACTCAAACAAAACACAGCATTCTTTAAATGCTGCAAATATACTGGTAGGATTGTATCAGAATGCAGGTTTAAACACTATAAATCTGAAAAATTGTCATTTTATCTGTTTCCTGCAGCAATGTAACACACTACCGTGAGAAAAATACCAGCAATCAAAAGAGACTTTTATGACCTCTGGTATTTCACCAAGAAATCTCTCAGTAGATTCAGCTGATGTAGATGAAACGTCTTTGTTGCTGTAGCACTTGAGCTGGATCAAAGGGATCATGTTTACAAGTCTTCGTATTATTCTTAAGGCTTGAAGATATGCTGAATGTGAGGCCATAGCTGCCCTTGAGAACTTGAATTTTTGCAAAATCACAGCAAACGTTGTCTTTAATATAGGTGTTTATATTGTGTATAGACTGTTAGTGGGTGTGTTACAGTAACTTAATACCAGTGACATCATGATACGACACAAGTTATCATTGTCATAACATCCTGGGCAATCTCAAGGAGAGTTGCTCGGAATGTAAAAACGGGGCGGAGTTGGCATCCACAAAGTATATATATATATATACACACACATTTCCTTCATTCATTCATTTTCCTTTGTCTTAGTCTCTACTTCAGAGGTTGCCACAGCGGAATGAACCGCCAACTATTCCGCCATATGTTTTACGCAGCGGATGCCCTGCCAGCCGCAACCCAGTACTGGAAAACACCCATACACACTCATTCACACACACATTCATACACTACGGCCAATTTAGTTTATTCAGTTCACCTATTTCGCATATCTTTGGACTGTGGGGGAAACCGGAGCACCAGGAAAAAACCCACGTGAACACAGGGAGAACATGCAAACTCCACACAGAGATGCCAACTGGTCCAGGTGGGACTCGAACCAGTGACCTTCTTGCTGTGAGGCGACAGTGCTAACCACTGAACCACCGTGCCGCTATATATACAAAGTGTGCAAATAAAACTGATTAAGTACATAAATTATGTGTAACATAATAAGTAGAACTGTCAGGTACTAAAACCGGTACCAACTCCCTTCTACACAAGACAGTGTTTACAGCGCTTAAACAGAACCATTGCTTTATTGGTTTCAAACCTTTATGCATTTCTTTATTCTGCTGAACGTAAAACAGGAAAAACAAACACTATGGGAGCATATGGTTTCCGGTTTCCAACATTTATCAAAATATCTTCTTTTTATAGTCAACAGAAGAAAGAAATTTAATCAGGTTTAGAACAAGTAAGGGGTGATTATAAAATAATAAAAAAATGGGTGAATATCCCTTTAATTTGCATAAACAATTGCTTAAACAAGCTAAAACGAGCTTCAAAAATTTGAAACAATGGGTCTGATTTATAAAATTATGCGTAGAAACCTTCCTAAAAGTGAACGTACACCAGAATACATTTTAATTAATTCAATAATGGTTATCGCTCATATGATGATTTAAGGAGATGTTTACTTAAGAGTTTACTCACTTCTGTGCACATTCTCCCATCAAGTTAGTTTTTTATAGATCACAACTTTTGCATGGGAAGTGGTGTACGCATGTTTCCACTCCCATTTTATGCATATGCCACATTTATAAATGAGACCCAATGTCTTGGTTATTAACTAAAAGACTAGTTTAAGTAAAAATAATAAAATGACTAAAACTGGAATAAAAACATAAATAAGTAAAAAAAATACATATTAAAAAATTCTACAATTAAAAATAGTAACACTATAATAGTATGTCACATGATACAGTCAAAAAACGAACAAAAATCTAACAGTTTCTCATACTAAATGACTCATATTCAAATCTCTGAATGACTGTACACTCTTTTTATCGAGACTCCATCCTTTCACATGACATTTTAAAATGTATAAGTGGTGTGTAATGATTTGATCATGTCATAATTGCATCTACAGTGATAACCTTCCATTTAGCAGTCCCAGAGGGAAGCAAAATACACTAAGGAGAGTTAACACAAACAGATTAGACCAAATACATAAAACATGAAACCAAAGCACAAAATATGCACACAGATAACAACATAATCTGATGTGCGACACCTAAACCGAACACTGCAGCTGGAACTCTTGTCAGCTCTATCTCTCTCTTTCGAGCAGGCAAAGACAATTATGAAAGAAAGGCATTCAGAAAGATAGATTGGTCTGTGATTTGCCTAAATTGACTACTTCCTCCCCACCTGTGCCGCGACCGCTTCTTAAGAATGAATTTAATAAGAGGTGCCATTTGCATTTGACACACTCAAGTGAAGCCCGGGTACATCTGCATTGAGAACTACATCAGCGATTTGATCTTCAAAAGTCTCTGAAAGTGAAGGATGTGGCACATTTATTTGTCTCTCAGCCAGAGGTACAGCTGATATGAATAAAAAAAAAAAAGCTTTTAGAATAAGATACAGTCCTTTCACTGAAATCGGAAAAAAAAATCAGCTTAAAAGACTGAGTAACGAAGGGTTCAAGTTAGGAACATATTAAGAGAAAGAGACTGTGTTGATAGAGGACAGATAGAGGTTGTGAGAACAGTGTATCTAAAATCTGTCTATGGTAAAAGGCAAGTCCTACAGTCTTGTCACGTAGTACTAATTTGATTTCTCTGGCATGAGAAGAGCAATAGCCGGGGAGTCTGAAGTTATTTACGATTGTTTGACCTTAAAGATGCACAATAAAACAAAAACAAAACAATACATGTTTCAAAATCTGACTGGGACTTGGGTGGTTGTCTTACACACACAGTTGAGTAATTTACTGCAGTAAAAGTAAAAAGGCAGGTAGACACAGCAGTGTATGGGTGATTCTTTAATTTGCGTCTACTAGATAAACCTATTATTTTTCAAAAAATAATGACACAATTTATATCAAGTTAACTCTAAAAAATAATGTTCCATTATTTTAGAGCCATTTTGCCCTGAAAACATTAACTTAAAGACTCCCACTAAAGTATTTTTGACCTTCTCTGCCTCCTGAATTGAGATTCAATTATCATGAAATAATTAAATGTAATTTTATATTTTTAGTGTTTTTACTATATATAAATACATGGCGGTGCAGTGGGTAGCACTGTCGCCTCACAGCAAGAAGGTCGCTGGTTCGAGCCTCGGCTGGGTCAGTTGGCATTACTGTGTGGAGTTTACATGTTCACCCCGTGTTCGTGTGGGTTTCCTTCGGGTGATCCGGTAATTGGGTAAGCTAAATTGTCCGTAGTGTATGTGTGTGAATGGGAGTGTGTATGGGTGTTTCCCAGTGATAGGGTTGCAGCTGGAAGGGGATCTGCTGCGTAAAACATGTGCTGGATAAGTTGGCGGTTCATTCCGCTGTGGCGATCCCAGAATAATAAAGGAACTAAGCTGAAAAGTAAATGAATGAATGAATGAATAAAAATACATAAAACATCTCTTTTTATGTTTTATTTGTCATTTCAGTAATAAAATAATTGTGTCTGTCCCTACCTATCTCTCTTTTGTATGTGGAATGCAACAAATAACAGGCAAGGAGTTAAGTCCTGACTAATTAGTGTTGCCAGATAGTCCTAGAAATATGCAAATATGAACAAGGAATTATGAACAAGCCCATAAAAACATCAAACATCTTTTCTCATAGAAACAAATAAGCCACATACCAAAATATTGCAAACCGCACTTGGATCCTTCATTAAACTGTATCGCTTCAGGACAAAGATGCTTTACAAGCAACAATACTATAAGCTTACAGTAAGCGAACATGGTAACTCTTCAATACTGTACACAAACATAATATGATTTCTTTGTAGACTGTCTTTAGTTAACATCGCAGACCATAATAAATCTTTGATTAGTAGTGGATGTCAAAAGTGCAAGATACTGTCATAACTTTACTAATAGTGTCAACCATCATGAGTATTTTTAAACAAAAAAGATTGCATCATTTACATTGTAGCACCGGCAGGTGGTGACAACTAACGGTTAAAATGTGTTTGTCACTGAATTAGTCCTTCAAAAATGCTGATTCGTCAAGTGATTTGACAAGTGAAGTGTTTGAGCCACAATGTCATTCCTTCAACCAATTAAAAGACTAGTAAATTACAAGTTATATTGTTTAATAGTTTTTTTTAGAACTGTAAAACAATAGTGATCTGTTGTTGTATTTTTTTTAAAATTATGATTCTTAGCTCATCCAGAATTTTGCAGCTCTATAATAGTCTGCTGTTTAATAAATAAAAAAAACATGCCATGTTCTAATACCCACAGGGGCAGGATTTACTAACAGCATGCATCACAAAATTTTTCCCATTAAAAAAAATACTGTAAGGATTTACTAAAAACATGTAGTGGAAAATGAGTTATCACACAGTTATTTCTGGAGTTGAACTTATTGCACACACATTTATGGGAAGAGAGTGTTTAAGCTAATCGTGCAGTGGATTTAAGGTTTGCTATATTACTTGCATAAATTTTCACTCTCATTGCTGCTTTTATGGGCTTACACTCTGAGAAATTATTTACTCTGTTTAGTAAACCTGTCCCTTACAGTTAGGGGTTCCAAAAAAGCAAATGACTGTTTCATGATTATGCATGTCTCATCCTCTACTGTACCTGTCGTAGAAGGAAGGCGACCACATCAGTAGATTCCCAATAGGAGGCGTGAAACAGGTGAGGCAGAGCCACCGTGGGGAAAGATGTCAGGACGTCTGGGCAGTATAGAGCGTAATCCAACCGCTTAGACCCCCACCAGCTGCTGGAGACTAACACACACAGGTGGGTTTATGTATACAATCAATGAAACTGAGTTAAGCTGAGATGCTGCTCTTATGACCACAGAAGAAAAATGTATCATGTTTTTCTCCACGCACAAAAAAATCTATTAAACAAAAACTGCTTTCAACATTGATAATGGAAATGTTAGTTCAGCACTAAATCGGCATATTAGAATGATTTGTTAAGAATCATGTGACACTGAGGACTGGAGTAATGATGCTGAAGTTTAGCTTTGTCACTGTACACTGTAAAAGAATATCAGTATATTAGCAGTTTTCCGTATTTTGTGATTCATGTTTTTATTTTTTATTTTCCCCTATTTATTTATGGTTTTGAATTGCATTAAGGGACATTGACCTTTTTTCCAACAACTTTTAACCTTGAAAAGTTCGAAAAAGTGACTTATTTATTTTTAAATTTTTGATAGTTTAAAGTGATATATTATCTGGGTTGGTGTAGTATATTACAGTACAAAAACCTTGTAATAAACTGCCAATACATTTTTTGGGTTATTTTACAGACTTATTTCTCTATATATTATTCCTACATAAACTACTAAAATGTCGATAAAAGTCATTTTGTTAAACTGCAGAGAGGAATTTTCAACATCACAAGTCGACAGAGCAGAGATCAAGGTCCCCATAATGCAATTCACAAGCACAAATAAAGAGAAAACACTTGTGAATCACAAAATACAGAAACGGTTAATTAACAGATTAACAGACATGACTAAATGACATTTTAAAAATATTAAAATATTTTGGTTTTAAACTGTAACAATTGATCAAATGAATAGTGTAAAAAAGGTGCCGATAATGACTTAAAACTACTGTGTGAACATTGTGCCACCTAATTAATATTAATTCAATTTTAAGACCTCTGTTTAAAAAAAGAAAAAAACATATTAGAGAATAATGCTAAACATTATGGCACACTCACTCTATTTTATTTTTCTCGTTAGAGGCAGACAAATCTTGTAAGAATAATAAAAATGCCATGTTTTGGACTAATAAACTGCCATTATGCCTCTTCTCTGCAGCTATGATCTACTTGAACAGAGTTAAATACACTGCGGCAGGTCTTTTGGCAACACAGAGAGCCCTTTAAACTGCATTGCTTGACTGGATAGCAGAAAGCATCAATCCACCTTTTTCCAAGTGAGACGGCTTGGATAATTGTTTTAAACTATGTTTGGGGAACTTTCTTTTTAAAAAAAAACCCTGGAACAAATCATTTTAAATAATACATTTGTGCTACAAATAATCCACATAAAACAGAGGTACATTCGGATTTCTGCTTTATTTTTATCCATCATGAAAATAAATAACATTGCGCTTGGTATTTTGACATTATGACATTAGTATCACTAGCATATCTGTGGCTCTTTTGAGCACTAACTGTATTCTATACACTACAGAAATATTTAATATGCATCCATAATATTGCTGCAGAAAGAGTTTTGGGGGGTTATTCACGGTCTACCGAAAGTAATTTGTTAATAAGTTTTCTTTTAAAATTGGACAGCTGAACTGTGAGGAGAGTAATGACACTTCACTGAACCCATTTTTTAAAACACTTCACTGATTGATACAGTTTAATGGAAGTTACTCCCATAATTCATCATGGGGCGTAGGAAAAGGTGGATAATGTATAAAGAGAGCATAATTTTGTGCCTGTCACTCGCCCACCCACTGCCCACTCACTGTTGGCGATGGTGCTGCTCAGCCTGCTCTCCAAGCAGCCTGATGACTGACTGTCCATGCTGGTCAAACTGGACCTGCGGACCTCGCCACCCACCCGTCCACCTGTGGTGTGCTCTGTCTGCGGGGACGAGGGCTGCGGGACGCCCACTGGAACCACACTTCCAGGCAGAAATGCGTCAGGGTAGCTGGGGATTTCATCGGCTGGAGGGAAGAGAGATGGTGAAAGGTTGGATGTGCAGACAGATTGGGGTTGCATCGATATCAACATTTTGGCTTCTGGGAACCGTGTCAGCCTCTGGTACTGATATCCGATCAATACAGTGAGCTGGACAAACAGCCGTTGGTGACAGATGAAATGAAACTAGGGCTGTTAATGTATTCAATATTTTAACCCTCACAGAAAAACCACAGGAGTGTCACGTGTTAAATTCAAATGTCAAACACGAGGAAAAGCATGTGAAACATATTTTTGAGTGTGCACTTTTTTGACATGCAAATGTGTCATTGGCATCCATAGTAGGAAAAACACAATGCAAGTCAATGGCTACTCAAACATTTTTCATGATATCTTTTTTTTTTTTTTTAAGAAAAGTAAATAGGTTTGAAACAAGTCTTTGTAAGTAATTTATATATTTTAAAAAGAAAGAACAATATTAATTAACTAACACATAAGAAAGTATTAGTATAATGAAAAAAGAAACTATCCAATTATTGTACTTTTATTGTTTTTTCTTGAGTGTCTAAACATTTCCTCCAAAAATATATATAATTTTATTTAAAATAAAGAAATGATGACTGATTAAAATGAAGAATCAAGTTGCACTTTTGACTGAAGTAAAGGCCAGTGAAAAGTCAGCTTCGTCATTACAGAAGTAAATTACACTTCAAAATGCATTTAAGTAATCAACAGTCATTTTGTAGTGTAACAATATTTCACAGTACAACCTTCGAATTCCAAAAGAAATACTTTTTCTTCATGCAGAAGCATGCATCAAACTGCCTCATTTTTGCCAACTCTCTTTGGTTTAATGAAAAAACTGTGAATATGAATGCATATGCATAAATACAAAAGTGTTTATAAGTGCAAGGCGTATACATAAAAAAAAGATATCAAATCATGACCTTAAAAGAGCCTTGTTTAAATTGGATCTCTAAAACCCTCCACCACTGCACAACCAAAACAACAAAAGCCATTCTTTCACTCTGAAATAACTCACCACAACATCAAACTATATTTGTGCAATGGACCTAAATGCTTCCTGACAGGGATCAAGCGCTCTCCTTTCCTCCCTCTTTGAAAAAACAGACAGACATGCAGACAGAAATTCTTTAAGTGTCCGTCTTGACTAATCTGTCCCTTTATATGCCTGCTGCCTTGTGCACACATGGCCTGTTATTTCTGACAGGGGCAAATTGAATCTGTTTTCATTAGTCCAGCAGCCAGTGCAGAAAACACCCCATTAGGCTGGCCCACATTACCAGTGCAACCACATGTGAGCAGGAATACACTGCCTGTGTGTGTGTGTGTGTGTGTGTGTGTGTGTGTGTGTGTGTGTGTGGGTGTGTGTGTGTGTGTGTGTGTGTGTGTGTGTGTGTGTGTGTGTGTGCGTGTGTGTGCGTGTGTGTGCGCGTGTGTGCGTGTGTGTGTGTGTGTGTGACCTTGGCAGCTGTGTGCCACTGACCACTACAGGTGGTAAAGAGCACCTCTCCTCTGTCATTTCAACAACTGGCTTCTCTCTCGTATGCCAGGCTTAAAAATGTCCAAGGCTTCAATTACGATGACAGCCACTGAAATACAGAGTGGGGTTGGCTGGATGTAACAGACATGGGAGCAGGAAAACATGTAAATTAAGGGAAAGACACATATTATCCTTTTTCTTTTCTTTTTTCGGAGTATGACACATAATGCTTAGTTGGCAGTGATAGATTTAAAAGCCCCTAAACTACAAATTGTCATCATTATGTAGAATTTTTAGAACTTATAAAATTGGAAACACAAACCCACACACATTTTACAATATGGTTACTGTGAATGGGGACATTGATATTTTGTATTTAATTATATTTTTGTATACATTTATTTTTTATATATTTTAAAATTGTATCACCTAACATAAGCCATCCCATAAACACTGTAATCCTAAGAGAAATCTTTGGCAATTTTTACACTTTCAGATAGAAATTATTTAGGATTGTAACAAAGTGTCCAAATTCTCAGGTTTTACTATCCACGTGCTTTCTGATTCATGTGGTCCCCACATTGTAGGATAAACCAGTACCATTTTTATCTGAACTCAATCATATAATTTTTTTATACATTTTTGAGCGCACACATACATGGATGGACACGCACGCACGCACGCACGCACGCACGCACGCACGCACGCACGCAC
>CAIGQV010019070.1:15632097-15646764 GCA_903798115.1 Danio jaintianensis | reverse complement strand
CACGCACGCACGCACGCACGCACGCACGCACGCACGCACGCACGCACGCACACACACACACAGAGATAACTGCCTTAAACACTACTAAAAATATATAAATATTTTATTTTTTTAATTTACTATTGTTTTAGCTGTTTTAGGATACACATACATTAATAATTAAAATATGAAAATTAAATAACAACAATAAATGATAATAACCAGAATAATAATTATATTATTATTTTTGCTATTATTATTGTTATTACTGCTGTTGTTGCAACAAAAAACAACATCTATGCATTACAAATTTATAATCACTTAATTTTTAAATCCTAATTATGCATACTTTCCCATATAATGCATTTACAAATCTGTCATGTAAAGAATTAACATTCAGAATATTAATAAATTAATAATATAGATCAAGCAATTACATTTGTTTTTAATTGTAACAGTAAACTGACCCATCTTACCCCACCCTACCAAAAAACAAAAAAAGGAGACCAACTCTAATGCTTTCTCCACCTCTGGTAATAGGCATCTGAAACAGTGGTAAAAGGTGGGTTGTGAGATGAGCAGGGTTGAAGGGCTGGTGAACAGAGAGCATGATACTCAGGCTCTGTGTGAATTATAAACAGCAGCAGCCTTTATCAGCACTGGTCATCAGAATGAGCCTCTGCGATTTTATTGCTTTCCAGTCATGCTGACATATACGAGAGCTGAGCTTCGGCGTGTTTAGAATTAGCTTATGGTCACTTCAGCCACAATCTGGAAAAAAAAAGGCTCCAGAGAGAGCCAAGCGTTCTGCGCCCAATCCGGGTACAGTTTTGCAGATTTAACCCCCACAGTCTCTCAGCTTGACCTTTTCCGAAGAGTTTTCGGCGGGCGCAGGATGCTGCTTAATTTCACATGTCACTAAAGGCCCTGGAGTCAGTCGTAGAATACAAATGCGCGAGAAAGAAAAAAAAAAGCATGGACTGGAATCAGAAAGCACCATTACGCCGATTTTGGATGAACACCGGAGAGAAAGCTGCTCTTTATGCAGACATGAGGATACCGATCACACTTTCCCTTACAGAGTTCATTAGTGTTACCGAAGCCATTCATTTATGTGAGAAATGGCCTTTTACAAAAGGCTTGCTTCTTTTTACTAAGACGAAGAATGAGTCTAAATGGTAGCAAACATATTCGGTTGTGATTCTGATGAAAACATTTGTGGGAGAGATTAGTTTGACAAATGAGCAAACACTTGACTTGTGTACTTTACAGATGCAATGCTAAGATATCAAACAGAGGATAGATAACTGAAAACAGATAATTAAATAGCCACTTCCTAAGTTCATCATGAGTCATCCATGCTATTTTCATCGAGA
This sequence comes from Danio jaintianensis, assembly GCA_903798115.1. NCBI lineage: Eukaryota > Metazoa > Chordata > Actinopteri > Cypriniformes > Danionidae > Danio > Danio jaintianensis. The sequence continues at coordinate 15,645,409 of CAIGQV010019070.1, read as the reverse complement.
GCTGAGACCTGAGCAACAGAGAAAGTGATGGTGTGAATGAAGAAAGGAATGGAAGGGAAAAAAAAAATTAAGGATGTAACAGTCATGGTGCTTCAGGGTTAATGGAAGACTGAATAAAAACTACAAAATAGCTATTGTGATTTTTCTCATCTCACAATTTTCAGTATTTTTTAACAAATTGCATGATACAAACTTACATTTGCTAGCGATTAAGATACAGTTCTGAGTTATATACTTATATTTATGAGTTATATACTTATATTTATAAGTTAAATACTTATAAACTTAATTATATACTTATAATTGTGAGGGGAAACAACCTATAACTTCGTTCACACTTTATTTCAAGGTACAATTATTAACAAACCATTAACTGTGACTTTTAGCTCAAACTCCTCACTTGCTGCTTATTAGCTATTAAGGTAGTAATTGGATTTAGGTATTAGATAGGATTATTGACATATAATAAGATCATACTTTACAAGTACTAATAAACAGCCAATATTGTAACAATAGGCAGGAAATAAACCATTAGTTAATAACACATAGCACATAACCCCTATTTTGAAAAAATAGCACTGGCTTCCTGTCAGTTTTCTAATTGATTTTAAAATTCTTATGTTATTGTACAAGGCCTTGAATGGTCTAGCACCACAATATTTATCTGAGTTTTTAATCCTTTACACCCCTAGACGTGCTTTACGCTCGACCGATGCTGGTCTTTGAACTGCTCAGTCAAAAATCTATGGGAGATCGGGCATTTAGTGTGGCTCTTATTTGATTATTAGATGTATTATTATTATTTTAAATGTTTTGAATTATTTTTATCCTTTCATTTAACCTTGTATGTATCTTTTACTGCTGCACATTTTATATGTCTGTAAAATGCCTTGATATGCTACTTTTAAAGGCGCTATATAAAAAAAGTTTATTATTATTATTATTATTATTATTACTATTAATAGTGAGAATTGGTACAGTATATACAAAAACTAAAGTGTTAACCTAATTTCTTTACTCAGAATTGGGGGATTTAGGAATTGTGAATTATGGAGTCCAGTTCAGAAGAAAAAATACAGACTTTTCTTACAATTGCTCACAATCCTGACTTTGATACTTACATTTATATGCTGTTTTGGTGCCCAAGAAAAGTGTTCTTATTTTTGGGGAAAATGTGATGTATTTTTATTTTAGCATTCTTTGAAGAATAGAACATTCTAAAGAACCGCATTTTTTCTAAATATATATATTTTTTGTTACCCTGTATTAATGTTTTCTTTCACTTTTAATAATTTTAATGAATCCTGGCAGAAAACAAAAATTATTTCTTTCAAAAGATCCCAAAATGTTACATGATATGCTACCTTAAAATGACATCTTTCACTTTAATAAAAAAGTAAGAATTAGTATCAGTAGTAAAACTGCTAGCTATACACTTTATGAACTGCACATCCAGTTCGTAAATATCAGTGTTTACAAAAAATAAAATCATCTATATTTTCCATCTATTTTCCATCTGTATTGAGTGGTTATAAAATAAGGTAACACGTCTTGAGCCTGGCTAGAGGTTAGCGACATGGCAGGAGGAACCAATGCTCAACTTTCAGGACAAACAAAAAAAACAAAAAAAGGAAAAATGCACTGCAATGCAATAAGAGAGGTCAAGTGAGCAAGAGGTCTTGCTCAAAATACAGGCTGAGTGACTCAGAGAAGATTGAAAACTAAAGCTCAGCAGGATCCACATTTGCTACTGCGCTGTGGAATAACACGAGAGACCTTTGAGATGAGGTTGAGGTAGTATATGAGCTCTGGCCACGAGAGGCTGAAGGCAATGCGGAGATGAGAGGAATATAGAGTTCAGTAGAAAGAATCAGACCGTTCTTCAGTGAAACGAGAACAAGAACGCCATGATGTCGCTCCACATATGGTTTTTGGGATCTTAATCTTCAGTTTCCTGCTACTTGAAATGAATTCAATTTTACTCAGCCACCAAAATGAAATGAATCAATGCACAGGAACAGCATAAACAAGAAAACAGATGGATATCGGATACGTTTCTCACATTAAAGGCCCGCTGAGTAAATCTGTAATGATTCATAATGAAAGAACCTGACACATGGGAGGCCGTTCCAGAGATACTCCATTAGGATGGCAATTATTAACTACTGCATTAAAACCGAGCATGTGTGTGTGTGCGCGTGTGTGTGTGAGCATGCATTAAATTAGACACATCCACGCCTCAGTATCTAACAAACATTGTGACATTCTTCACCTATGATCAGCAGAGCGAGACTTGATATAATTAAAAGTCAGTGTCACATTTCCTGCGAGACACAAACTCTTTCCTCTCAACGGCTGTTGATGAGGGTTATATAATCCCTTCTTTTCCAGGAAGATTTCACAAGTACTATTGTATATATTTGTTTTCCTGTCAAATGACAGCTTATTTACACATATTTAGTGCACATGTTTTATGAACCACAAGGTAATAACAATTAAGCATTTTCTAATTAGCTTTTTTCCCTCCACTATTTCAGATCACAAAGACACTTTTAAATCATTGTTTTCAATACAGTCAATCAAAATATTTAAAATATCCGCTGTTTTGACCTTATTCTGTATTGTGGAAAAAGCTCTTTTCTCGCATCTAGGCTACAAATGATTTACTGCAAATTAACTGGATCATTTTGGTGTATTTATGAAAGCTTTATAAAGGGTACGTCACTAGCTCGACAATATTTGTCCTAGATCTAAGCCTCGTCTAGAATATAGGACAAGCCTAAAATGGGTGACATATAAGTTATAAGAAAAGCAGGATAAAATATGCTTTAAATAAATCAAGACCTCATTACAGAGAGAGACACCAGTGTGCAGAACAGAGTAAAGCTCCAGAAAATCTGACACAGAGTAAAAGAATGTAATGGGACACAGAATTGTACATGTTTGTGTGTCTGAAAAATGAACGAATAGAAAAATATGACCAAACATTCCCACTGAGAAAGAACCTTGTTAACAACCGAACCAGAATCATGCCTCAAAATAGCACACAGTGACAATTTGGCAACCCAAGATAAGCTCATTACTGTGACAAAGCAATTATGAACCATAATAAAAGCAGTAAATGGGTGAATATTGTGTTTTATTTGTGTATGTGATTTAGCAGCAAATGGTTTAATTGATTCTAAACGGGTTATGTCACGAACCGATAAGGTTGGAGCGTCCATCTCCCAGAGGGTAGCGCTGGTATCGGGGAACCGGGAACGGAGGCAGTTTGTGGAATTGGGAGTGAAGCAAAGGCTCCAGTCTGGAAGCCGATGGGTCCGAAGGGTAAAACAGGTTGGAGATCTGCGAACATGCCGGCCGGAGCTGAGACACTGCAGGATAAACAGAAAATTATTTATTATAAAATTATTTGTAAATATGACTAAGGCACAGGACTGTCTAATGGGAATGCTTGCAAGTGTATCAAGAGGACAGTGTGTCCTCATTACTAATTGGAGAATTTCCATACAAACCCTGGACGGCAGGAAGCACAGTGCGTCTCATGGCCAGCACCAATCCAAGAGGACAACCCAGCAGAAAACAATCCGACACTTCAAAGTCAAAGTGACCTGGATTTAGCACTAAACTGGTGCTGCTGTTTGGTCTCAAGTCTGCTCCGTCCTGTATCAGACTGGATACAAACACACAAAGGATGACATTTACTTACAGGTCAAGCATGTAAGAATTTGTGGTAACACTAGTTTACAGTAAGTATCAATTCCCACTATTAAATAAGACTTTTTCCTGGCTCAAAATGAGGCGGAGGTGGTATCCTGATCGTGAATACTTGAATCAAACACAATTTACATTGTTCTAGTAATCTTATCAGGTAAAACATTATCTTATTTAAAAAGGCTAACATTAAACGTAAAGAAATCCATGACCAGTGCTTGAGCATCAATTGTGGTCTGTCTGTAACAGTGACTGCTTGCCTGATTTTTGCCAAAATTAGGAGGTGGTACAAAATTTGATGGAGGTGACCACCTCGTAATTCTCTATGCAGTTAAAAGCCTAATGAAATACTGGCTTATTACCTGCCTTTTATTAAGATATTGGCTGCTTAGTACTTATAAAGGAAGATATTATGCTACATCATTAACTCTAATTAATACCTAAACTCAACTACTACCTTACAAACTATTAGTAAGCAGTTAAATAGGAGTTTAATGAGCTAAAAGTCTTGTTAATAGCAGGAATTATAAGTACCTTAAAATAAAGTGAGACCAAATTTTTGTTAGTGTTCACTCACTGACTAATACACTAAGTATGCACTTACGTTCCTCAAAAAATTAAACACTTATCCACCATTGAAACATTGAGAGTGGTACCTTCCAGCTAGACCAATAGCAAGTGTTTGGGGCGTGACTGCTATAGCAGACAGGCTGAACCAGCAGGTGTTTAGTATAGGATCACCATGGCATTACATGGAAATGAAATAAAAATTTGCAATGCTAATTTGAAGACTTTGAAGACTTTTATTGAGACAATAAAACAACAATAAGCACCAGCAGTTCTTTTACAAGATTGAGGAATTTGGTGGAATTTTTGGTTTAAAATCAAGTTAGCATCTGATTATGACCAACAATTCTGAACTTGATTCTTTTTTATAGACAGGTGAGCCTAAAATAATATAAATAATAAATTTTCCATTGATAGAGAATTATTATAAATGTTAGTAATGGTAGTTACCTTTTATTAAAAATGCCATAGAATACTATGCAAATAGGGAATATGGATGCACCTATTTTCTGTAACACTCTTCCTTGTTAACGGTTTAATTTTCAGTTAGAATGATAAAAAAAAAATATATATATATATATATATATATTATATATATATATATATATATATATGCTTGCACTGATATAAAATCAACATGAATCCCAATGGATCACATCACAAATCTTTCATTAGACTGTCAACGACTCTTTATTGTTTCCACCCTGCTGTTGAAATCTCCACCCCGTTTTAGCACATTGTTTGTCTTTATTACCATCATGCTACCAGTGATGACAGAAAAGCTCTTAAAGACTTTGACTGGCTATCTCACCTCTCTCTGAGTGTGAAAAGGATGGGGTGTTGAGGGCCCCGGGGACGGATGATTGGGAGTGAAATGTAGTAGAGCTGAGGGGTATGGATGAGCTAAGTGATAAGTCTCCCTCAGGTTTACCACTATCAGTCCGGAGTGAGAATCAGTGCTTTTGTCCAGCACTCACCTCAGCTGCCCTTTTCTGACTTCACAAAGGCCAAGATATAAAAACCTTTGGCAAAATAGCTTGCTATGTAGAGACTGGTAATAGGGAGGTCACTAGATCAATTAACAACATAATTTGACTAAGCCACTAGCGTCACAGTGCACTTTAAGCAAGGATTTTTATTGTACAGAAGCTACTTGTTAAAAAATAAATTAATAATTACAATCACCCGTTTTGAATCACATCATTATTTAACCAATTTAAGCCTAGTTCACACTACATGACTTTAAACATCGGCAGATCGCTGTGCTGTTCACACTTCAACTTGATTTTGTGTCTTTAAATCGTTCTCCCAGCAGCTCAGTCAAGCTACCTAACCACAGCCAATGAAATGTTGAGGGAGGATCCTAAATATCTGCGTATTTCTTTCTAACATTGTCAATTTTTTTAAATTACAGAAAAGAAAAGAAATGAGCATTTCTACCTTTAAGTACCATACACTCTCAGAAATAAAGGTACGCGAGCTGTCACTGGGGTGGTACCTTTTCAAAAGGTACACATTTGTACTTAAAGGGTCCATATTGGTACCTCAAAAGCATATATTAGTACCAATTTTTTTTAAGAGGAGCACTTTTGTACTTTTTAGGTACTAGTACTTTTTAGGTACTAGTATACCCTTGAGGTATTAATATGGACCTTTTAGATACAAATTTGTACCTTTTGAAAAGGTACCACCCCAGTGACAGCTCGCGTACCTTTATTTCTGAGAGTGTATAGGTCAAAATGACTAAATGCACGTCTGCTACTTTTTGCCTTGACTTTAAATATGCGTGCTTTTTTTGCCTAGCAACTTCCTGCTAACATAAACATAACTTTCTGATAGCAAAAACAAATTTACTTCAGATATATCCTTCAAAACAGCATATTCTGTGCCGCGAAATAGCTCCTTTTTGAAAGTGAAAATGATAGCGAGGCAGAGACCTTTGTGGGTGTTCTACTGTCTTAACTACATATTTATAGGTTGTATTACCAAAAAGATAATATTTTTAGGGTAATGGTGTCATAAAATATGATGACAGACATTCAAAGCTTATTTTTAATATCTCAATAGATGCTTTGAATGTAAATATGACGTCTTATGAGAACGGTCAGAATGAATGCTATGGTAATACTAATAGTTATAGAATTCTAGTTCCACTGTTAATATAGCCTACTCTTGTGTCCGTGTTAACGCAGAATGAAGCGAGTGCATCGATGCCCATTCGGGCGAATCAAAGACGTTTATGTTGAGCTCTTGAGCACACGGCCATTCAGCTCATGCTGATATGCTCTCTCATTGGCTGCAGCTCGTCACTACATCTGACCACACGTGGGGTGGAGTCGGCCGACTGCTCTGGAATATTCAGCATGCTAGATATTGGATTTTCGTCTGCGAGGTGTCGGCGACGCATCAGCGAGCCTCTTTGATGTGTTGTTCAGTAGTTCACACATAAAGACTGCCGAGCACCCCCAGATTTTTCCCAGATCACAGCCCGATCTTTCGGTGAGCTCGTTAACTTCCAAATTGGGCTCAAATCGGGCTTAAAATCCTGTAGTGTGAACTAGGCTTTACCTGATTACTAGCCCTAAATTGGTCCTGTCCTAACTTTTTTTGGAATGTGTTGTAGGTCTGAATGAAAGGAAAAGATGTATATTTACAAATGAAATATTTTGTGTTCATATTGTCTGCAACGAAATTGTAACAAAGGGATGCTGGAGAACAGAAACGAAGATCCACGTGCAGTTTAATAATCAAGAGTAGTCAGGCAGGCAATGGTCAACAGGTACAAACAGGAGCATAAGGGTAATCCATAGTGCATCGTCAGAAACAGGCAAATGGTCAGGACAGGCGGCAAAGAATCAAAACCGTAAACAAGACAAAGACCAAAAACACGACAAGACAAACAGAAAAATGCTTTGCAATGTTCATAGGAGAAACAAGATTCAGGAAAGTGTCTGTGAAAGTGAGGAGTATATATAGTCCTTGTAATCAGTCAATAACGATCTTCAGCTCTGTGTGTGTCAGTGTCCGGATTATTGTCAGCTCCGGCAGGAGTTGATGAGTGCAAAGAGTTCTGGGAGTTGTAGTTCAGCAGGATAAGGAAGTGATCTTCAGTGGAGAAAACACCACTGGCGATCACAACAGAAATACATGTTAAAGTAAATATGGAAATCACTACTTTCTTTTTTCATACTGTCTCAAATTTTTCTGATTTGGGGTTGCATAAAAACATGGCACATTTTGATTATTTTTATTTTATACAATTCATTTTTTTAAACTGGAATAAATGTCATAAGTAGTTTACAGGCAATCATCATGTCCAGCTTTTGGCATGCATACTTCAAAATAATGTGTTCAAATTAGACTCAACTTACCTCTCGATACTAGCTTTGCCTCAACTTGAACTTGAATAAACAGCTTTATTTGATATACAATTTTATGCCCAATAACATAACTAATTGCTAGCTCTAATTGAGGGTTAAAACATAGAATGTCACTGCTGCACGCAAGAATTTAAGGAACTCACTTGATGAAAGAGCTGTGCGACGACAACAGTGCTACGAAATCCCTCTTGCTACATCAATCCCCTAACAATCCCCTAAATAGGATCATTTAGAAGAGTAACAGCTGGATATTTGGTCCTTTGGCACTGTGGAATTGAGCAACTTCTACATTAAAAAAGGCATTGTTCAGTCGGTGCCTCGTTCTTTTATATAGTACTTGCACATGGACTGCAGCTGTGACTATTAATAGCACTGCAGACATGCAGTCAGACGCAACAAGCCATCAAGCGGCCAATATTGATAAAATGAAATGAGAAAAAGAGTGAGAAATTTACAGATGTCTTGGCCAGGGGGACACATTCTGGGCAGTCTTGTTCTGATTTCCACTCACAAAAAGAGAAGTATATTTAGAAATATCCTTTAAAATGGGAAATCAAAGCCTGGATATATGTATATGCTGTTTAAGAGCTGCACATTCTGGGGACACCAGAAATTAATATTGCATCTTATGAAAAATGTGCATAGTATATCCCCTTTAAGCCTGATCTCTATGGACTGAACAGAGAAGTGAACCAGCAGATTTCTACATCAAAAAGGCAGAGCCTCAGAGCCACTCCTTATTACATAATTGCCACAGACCAATCTCGTTGCCTGAATTATATTGGTGTCGTATTAAAAAGAACTGAAAATTTTCAGTTTACAAAAAAAAAACAAAAAAAAAAAAACATCCTACCTGCCATTGGGCGAATGTTGTTAATATGTCAAGCTACTCAAAATAAAAGCATTGCTTAAAAATAGTGTTTAAACTCTTCAAGGATTGCCTTCGCGTAGAGAAAATATTGTAATACAACCACTTACTCCGTCATCTTATAACAGCATGGCTACAAGTCTCTGTTCTTTCAAGTACACCATACCTGCTGAGGAACGGATGGTGTTGGCCTCCAGAGTCTCCATCATACGAATCGCTCTGTTTGCGGCTGAGTGGAGTTTTCCTGTTGCGGGTCTCGCTGGGTGCGGATAAGTCAATGTTGCTCCTGCTAAGGCGTTTGCTGGAGCTCAGGCTCGGACTGACGTCAGGGTTATCCTGAGAATGTGGAGAGAGTGAGACACAGACCGTTGAACAGAGTCATCATTCACATTAATGTGCAAATATTATAAGCGAGTGCTGAAGTACAGTGTCAAATAAAGTCTGGAAGTGCGACAGCTGTTCAGCTCCCTGAAGATCATAGCAGTGTGAAAGGAAAACCCACTGGAATTTGCTCTTTCATAGCTCAGAAGACTAAATTGAGTGATGTTTCTTTGATTCAGAAGGTTCAGAGATAAAAATAGACACAACTGTGTCAATTGTTGACATTTGGCGTTAGAATATAAAGCTGTAAAATATACGTGGATAGAATAGTTCAGTTAATTTTGTCATGAATTCTGATGAGACATTTTTATACAGAGATATTAAATATTCAGATTTCGATATCTTGGCATATCTGAGCATAGTTTGCGGCATTGTTGAGATTTCATCTACAACTTGATAGATGTGATAGTACAAGGGAAAAATGATGGAAAACAGAAGATAGTTCAGGGACAGTTCACTCAAAAATGAACATTTCTTCACCATTTACTCACACTCAAGTGGTTCTAAACTTTTATGAATATCTTTCTTCTGTTAAACACAAACCAAAATATTGTTGGGAAAAAGCACCCATTGATTTCCATAGCATTTTTTAATCCTGCTATGGATATCAATGGCTGCTACCTTCCAACATTCTTCATATTAGGTTGGTTGATACTGTACTGAACATTTAATTGTGTATGAATATACCTTGATTCATTTCGGTAACAAAGTATAATTAGTTAATAATAATTTAAGGCATTGAATTTATATATCTTTGTTAATGTTATTTTTCAAAAAATACAACTGATTATTGTTAATCTTGATGTAAGCTCAGATCTATTAAACCGTTCAATAACTGAAATAAACATTAAGATTAATCAATTGCGTTAAAAATATTATCACTAGATCATGTCAGCTATTGCATTAAACGTTAGTTAATAAATGGAAAGCATTATCTTTATTTTTTCTTTGCTATCATCATCATTGTAATCATCATCAAAAATATCTATATTTTAATAACTCTGGTTAAATCTTTGTGCATGCTATACTGATCTTTGTCTGATTTTTACCATTTTTTTATTGCCATCATATGAGTGATCCTTAAACATGATCCTTAGAATATCTAGGAATGAATATTCATTTTAATACTGTACATTAAAAACTAGTCAATAAATTTAGCCATCGTGACTTACTTTAATATTTTAAAAACTGTCTAGAAATCAAATACATTATTCGTTTTCAGCAGTGCATTCTTAAAAGTTAACTTTTTTTGCCAGAATTGCTTTTTGACAAGAAAATAAAGAATGAAAGAACGCAAGAAGTTTGAGACATAATATCAAAATTGTGTTGTGACTGAGTCAGTGTTTCAGTATATACCTTTAAGCTCTCTGTGCTGTTGTGTCGACTGCTATGGATGGGGCTGCTGTGTCGTGGGCTGTTGCTGAAACAGAGAGCGTCGAAACACAGCACACCTCCCACACAGTCACCCAACAAACACACCTGTACACACACACACACACACACACACACACACACACACACACACACACACACACACACACACACACACACACACACACACACACACACAAAATTATTCAGCCAGAATCAGTGCAGCCTTTTTTCATGCAATCAACACTGTCAGGCAAATCTCAAGATTGCATAATGGCACCTCAATCTACAGTGTCGCCTAGAGTAAATAACACGTTTAATTAATCATACAGAAACAACACAGCTGCAACTCTTTCCTGTCTAATGCTGAGGAGCACCTCTACGGTGAGCTCAAATAATGTATGGATGCTCAACAAACAAACAAATCCACAGGTCTAATTATCTGAGTCAACAACAAGCAAGTCTGTGTCACACTGCAAATGAGCTACAAGGCTACGTTTTGTCCAAATGCATCCCAATTTTTCTCCAAAACCAGCTCTAATACGCTATTCAGGCACTATCTGAACAGTCCGACTCACTAGAGAGTGAACACTTGACACAGAGCTCATAAACTGTGGTCACCACTTCAGGAAATCATTCTAAATTGACAGGAGTGTGTTATTGGATTAATCATGTGAGATTATGGAGTAAGAAGAGTGTAAAGACCCCCCTCCGTTTGATCTGTTTTGAATGACTCATCACGGATGAGTCACTATCCCTGCCAGAGACCCACACACCCTTCCTACTGCCGCTCCGCACAGCATTTGCCTTCCTGATACTAATCTGGGCCTGTGTGGCCAATTCTTTATTTTATTACAGAAAAACTTTAGGCTTGGGACTAAAAACAGGGTCGCTTTTATTGTTGTTTGGATCCAAAAATGCACAACAGCTTCTGCTTACTTATTCTGTAGTGTTGTTTCAATAAAGAGCTTTTTTTTTTTTTTAAAGAACATTTTTCCTAAATAAAAGAAGGAGAACTTTGTTAATGTTGTGTTAACACATACCAAGCAAGCATCTAATGACATAAGCCATAAAGTAAACAGCTATGAGGTGAATCACAGCATTACTAACTTTAATTTGAAGACAGACGGACGGATGTCCTAAATTATTATTTTTTATTAAATATTGAAGAAATTTTCAAAGAAAAATATTGAAAACTGGTAGACATTCACTTAGTGTGTTCTTCCATAACACAATGGGCATCAATGGCTACCAGTTTCCAACATTTTTCTAAATATCTTCTTTTGTGTTAAAAGAACAGAATTAAAACAGGGTTGGGGTATAAGTGAAGGGGAAAATGTTACATTTTAGGTGAATCTATCCCTTTAACAATTTTAACTTCAGAAAAAAAAAACTACAATCCAATGAAACATGGCTTGTTAAGTTCCTGGTTACATAGAAATAATCTCAAATAAGTATCAATGCATATATATTCAATCTATTAAGTATTTTGAGGGCAAAGTGAGACGGATTGGATTACGCTATTTGCAGCATTTTGTGTTTCTTCTCTTTTAACTGATTGATGTAATTTCTTGGCTGAATTATAGGTAATTAAATGTGAATTACCTGAATCTGTGCACCTCTTAATGATCTTTAATAGTAGCCTCTCTACTAATAAGGAAGGGAGCGAGAGAGAAAGAATATGTGCTTTCATTAAATAAAAAAAATAAATTAAATGGGGAAAAAAAACATGATGCTATTATTATATATTTTCCTGTTATGTCATATATTGGTTTGCTTGGTCAATGTCTTTGTGTGTTCTGTGATGTAGTCAAGATCTGCCTAGAATTACTTTAGATGCAAGTTTCCCTGAAATTAATGCTATTGTATACCAATAAGAATCAAGAATTTTTACATTTAGAACCTGAATTTGCACTTCATAGGATTATGCAGAACCTGGAGTTTAAGGGTAAAAAGTTGCCTATGCAGGTTTTACTCATGTTCAAGTCAATCAATCAAATTTACCACACCAATCAACAGAAAGCTGCTTCTATATCAAAGCTGTTGACGCAAAGCGCCTTTAGTTTTCAAACCTGACAGAAATTTGCATGGTTTGAAAAGGACTTCTGAGAGATGCTGTCCAAGATTTGTGACCTCACATATGACGCTGCTCAAGATAATGTGACCTCAACCTAATATTGCAGACTCCTGAACTCACCTGGCCAGTGAATCCCTGTCCCTCTGGAGACTGCAGAAATTTGTGGTACACCTGGTTGGCTCGGGCAATCACGGTTGCGACGGCGTCTTGGTAGTGTGGAGCAGCTATGGCGAGCAGCGGTAAAGCAGCCAGAGGTAGATGGTCCACGCTGCTGGACACACAACTCTCATCGTAGCTGTACGGGTTCAGACTGTGGAAGATAAATGCTTTTTAGTATTTAAAGCAATGACACCTTGACAACGCAAAATGACAATGAACTTTTTTGTTTTTACCAAACTTAAACAGATTAAGTTCAGAAAACAATACAACAGCAAGCTTTCAATATTGGCAGGCTCCCCGGTACTTACTTACTGTTTATGCCACTAATTCATGCCAAAGTGGTCCATTCCTCTTCATTTAAAATATCTGAATAAAGAAACTCAAAGGTTTGAAACCACTTGAGGTTGAGTAAATAGTAAGTACATTTTCATGTTTGGGTGAACTATCCCTTTAACATGGTATCTGGTTTCTGACCGGTCAAAACTGGCCATTGTCCAATCTATGCAGGTTATTAGAGGGTACATCTTAACATCCAACAGCTACTTTGTTCATAATCGCTCTAAATCTGGCCTGATCACTTTATGATATATATTGAACCCGCTAAAACACCTACACTACTTTATACTACCTAATAATCATCTCAGTACATTTAATGAGCAGCATTTCTACTGACTTTAAAATGCTGTTTATAACCAAATCTGGCATGTCCTCATTCTATTTAAAAAAGCATATTGAACATGATGATAATAATAATAATAATAATAATAATAATAATAATAATAATAATAATAATAA
>CAIGQV010019070.1:15605167-15632087 GCA_903798115.1 Danio jaintianensis | reverse complement strand
AATAATAATAATAATAATAATAATAATAATAATAATAATAATAATAAGGAAAATGTAGGACAACACCTTGAAAAAAATGCACATTACATGCAAATGAGTATTACATTCTGAGCAGATTTTGAGCACCATTAAATATAGGCCAATAATATATTGTAATATTTAATATGTTTCCCTTATATGGTGGGTTTTACGCAGTTTATACAAAATGAATTATTTATTTTTATTACTACTATTAGTAATAGTAGCCTACTAGTACATTCAATTTTACTCTGTTGTTCTTAGCACTCAATGCAACTCAGCGACTGAATTCTGCACAGACAAACCCTCTCATCACAACCAAAAGAAAACAACAACTAAATTATTACACAATTATAGCAAGAGGTTCACTGTGGAGATCTGCCAATTTTCAAGTGCAAACTCCATGAACTCTCTGACATGATGACAACTTTGTTCATTGCTACTGGAGCGCTTTTTTCTTTATAATTTTACTGTTTGTTTTTTATGCTGCTAAGAGGACCATCTGCTAATTACAAAATGCAAAGACGAGATGATGTTCCTTTAAAATGATATATGAGTGTAGCCCAGGGGGACTTATGTTCAGTGGTCAGGGAGGCCACATTTGAACCACATAAAATGTGAAATGTGAACAATTTGCATCATAAGACTTAATTAAAGATAATTTTAGCAGTTTTTCTGACTTTAAAATGCCGTTTATTACCAAGTCCGGCGTGTACTTGTTCTGCTTAAAAAAACAATACCGATGCAATACAAAAATGCAACAAAAAAGGGGATTAACACCTTGAAAAAAATGCATTTACTGTATGCTAAATTATTATCATTAACTTCTGAGCAGAAATGTTGAGCAGCATTGATACATATGTGACAAATGAGTAATAAATATAGGGAGATTTTTTTTTAGATCATTTAAATAATATAATAGGTTTATAATATTACACAAATTGATACTACATGTGTTCATTATATAGTGCGTTTTACTTAGGGTCTATACAAAAGTTGTTGTTGTTATTAATATTATTATTAATATTAGTAATGGTATGGTAGCCTAGTACATTACATTTTTAGTCTGTCATTTTTACTGTTCTGTGCAGCTCAGAGATTGCACTGACAAACCATCTCATCACAACCAAAAGAGAAAAAAAAAATACAATTAATACACAATATTAGTAAGAGGTTCACTGTGGAGATCAGCCAGCTGTCATTAACGGAAGTCCAAACTCCATGACCTCTCTGACATGATGACATTTGTTGAGTTCCCCTGAGCTAAAGACTAGTTTAGATTAACTCATTTAACCTGATTATCACGTTCAAACATTTGATAAGTAGATAATTACCAGTTTCACAAACCTGCTGATGACCAGTTTTGACTAGATAATGAACAGCTTGGACCAACTAAAACAGCTAGACTACCTCAATCTACCTAATAACCTTAGTACATTTAATAAGCAGCTGAATATCAGTTTACTTCAGCTAATGACAAGCTTTAATAACTTAAATGTAATACTAGCTCAAATCAGCTGTTGACCAGTTTTGACAAGCTAATAATCAGTTAACTACCACCTTACACTGACCTATGACCACCTTTATGACCAATAGAAAAAATGGCATTTTTAAGCAGCAGTGATTAAAAGCATGACCCAGGTCAGAGAGACGACGATGATGATGATGATGCAACTTAAGAAGAGGAATTGCAAAGCTTGTCCAAGTACCTCTGAGCAAACCGAGGTGCTTTATTATTCTGTGCTGCATGAGTCTGCATGAGTCCACAGTGTAAAAAAGAGAAAAGTGAAAGATTGCCCTGCCCCAGCGTTGTCACCTTGAACAGCTGTGCTAACCCCAGAGCCATCGATCAAGCACAGCGATTAGCGTCCTGAAGGCTCTGACAGGGAGACAGCAGCGCTCGGGGCGAGAGTCCTCATGATGGAGAGGGGTACAGCCATCTTACAGCCTAGGCCAGGATGGGGGCAAGAGCTCTAAAATAACTCTAATTAAGGTTATTTTAGGGCCTATGTACACCTGGTGTTAAAGCAGCACTATTTATGGTTTTCAATCTTATAATAATGTCTCTAATATATCAGTGGTAGAAAAAGTCAATGGTTACTGGTTTCAGCTTTCTTCAAAATATCTTCTTTTGTGTTCAACAGAATAAAGAAACTACTAAAAGTCTGGAACCACTTGAAGGTGAGTAAACTTTCATTTTTGGGTGAACTACCCCTTTAAGGTCGATCAGGTCCAGTGTCGGGGAAGCTACTCTGAAAAGCTGCACTACAAGGTATTTACTAAATGAAGCTAGTGTCATTAAAGCTATATTTTTCACAAAGGTGTATATTACAAAAACGCGAATAAAAGTACATGCAACACAATTACCATTGTTTTATTCCACATAGTTTTCTAATTGCTCTAATTATCAAAAGTCAAAGTACAAAACTGCAATAAATATAGCACTGCAATAACAAAATAGCTGACTTATATTAAGAACACAGTAGCATTTTCTCAAAAAAATTAAAAGTGACATATGGCTTCATTTTTTATTGAAGCCCTCGGACAACGTCTTTACTTTAGGTTAATTAAACAAAATGACTAATAAATTGATAAATAAATGTATAACCATGAGATGTGTGATTTACAAGTAGATGGCTGTAATACATGTTTGTAGTAGATGATCTTGTAAGATGAATTTCTGCTAATTCAGACCATTGCAGGTTCACTAAATGGAATGTAGCTGTTGTCAAGCTAGCTAGCTACTTAAAAAGCTACATTGTATAATAAGTACCTGAGCTACTGAAAATGTATTGTAGCTAGTAGGGGTGGGAATTCTTTTGGATTGTTGGGGATCCAATCCGATTCTGATTCTGGGGGTCACAATCTGATTCCAAAAACTATTCTTAACCTAAGTTTTTTCTATTTCTTCTAGTTACATTTTAACCAGAATTAGATTTTCTATGCTTTTGTTGAATGATTGAAATTTCATCATCAAAAAAAAATAAAAAAAAATAAAATAAATTATATATATATATAAATAAAGTTATACTGTCTGGCTTCTTACCCTGCCTGGCTTCTTTAGTGATTATTTCAAGAGTTCACACTTAGCTGATGCTTGACTAGGTAAATGCGTATTTGGCATGCTGTCCTGGGAGAGAGCCCTGAGCTCGGAGGATCCATGAGCCCGGGGCTCCCTCATGTTTACTCAGGTGAGAAAGAGGGGAGTCTGAGCTCAGGTAGGTCTCGAGAACTCCCCTGTTATTAAGGTAGGAAAGAGTGGAAGGAGTCGGGGGTGGATGGGGGGTTTCTTCAAAAACGAAGATGAATTAGGATAAGGAAAGCGGACTATTTATGTGTGTTTGGATTCATCTGATTGGTTAGTCATGTGATTGTTGATGCGAGACCAGCCGTGGTCAGTCATAAGCACGTGATCCTCTCGAAATTTGTTTATATATAACTTCACAAAGCTGCTGGCACACTGTATGAGTAACGCAGCACGGCACCGCATCCACAGTCCCTGACAAAAGTCTTGTCGCTTGTCAAAGTTCCTCAAGGCGAAAAAGATCAAGATGCTCCAGGATTGGCCAGCCCAGTCACCAGACATGAACATCATTGAGCATATGTGGGGTAGGATGAAAGAGGAAGCATGGAAGACGAAACCAAAAAATATTGATGAACTCTGGGAGGCATGCAAGACTGCTTTCTTTCTAATTCCTGAGGACTTCATCAACAAATTATATGAATCCTTGCCAAACCGCATGGATGCAGTCCTTCAAGCTCATGGTCCTACAAGTCCTACAAGATATAAAATTTGGATCTCACAGCACCACTACTTAATTTGCTGACATATTTTTTGTATTTGCAGTAAATTTGTTCAATTTCTGTATAGGCTACAAAACTTTTGTCTTGCCAAAATTTGACCTTTCTGTCTTGATTAAGTGATAAATCATTTTTCAGTAAAACTAATTTATTTCAGTGCATTAAACATAATTTTGGAGGGTTTTAGCTTTTCATATGAGTTATTTCTAACACCAATTGATTAATTAAAAGTCAGGTTAATAGCAGGTGTTTCTGCTTTTGTCAGGGACTGTATAATGACTCATGGTTTTGCTTTTGGGTACAGAAGGAATTTGAACAGCATCCTGAAGCCGGCTGCACAACGGATCAGAAGCGGAGCGCCTCTCCTGTAATTATCCATCTGTCCAAATGAAGCGAATTCTGCAGCATGTGTATGTGTGCCTGTCAATACTTTTTTCTGTTTAGAGCTTGTGCCTGTCACAATCTAATTTGAATGCAGAATCGAATTTGAACTTTCCTGAAATCAATTAAGAATTGTTAGAGAAAGAACTGCAATGCATTGATGCATCAATTGCTTCTCCCACCCCTAGTCGCTAGCTACACCCCAACACTGATCAGGTGAGAATAACTTTTAGAGAGACATTCCTGTGTATGCAGTACTTGGTGTTTAAAAAATTGCCATTTTAGTTTAAACTTACAAACTTAATTTCAATTAATTTGAATTCTTCTTTTATAATCAAACTTTAAACTGCAGTTGTACATTCTGTTTGCCACCTCAATTCCAATGCAATTAAAATTTAACTACAGATTTGGAATGCCAAACCCTGGCAACAAACTGGCAGTGATGTGCGCTACGAAGACATGAAACTTCCCAGGTGTGTAGTTGTGATAAGCTGTTGATTGGCGAATGTGACATAGGCTTTACTCGTGATAAATTAATGTTGAGGGTGACACCTCCAAGTGGAAATGAACATGCCCCAAATGGATCTGTCTGCTAGAGACCTGAAAAGTAGTCAAGCTCCTTTTATCATCCTGTTGTCTGGGGGAACGATGTAGCTCTAGAAGTGTCACTTCTCTGATTATAATGACAACCCATAAGCTCATTGTAATCAGTCTTCAGTGACATTGCCCTGTGCTACACAAAACCAGGTCCCATTTAGCATCTTACTCGCTGCAAGAAAAAGGGTGCTTCTTTTTTTGTTGTTATTTTTTTCTACTGCAATTTTCTTCACCAAAATTCCTTCCGAACTGCACTCTGGCTGCTGAACTCTTTGCAATGCTAGGCTAATGCGCTATGACCCATTGTGAACAATAGTTCCTGTCATGTTTACATGAACTCTCCTGGCTGGAGAAGGACACAGCCATTACAGTAACAAGCCGGCGGATCAGGGGCCAACCCTATTAGACATGCTCCACAGCAGGAGAGGGTTCAAAGAGCACCTCCAAACCGCTCCTTATGCCCCCTCACTGCTTTCATTATTTATTTACACCATCTGTAATTAATGTTTGGCCCATGCTAGCAGCTGCCATTGCTGCGGAGGTGCCATTTTACCTCACTAATATGAATATGCCAAGCTGGGTAATGAAGTATAACAACCTGTCGTGTCCTTAAGGGTAATGACTGTCCTTTCTGTGTGTTTTTTAAGCAATAATTCTCAATAGGTAGCTTTCATATCTAGACTTTAGATGTGATAATTGGCTGTTTTTCATCACTTCAAACACTGTAAAAAATGCAGGCTTCCACACAATTCCTTCATGATGTCCCAACACAAATCAACTAAGTTAACTAAATTGTTTCTGCAAATTTAAGTAGATTGAACATAAAACAATTAAGCTGACCTCCAAAAAACCTCAAGAATTGTGTTGGTTGAGGTTATTTAAAAAAAGTAGTTTGAACAAGCAGCAAAAATATTTTTTGAGTGAATGGTAGCATATAGAATAACTCTAGAAACAAACAATGTTGCAAGATTGTATGTAAATATTCAAAGTTTGCCTAAAGGGATAGTTCACTCAAAAATGAAAATTCTGTCATCATTTACTCATTTACATCATTATCCTTCAGTTATCATAACACAAAAAAACTATCCCTTTAATAAAATCATCTAGACTATACACTGTAAAACATGCTGGGTTCCACACAATTCCTTCATGTTGTCCCAACTCAAAACTTAATTGTTTTTACAAATTTAAGTAGATTGCAAAAAATAATTTTTTGAGTGTAGGCTAAGCTTCCAAGGAAGGAGGTAGTATTTTTATATTTTCTATAAACTTTTTTAAATTTTAACATCCCAGTACTGTTGCTATGGTGCTCTAGGTGGGTACTAGCATTGATAAAGTGTTATATGGTTGCTAGGTGGTTACTTCAGCCAAAAGAGCCCATTAAGCCTAGGGAAGTCTCTGCTGCCATCCTTCTTATGGGAAAATTTAAAGTCAGATCTTTTTGAAAAGTAATAGTACACCTCCACTTGACAAGCAGCATGATGTCAGGTGTTATTCATGTCCAAAGCTAAATTGGCATCTTAACTGTTTTCTGTCAAAAAAAAAGACTATCTTTGAACCTCCTACACTTTCACCTAAGGGAAGTAAAGAAAAATCTCACTAGAAAATGGAAAAACTAACAGAAAAGCTGGAAAGAAATTTGGAGAGAACAAGAAAGAGAATGAGCACTTAACGTTACTGTTTTGTCATAAAATATTGATAAGCTGTTCATTCCTTCCCTTAAGCTGGGAATACTAAACTGTTGTACAAGAAATGTTAGCTGAGTACTAACAAGCAGGAATTTAAACAAGCAAAGGCCTGTAGTAATGTAAAAAAAAATGCTGAAACCATTGTACATTGCTGACAACTGGAATACAAGATTTTTATTTAAATTAAATTAGGGCTACAATAACCAATATTTTATAATTACCAATATCATAAAAACACTGCAAGTCCATTTTATAGGAATCAATGATTTTATTCTACGAAGGTGCAATAAATTAACATTATATTATATTATATTATATATTTTTTTCTGTTCTTTCTATTCATCCTGCAAAATTACAGTTTACAGAAAATATTAGCTGCTCTTATTTTGGGTCAAAGTTCAGTAAAATATTGTGCTAACATGAGCTAACTCTCAAGAACAACTTCAACTGAGTCTGCCAGCAATTCCCCACAAAATGAATTTCATGAATTTAGCCTATTTTACCTGAGGGTGTTCTCATGACCTCAGAACAAAACATCTAATTATGTTGCATCTCATTTCATACTGCATAATAACAAGGAGGAACTTACACAAGCAAAGGCCTGTGTGTAAGAATGTAAAAAATAGAAATGTTAGCAAATATTCCAAGTTGTTTCAAATGTAAAAAAACAAAACAAAAAAACAAAAACAAATAAAACCTAATGCTGAAACCACAGTACATTGCTGCAATCAGATATTCAAAGTTATTTCAAGTAATACCATCATAGTCCAAAAATATGCAATATTTTCATTATCAAAGTGAGAAAAAGTTCATCCAGAATGCATTCATTGGTGAAAAGTTAATTATTAAAGTCATTTTTAATCTTACAAAATATTCCATTTCAAATAAATGATATTCTTTTAAACTTTATTTTTATCAAAGTATCCTGATTAAAAGTGACAAGGTACATTTATAATGTTACAACAAAAAAAAATTTCATTCCTAAAACATGCTGCCATTTGACCTTCATATTAAATCAAAGAAAAAAATAGCACAAAAATTGCTGTTTTACTTCAGGTCTTTTTACTTAGGCAAATAAATGCAGCCTATTAGCACATAAGAGGCATCAAAACATCTATAAAAATCTTAACGACCTAAACTTTTGAATGGTATAACCTTTATGGGCCTAAATGGGCCATTTTAACATACTTAAAGTAAGTGTAAATGAATAAACATTTATCCATCCATTCAAAAATCTAAAGTGATATTAATCCTAGTGAACTAATCCTACCGCCCTCATTATGCTAGCATGTCTCACACTAAAAGAAGTGACCTCTGTTCTTTCAAAGACAAAACTTTCCAAGCCTACTCAGAGCAAATGAAGACCCCTGTACACCCTGCTAGCCTGCACCACAGGCGATGGCTTCAGGGTCTCAAAATAACCCAGCTCCAGCTGAGGAAGGAGTTTTGATCAATAACTCCTTTAGACTCCCAAAAAACGTTTTGCAAAAACACGGATCACGGACCCAGCCTTTCACAAACACAACAAAGTCATCCATTTGAGAATCTAATTTGTGGAGGACTCCCATTATAATTCTCATTTCTGTTTGTAAAGCATTAGCTCTTATTAAAGGGATCTCTCTTCCGACCATTAGGGCCAATAAGGCTCAGATAAAAGATATTTATCTCAAAGCTACATCTCTCCATCGCTGAATCAACATAAGATGGTAATCATTTCCTCTTCCTTTCCATGATGTAATATGATGCATTAGCAGTAAACAAGTCTATTAACAAGTATAAATTTGTTTTAAAAGCGGTGTCTTTTTTTGAGGTTAAGTGAATGAATACAGAGAATATTTACAATTCTGTCACAATTTTGGCAGTCAGCATGTTTTTACGCCATCAAAGATAATAGTTCCAAATAAAGTAACAGCAAAATGAAATTTTAGCTAAGTGAATAATTCAATAATTTATTTAACAAATTACTGTTTTTTAATGCACTAGTTGAGATCAATTATTAAATTATTCTCTCATTTCTCAATAAATTACCCACCAAGCAATTTTGTGTCTAAAAGACATCTAATAGATGCCCAAACATAGACGTATAGGATAAAACTAGTAATTTGGGCGGTCAATGAAACTCTAATAGACATCCAACAACGGTCAAAATCAGACTTCATATGTGTAGTCACTCATTCCAGTCTATTTGATGACTAGTCTATATTTGGACGATTGTTAGATGTCTATTAGATTTAATAGCAAAATTTAGACTTGTTTTAGCCAAACATCAATGTTTGGATGTCTATTAGATTGCTTTTAAACACAAAAGAATGCTTACTGGGAGGTGTTTTTGAACAAATTGATTGATGAGTGATTGAGGGTCGCACATGTTTCTTTGTTGCCATCTACTGGTGTAACTATATAACAGCTGATCAAATCGCAAACACTTACATGTATATGTATCAATGCAGCCTAGAGACCTTCAAGTGGAAGGGACTTCCACGTAGGTTGGGTTAAGGCTAAAAGGGTTTACATCTGCATTTGCACATCAATGCAGCATAAATTTTGTGACTTTGTACAAAATCAAATAGTTTCGAGTTTTTTTTTTTTTTCACTACTTGTAAGAGGTAGGTTTATAGGTGTAGACATTCATAAAACACAATAGGTTACTGTAAAGGTTTGTTCACTCGCTCTGACCTCTGTTTATACCTAAGTCAACACTCGCACAAAACAACAGTTTGGTCAAACAAAAACTACAACTAACTGTTGTTTAACTACATTTATTAAACTTCTGTCTGGAATACTTGATTCTGATTAGTCAGTCCCAGCATTCCAAGGTATGTTATTCCCAGCTAACAATCAATACATAACACAGGCTCTTCCGGGACTTTCGGAACACCTTGACGGTCAGGGAATGGGTCGACATTCACATCCATATACTTCCAAAAACAATCATATGTATTCTGCTTGTCTGTTATGCCATTGTTTTAGATAGTTTGGCGCCGTCTTGTGAATGAATAATATGTAGGTTAGTCTATTCTCTATTCTAGCAGTTTCATTTCTGTCAGCTTTGCGTTATTAACTGTTTGGTGCCATCTTGTGACTGAATAATGCACAGATTAGTGACTGCTCCATCAGCTCTATTTAGCTGTTTTGGTTTCTGTCCATTTTGTGTTTAAAGGATTAATAATATATAATGATCAAAACTACCTATGCTAAAACAAATGTTTTGTTTTGTCACACCCAGCTGTAATAAGTGGAATAAAGCACATCCAGGAGTTTTGTTTTTGCAGAATAAAGCCCTTTAGTCTTATACAACAGCTCTCTGCTTTGAATTGAGCTGCCGATAAGCCAGTTTGGCTTTATTCTGCGATAACAATCTCCTGGATGTACTTTATCCCCAATCTAACCTACAGTGCTCAGCATAAATGAATACAACCCATTTTGAAAATGAATGTTTTTATCAATTTCTCAGTGAATATAGGTAAGATATTTTGGTGCATTTGAACAAAACAGATTTATTAGACATACATTCATTAAAATATCATTTTAGTCACAGAACATCTTTAGAAATAGAAAGATAATACATTTAAATTCAAGCTAAATATTGCAAACATTTCAACAACATTTTATATATTTTTGTTTCTCTTGAATTTAGCTATAAATAAATAAATAAATATGTTTGTTTGTTTAGTTTTTCCCTAACATAAATTTGAGCTACAAATTTTTGGACTGTTATTGTAAACTATTTTGTTTGATTAGCTCCAGATTTGGCTTCGTTACTGACTAATCTAATGTATATGCACAAATATAATATTGTAAAGCTTCCTATAGAAAAATATTAATTTAAATAAGAGATTTGTGAGGGGTGTACTTATATATGCTGAGCACTGTATATCCTTCTATACACTTTTTTTAAAAATATTGAGAAACAAGCAAAGTAAACTCAAAATAGAATTATTAATGTTTGAAGACTACCAAAGAATTACAGGTTGTCTGGTCACCAAACACATGAAGAAAACGGAGCAAAATTACACCATTAATGCTTACAGGTGGTGTTGCTCTCCTCAAGAGGCAAATCAGTGTGCATTCCTTCCTATCTGAGCTGCGACAGAGGCCCAAATTGTTTTACTCCAGGAATCACGCATGGAATAGACTTGCACACCGTGTTTGGTGAGAGAGAAAATCAGTTGCTAATTGGAAATGCTTTGTGGAGGCAGCAAACACAAAGCTCCATAACATTCTGTCCGTCCATCACTTTTGTGTACTTCCTCTCCACAAACGCTAATGCATGTGTGTGAGTGCTTTGTGTGTGAGAGACTTTACTCCATACACACATCTGTAAGCACACCTCATTAGCAGATGAAACTCATTATCAGCAGTGATCGCTTGGCAGGACGACCACAGGTCTCAAAAGACAATTCCCAAAGCTCTTAAACTGAGGAAATGAGAACATACATCCATGGCAGCTGTACTGACAGAAGACATGAGTGCTGTAAAAGACGCGATGAGCTGTTTGCATCTCAAAAGTCTGTCAGTGTGAAAAGAGCAGTGAGCCTTGACTGGGTGATTCTCAGAAATACATGGCCAATGAATCAGAATATTAAATGCATATGAAAACATTGGTAATTTGATCATTTTGTAGAACAAATTCTCTAAGTGACAATATTTCTAGGCGGCGCGGTGGCACAATGGGTAGCACTGTTGCCTCACAGCAAGAAGGTTGCTGGTTCGAGCCTCGGCTGGGTCAGTTGGCACTTCTGTGTGGAGTTTGCATGTTCTCCCCGTGTTCGTGTGGGTTTCCTCGGGGTGCTCCGGTTTCCCCCACATTCCAAAGACATGCTGAATTGGATAAGCTAAATTGTACGTAGTGTATGTGTGTGAATGGGCGTGTATAGGTGTTTCCCAGTGATGGGTTGCAGCTGGAAGGGCATCCGCTGCATAAAACATATTCTGGGTAAGTTGGCGGTTCATTCTGCTGTGACGACTCCAGATTAATAAAGGGACGAAGCCGAAAAGAAAATGAATGAATGAACAATATTTCTATTTGAAGTTTGGAAGAAATATTATCAGACCTTTATAGGATAAAATAAATATTAATACCTATATTTCATAAATACTGTAAATTGAGAGAAACTGAATATTCTCAAGTGGTGTTTTTTGCTACACACATACATGAGCATATATTGAATTGACTTGGATATTGAGTTGTCATTAGATCTTTTTAGAGATTGTCTAGATTTGATTTAAATGTACTGAAATGTATCCAGCAAAGCAAAGCAATTTTGACTGGATATTTAGACATTCATTTCAGTCATCCAAAACCCAACAGGAGATAATATCAGCCACGCAACTCTTCCTGAAGCACCAGAGCCAACCAATGTTGTTTTTTGGCTGATCCTCACTTAAGCAATGGTGTAAACTGACTGCCTATGCCTTCTTTTAACGTGCGGGAAGTAAAAAGGAAGTCGTGCTGATGAAAAGAATAGCCTATTGTGTTATTCTGAGGGCGTGTGTAACTTTGTTTTTATGTGTATTATGTATCCATGGAGCAAGATTATGACCTGTAACAATTACTCAGCCTATCCCAGCAGGCTGTTCTTTGGTATTATATTACTTTTATTATATCCCTTTCCTCGGCCCTGAACAAATGTAGAAAAACAGACA
This sequence comes from Danio jaintianensis, assembly GCA_903798115.1. NCBI lineage: Eukaryota > Metazoa > Chordata > Actinopteri > Cypriniformes > Danionidae > Danio > Danio jaintianensis. Next base: position 15,619,956 of record CAIGQV010019070.1, on the reverse strand, counting down.
AAACCCGGTCGTGATTTCAGCTTCTGTCCCTTTGTCCTTTTCTCAGGTCGGTTAACACTCGCTGCGGCTCCAGTCGGGGTGAGCACTGAACCATAAAACCACAGCAAAACAGCAAATGCAGTTTGTGTGTCACTCATGAACAGGGTTTATCATGTTAATCTCCACGGAACCCCCAGTGATTGACATCTTTTATTAGACCGTGTTCACCATGGGAGCGGGCCGAGATTGTGATCATGTGATCAAAGACCCTCTTCTGCTCTGTTTGTTTTGACTCTGTGGAGCTCCTCCACCTTCATTGCTTCGCCCAGGTGATGACAAAGAGGACATAAAAGGCCTGAAGCTATAGAAGAAATCCCTTAGAAGGGCCCTGAGCCACTGAGCTCCTGAAGCGATGGATCCGCTTTCACTTCTTAAAGGGACTCTGTTCATTAAAAAGGCTGATTCTCACAAAAAGCATTAGCATTACATGCTTACTTGGGGCCGTCTTCTTACCTCTCATGCGCTTCATCCCTTATAAACAAACGTCTGCATAGAGGGTCGACAAATTCATTATGTCTAGCAAACAAATCACACTACGCTTAAGCTTTGTATCTTATCTGCACTCTTGTTCTACCCGTGTGAGATGAAGAGATGCTGTGCAAAAGGAAATGCAATAATAAATTGCTTATGAAATTTCAATAATCTTGGGAATTGTTTTCAGGACTTTTAAGTGTGAAAAGTAAAAAAAGAAGGGGGGGGGGGGGTTGGGGGCTGTGAATTTTCATTGCAATAGCTCTATTGGGAGGTCAGACGCCTCTAATTTGAGGATACGAATCATAATATTTTAAAATGTTCCAAAAAATAAAATGTTACTGCATTTTTAAGATCTCAATATAAATGGTGATTCTCATAACATTCTCACAGCTTCAACACAGGATATTTATTGCATAAATTAGGCCTGCAATGGCAAAAAAGTATAATATAAACACTGCAATTCCTTCTGGACTTTTAAGTGTGAAAACTAATAATTAAAAAAGCAATGGTTATAAAAGTGGTAAATTAGCATTTTTATAGGAATTAATGCTTTTATTCCACAAGAATGCAATTAATTAATCAAAAATAACATTACAGATATTTATAATGCTACAAAATATTATATTATATTATATTATATTATTCATTCATTCATTTTCTTTTCGGCTTAGTCCCTTTATTAATCTGGGGTCGCCACAGCGGGATGAACCGCCAACTTATCCAGCATATGTTTTACGCAGCGGATGCCCTTCCAGCTGCAACTCATCACTGGGAAACATTCATACACACTCATTCACACACATACACTACGGACAATTTTAGCTTACCCAATTCACCTATACCGCATGTCTTTGGACTTGTGGGGGAAACCGGAGCACCCGGAGGAAACCCACGCGAACACAGGGAGAACATGCAAACTCCACACAGAAATGCCAACTGACCCAGCCAGGGCTCGAACCAGCGACCTTCTTGCTGTGAGGCGACAGTGCTACATACTGAGCCACTGTGTCACCCTATGATATATTATATTATATTATATTATATTATATTATATTATATTATATTAAGAATATAGTTCTTTTTAACTTTCTATTTATCCTGGAAAAATATGGTTTACTGAAAATATTAAGCTGCAGCACAACTGCTCTTATTTTCTCTTTTTATATGTTGATTTTATCTTACATAAATTCTGTAAAATGTTATTCCAACATGAACTCATTCACAAGAACAACTGCAACTGAATCTGCCAGCATTTCCCCACAAAAAAAATTCATGAATTTAGCCAATTTTACCTGAGAGTGTTCTCATGACCTCAGAACAAACATTTAATTATGTGGCATCTCATTTCAGAGTGTATATGCACAACAGAGCAAAACACTCCATCCCAGAAAACTCGGCCCGTCCAATCCATTACAAAACAGTGCTGTTGGAAGGAAACCACGCAAGCATATATACAATGTTATTTACTTCAAAGAATACCATGGCGCTTTGCCAAAAAGCATGGTCATTAAAAGTTGCTTACTTACTTTGACACAAGACAGAAGGCCTCTGCGCATATGGCTGGGCACGGCACCAACTTAATGACCACATGCTGGGCTGCAGCTTGAAAATGAGCTTGAGATACTTTCTCCAGGACTGAGGACAGTGTGTTTACATCTGCGGTCTTTGCGCCTGGCTCTCCACCTGCCGGGTCCAGAATGTTCCCCCCGTGAACCACCAACACCAGCACATGTGTTTGACATTTCTTCTTGAGGACAAGGGACACAGAAAGGTCACAGCACAATATAACAAAAAAAAGAAAGCAAGAGTGTACTGCATATTTAAAGAAAAAATAGTACCTCAGCTTCCTCTAGGCCGTCAATGCTAGTCTGAGGGATACATTTTGTCCTCCTTAGACGGTACAGACTCTCTGACCCCATTAAGGAAGGAGAATGAGATGGATAGATGGGAGTATATATATATATATATATATATATAAAAAACAAGAGAGAAAGAGAAAGTGATTATAGGCACTTTGCGCAGATGCACAGCAAACCACAAATGATTATCGATTCTGCAAAGCACACTCATAGGCCTTTCATTAATGATCTTACCATCCATTTATATTCCTCATAACACGACACAGAAAATGTAGTGTTATTATCAAAACCCCATACTGGAACCATCATATTTCAAAACAAGTCAATATGAAACAGACAGAGTTTGGGATTTGTATGAGTCAAACTCTTCTTTTTTGTGTCTGCTGATGTTAAAAAATGAAAATAACAAATTACAGGAAGTAAACAGGACCAACAAAAAGCTTTTCAATGTCTTTGAATCTCCAAATAAGGCTGCTGGCCTTCAGCCAATGTCATTACACCTCACCTTCACCATTCCATGCTCTATTTTTTTCCATTTGCAGCTTCCCTCTCCATTCTGCCATCTCATTCTCACTCTCATGATCGCTCCTGTTCTGGCTGGCCTCCAGTCATTCTGACAGCATGCAGCTTGCATTCATGCCTTCTCAAAGCCTTTTATCAGTCTACCCACTTTTAGGAAGGAAACGTTGAAAACTAACAATCCACAGTTTGAAAATTAAAGAAAATTCTAGCTTCCAAAAGTGATTGTTCCGGCGAACACAATGAAGATCAAAATGGAGAACAACCCCTTGTTTGCTTGGTCTTATTTTACGTCATTCTAACCGGAATAAATCAGGAGCAGTTGTCAAACATATCAGTTAAGCCCAGGTCACACTGTATGATTTTTAATAATCCTTTATGATTGTAGCTTGTAAGATTGTGCGAACATGATCCCCATGTCACACTGTAGGATCTCACTTGTCATAATGTCAGACTGAATGACAATCAAGATGTGCCAAACAGACACATGCAAATCATCTGGAGTTTGACATCATCATTTAATCCAGTGTTCTGAAATGATACCTCAGAACAAACTGTAGCGTTAATTTTACTCATAATATTTTGATAATAAAACCAGCACAAATATTTAAATATTTTCCCAATGTGTATTGAAATTGTTGTGCTGATTGTGTAATCAGGTATAGTGTGCTCCTATTGGTTCTTGGTTTGACGCTCTTTGTAAGAGGTCACACATTGCAGGAAAGGGTGTAAAATCTTCTGACACTGCCTCACATGTCATCAACTTCAACGGCAGTTTTAATTGGCTGTCAGTGAACATGTCAAACAATTAAAGATTACTGGATTTTAGACTAAAATTATAGCAATTTTTTTTCAAATGTCCAAAATTTGTTTTGGCCAAAATCGCAGTGTGAGTCAAACAAACACTTCATTTGCGCATCCTCCTTCTTGCAGACAAAAGTAGGAGCCCGCACCGAGATGATGTCATGACAACCCTGACATCAAACAGACTGTGCCCATGATAGACCAGACCGCTTCTCTTAATGGCATATTCATTCACTCCTAAATCGCTGGGTCTCCAAGGAGCAATTGTGTTCACTTAAAAGCTGTACCCGACTGCTAAAAACCCTCCCAATAGTGAGAGCCTGTACTCACCCCAGCTGCAGGCTTTCATTCACAGCCGAGCCATGAGGAAAACAGCCGGGGTGCAGAGCTCGGTTCTCTCTTGTGCTTAACACTGTATACACACTGCCAATCAGCCGCAGCATTATCAGGCACAGTGCCACTGTCTTACTATTGCCTGTCTGACTGCCGCTCCAGATGCGTGAAATACACAAACCAATTCAGTTTATGTAATGAGCCATACATATGGATCATTAGACAGACAGGGTTTGACAGATAGATAGAACGACATATAGATAGATAGAACGATAGATAGAACGATAAATAGAACTATAAATAGAATGATAAATAGAACGAGACAGACAGATTTAAAAGATTCGATCAAAATGGCTGGTTCATTTAGAAAATGTCTTTATGAATGGATCATTGAATCACTGTCCCACTCAGTTCATTCAAAAACAGACTGAATCAGAAGTGAAATACTGCAATGTTCCTCTGAAATGCACAAACGTTCTGCTCTGACTTTAGCTGAAAAAACAGGCAACTCACGTAATGTTAACTTATTATTGTTTGTACAGATACATAAAATGTAATTTCTTTGTTTAATAAAATAAATATCACATTCCCTATTGTGTTCACATTATTATATTCTTATGATACTGTTGCTTGTGTGATTTACCTTAATTATACAATATCATAAACAGATAAAACAAAAATCCATATAGGGCTATATTTGCTATTGATAAATGTAAAAGTGTTGAAGAAAAAAATTTTATGAATGTGAAATAGTATGAAAAAAATGCTAAATTCGATATGCGAAAAGAAAAGAATTGAAAATTCTGAATAAAAAGACATATTTTTGAATATTATTTTACCAGTGTATCAAAAAAAAAAAATAACAAATGTCACAACCACTTTGCTTTACTCAGGGTTCATACACATTTTACTACCAAAATTCCATGACTTTTCCATGATTTTTCCAAGACTTTCAAGTAAATTTTCATCACATAATGTTTCATGCAATGTCTACATATACATGGTAAAAGAAAAACAGTGCATGCTCAAATTTACTACAGCATATCGTAAAACATGCAACAACCTATTTAGTTCCAATTTATATTTATATCTATGTAAAACTGATTTAGATAATGCTTACACCGCACTAATAATGTGAGAGTATGTGATTGGCCAAGGACAGAAAAGAAGTAAAGACAACTAACCTATATTTAAGAATACAAATATCTGTTTTCCATGACCTTTCCAAAACTTTGTGGGCTTTTCTGTTTTTCCAAAACTTGTCCAGGCCTGGAAAATGCCATGTCAAAATTCCATGACTTTTCCAGGTTTTCCATGACCATATGAACCTTTACTGTATGGTTATATAAATCTGAAAACATCAAGACAAATCAGGTAAATAAAAACCCTTGAAACAGAGTGCAATTACTTTTTTGTTTGCTTTCTTAACATGGCTTTATTATTTATAATACTTTATCATACTAGAACCGTTACTGATTCTTGGACAAGAAAGGTCCACTCTGCTTGGTTTTAGAGATGCACATGATGTGCTGAAAAGCCCTTCAGAAGACGTATTAATGGCAGGCACACAAAGTCACTCATTTATCATATCACTGCGATATGTTTATATCACAATATTATGATAGTTTCAATATATTATGCAGCCCTATTATGGGTCATTCTTATCGTTTTGTGTCATTGTCAGTTCACAAACCACTAAAACAATGATTATAATATGATCACATATAATAAATATATCACCCCCACCCCCATTCCACATTAGGCTTGGTCACAGTGTCAGTGAGGTTAATGCTGAGAACTCCAGCAGGTTCGTTTCAATTGGGCTCAAAAGGTGAGAAAATCATGGCAAAGAGATGGAGAGAAAAGCATAACAAGCAATAAAAGCAGGACAATGAAATGAAAAGGTGCATGCCCGAGCAAAAATGAAAGACAAGAATATTGATCTGGCCCCATTCCTCACAGCCTCTGCTCCAGAATGCCACTTCTCCATAAATGCATTGGGGACATTCTGTTTTTAATGTATTCACTCTGCTCTGGAGTTGCCTGTCGGTCATGCTTTAGCTCATGTTTCCCACAGCAGCCCAGTCACCCAGCACTATACCCCGAAAGATTTATAGCATCCTGCAGAGGACGACAGAAGAAAGCGACAGGGAGAGAGACAGACAGGGAGGACATCTGAAGAAGACACAGAAGAATGTGATAGAGAATAGAAAAGAGATGGACAGACAGATTTGACTGGTGATAACTCCAAGACAAAGCACATCTAACCAACAACTCTCTCCTTTTAAAAGAGTAAAATATATAAAAAAAATATGACACCATTTATCAAATGGGAAAAAGCACTTTTAACTGACAACTATATATTTTTAAAAGACTAAAATATTTAAAAACAAATAAATAAATAGAAACCATGGCTGTGCAATATGACACTATTCATCAAATGGAGAAAATAAAAAATCTTTTGCTTCATATTTTGTTATAATGTTTATTTTGTGGTGTCACAAAATACACGGTTTACTGCAATACTTTTTCATAATTTAAATGAATTTCAATGCAATATTACACTCCATTACGGGGATGCAGTCAGAAATATGAATAACATGAATAACAGCTTTGCGAGAAAGTTGCAATCTTGAAAGTACAATGTTTACATTTAGCATTTTATTTAGCAATATTTTAGACCTGTAATTAGCAGTTTATTTGAGAGGGGTCTAAATGCAGACTCGGTGCAGTTGTAATGCTTTTTCATTGAGTGCATTGTGTCTGACATTGCATAGCTGAGATATGCAGTCTCAGCTTGCAAATCCAAGTCTGCATCCAGATACTATGGTTTAAAAAAAATATATATTTTATTAATATTTGTTTGATATTTCTACATTGTTTAATCAAACATTTGTCATGTAGTTCTGAATAAAGTGAAAAAAATGATCCCATATGAATGAGTAAATATCTGAGTATATACTTTAAAATGTACAGTCATTTACATGTCAATATATATAAACTATTAATTGGTTGAATTTATATGAGATATGAGATGACTTGTATCGTGATATCATATTTTTGTCATATCACGCAGCCCTAATAGAAACTACAAAAAATTTTTTATAAATAAACCAACAATGGAGACATGCTCCTTAAACTTGTTTTAAGGACACTAAATCCAAACAAGCTGACAATAAATAAAATCAATTTTCAGCTGAAAGGAAAGCAAACCTCACCAGGTCAAATGGGTATTGACTGAGCCCATTATTCGGTTTGATTCCACAGTCATTTCGTTTGACAAATTGTGGATCTCTGACAGGTAAACCCGAACAAACCAGAGCCAGGATAACACCAAGGTAAGCTTATCCCTTCAGGCTGAAAACACAGTCTGCATCATAAAACAAATCTGTTATTTTGACACTAAATTAATCAAAAAACATTATAAAACAGTGATTTTCTCTTTGCTATTTGTTGTTTCATTCATTCATTCATTCATTCATTCATTCATTCATTCATTCACTTTTCGGTTTAGTCCCTTTATTAATCTGGGGTCGCCACAGCGGAATGAACCGCCAACTTATCCAGCATATGTTTTACGCAGTGGATACCCTTCCAGCTGCAACCCATCACTGGGACACACCCACACTCCCATTCACACACATACACAATACGGACAATTTAGCTTATTCAATTCACCTATAGCGCATGTCTTTGGACTTGTGGGGGAAACCGGAGCACCCGGAGGAAACCCACACGAACACAGGGAGAACATGTAAACTGCACACAGAAATGCCAACTGACCCAGCAGAGGATCGAACCAGCGACCTTCTTGTTGTGAGGCGACAGAGCTACCCACTGCACCACCGCACCGCTTCTGCAGTCAGCACATTTTCTTTTCGTGGTTAATTTCTGACGTTTTTACAGAATACAGTATTTTATTGACCTAAGGTCTGCAAAACAGATTACTTCAACATATATAATAACAAACAAAAAATACTTAGTGTATTGCTTATTTTATATAAATGTTCAGAGTAAATACATGTTTTAAACAAATGATAATGTACAATAGGTAGCACAATATAGTCAATATAGACTCATGAGTAAACATTAGTTAATGTATTAAAACCAACTGTTAGAAATAACCATATTATAGTTATCTGGTGAAAGTTAATAAAAATACAACTGAATTTAATTATTTATCGACTGCATTTAATAAAACAATTACAACTTTTGATTTTAATGCATTATTAGGCATTAACTAAGAAAAGAAACATCAACTAAGATAAATAAATGCTATTTTAGTTGTTATTACATTGACTTAAATGAAATGATATTAACAAATGGAACCTTACTGTACAGAGTTAACAAAAAACAGACCAATAAATCACAAAAAAAAAAAAAAAAGATTTTTCAGTTCCAAACATTTTCCCTTAAAACCATTGTGGTTATTTCTCATTTTAACATGATTGCATTGTTAAACTGACTTGAAATTGTCACTCTTTAGCTTAACTTGAAGACTTAGTTTTAAAAGTACATATCTCAATCAATCAGCTCAGTCAAACTGTTATGACTGAATAAAAATGGTTATTAAAAATGAATTAACAGAATAACACAAACAATATTCATGCTTTATTTAAATGATTTTTGATTATTAATTCCTAGCTTGACCTTTATTGTAGAAGTGCATGGGAAAATAGGGCTGGTATTCATTATGGTATAATATCTACACAGAAAAAAAAATAATAATAATTTAAGTTGCAATATTTAAATGTCAAGGATAACTAGACTATATACATGCATACATGCATACATACATACATACATACATAGCTAAATATTAGTATTTATTTACTTGTGATATTGAATCACGTTCAATCAAAATGCTATTTTTTTGAGTGCAGATTAACTTGAAAATGTTAATGTTTGAAAAATAAATAAAGTCCTCATCCATTTGGTGCCTTAAAGTTTAATAAATAATGAATACCAGCCCTATTTTCCCATGCACTGGAGGATTATGGTATAATATCTACACAGAAAAAAATAAATAAAATTTAAATGTCAAGGATAACTAGATTATATATATATATATATATAGTTTAATAAATAATCATCCACTGTATTTTGAAGTGATAAAAACATGATTAACATGAAAAACATGATAAAAACAAAAGTATATTCCACCACTCTTTCATAACTGTTGTATTTTTATATGCTGTATATAAAGAGCAGTCATAAAGGAGCCAATATGGACTAAGAGATTTGCATTTAAGAAAATAATGGTTTTACAGATTCTGAAAAATGCCTAAATACAAAGGACTTCCATAGACTTGCATTAGGAAGGAGCAAAAGCTTGTCTAATGGCAACAGTTGCTAAGGAAGGATTGGTCAATAATGTTTTTAAAGCAGAGAGATGTAACACGAAACAGATCAAGGAGAGACTGACAGAGAGAACAGAGCGAAAGACGTGAAGTGAAATAGACTAAGATTGAAAGAGACAGATATGCATTTAAAGTGGAGATAAACATGAATATGTTGCCAAAAATATCAGCTGGGTTGACAGTGGCTGTAGGCTGCCTTTAACTCAGCGATCGGTTGAGCTTACGCAGAGAAGTGAAGAGTATAACTCCACTGAAGAGAGATATAGATGATATCAATGAAATACTGCTCAGATCACACAGAGAAGCAGAACATGCAGGCGGAGTAACTGCATTGAAAAAGAGCAGAAAAAGCAGCTGGGAATGCTGGGAAATGCTGCAATTATGAAAAGAAGAAGATCTGCAAAAGCTAGTGGCTTCGCTGACAGAGTTCCTGATGGATTCAAATAGCTGCACTGTACATGGTGCTTTATATTTAATTAAGATTTTAATCTAGTTTGCATGTTACAGAAAGTGAACGATCAAATCTAAAAAGAAACGCTAAGTGTAAATTGGTTATTAGAATTCATTTAAAGTTGCGACAGTTTTTTTTTTTTTGTATTGTGATGCAGTTCCTAGAGAAACAGAATAATAAATAAGAAAACAGTGGGCGTGGCTTGTTTTTTCCTACCACAAGCTGATTGGATGTAGCAAACTCGGCATTTCATTCAGAAAGATCAGACCAGACACCCAACAGACACCTCCTCCTTTCTGTTTGTTGTCATAATAGCACTGTCGAAACTGACAGTTGGATGGGTGTGGTTAAGTATGTTAACCACGCCCAATACCTCAGACAGACGTAATCTGAGAATTTAACTGAAAACAAACAGAATTTTAGATTACAAGGGCAAACTTTTTTTTTTCTTAATGACATGCACAGATGAATTGTTCACCACAAAACTAATGTAAGCTAACATATTCAATATGTTAGTTTTGATTTCATGGGTACTTTAAAGCTGTTTTAGCTATTTTTATAGATTTTTTGGGGGGGGTGAACTTGGAAAAAAAGAGACTTTTTAACAACATTAAAAAAAAATCATTTCTACTCAATGCAAAATTGTTAACCCAAACATTGCAGTGCATTATAAAAACAGTTCCACAGCTCTGTTCTATACAACAGTTCTTCACTGAAATAATAACCATGATAAAAACTTTTACAATAAAAAAAAAATGAAATTTCTTTTAATGAAAATGGAGGAAACAAGCAGGAATCTGTTTTTATATATAATTATAGCAGAAATGGGGCGACGCGGTGGCGCAGTGGGTAGCACGTTCGCCTCACAGCAAGAAGGTCGCTGGTTCGAGCCTCGGCTGGGTCAGTTGGCATTTCTGTGTGGAGTTTGCATGTTCTCCCCGTGTTCGCGTGGGTTTCCTCCGGGTGCTCCGGTTTCCCCCACAAGTCCAAAGACATGTGGTATAGGTGAATTGGGTAAGCTAAAATTGTCCGTAGTGTATGTGTGTAAATGAGTGTGTATGAATGTTTCCCAGTGATGGGTTGCAGCTGGAAGGGCATCCGCTGCGTAAAACATATGCTGGATAAGTTGGCGGTTCATCCCGCTGTGGCGACCCCAGATTAATAAAGGGACTAAGCCTCAAAGAAAATGAATGAATGAATGAATATAGCAGAAATACTCGTTTTTTTTTTAAACGATTAGCACCATGAGTTTAAATTACTTTTTTATTTTTTAATTTGACTATAAAAGCCTATAGTAACAATGATCTTATTTCATTTAAATATAAAAACTTATATTTAAAAAAAACAACTCAAATCAGCAGTTCTGGGTAGTATTAAATAGATTTCCTCTGTGGCGTTTGACTGAAGCAGTTACGGGCTGTCACTTTACTTTCAGACACAGAACAATAAGTTTGGTGTCACTGCCACATGCTAGAGCAGAGCAGACATTTCTGACCATCTGCTTGCCAGGGAAAAACACCTGGTTCTACCAAATCCCAGGTGCAGAATTCTAAAAATAGCAGACTCCAGCTTCTCATCAAATTTGCCAATATGTTCAGTGGAAATACATTCAACAATCTGACTTGACACTCACTCTGTCATATAATGCAATACTTAGGCAGAACACCAACTCTCTTTCACAAGCACATGCAAACAGTGATGCACCAATCTTAAATGGATAGCTCACCCAAAAAAGGAAAATTCACATTTATTCATCCTTAAATTGTTCCAAAGTAGTTTGAGGGTTTTTTTCTGGTGAAAACAAACTAAGATATACTGAAGAATGTTGGAAACCTGTAACCATTAACTTCCATGGCATTTGTTTTTTCTACTATGCATGTCAATAGTTACATATCTCCAACATAAAACATAAAAACATACACATATGCAAAAACAAGACAGGATGAATAAAAACGTCAATGTCACTCTGCCTGTAGGTGGCACTTATAAAACAACATTAATAACGGTTTAAAAAAAAATATATATATATATATATATATGCTGTATGGAATATGTCCTCAGCCACCACAAGTTTGACGTCTGGAAAATATGTTTAAAACACAAATACACGGTGTTTGTCAGTATTTTACTGGCCTAAATATAATTTTTTTAAAATGAAATGTTATAGGCATTCTAGATACATTTGTAATGGGAAATGTGCTATTGAATTGCACAAATGACTAACATCTGGGGGACCAGGCCATCCATCTTACTGTTCATCTTAAACTTTGTAATGTTCCTGGTCAGAATAAAAATTATTCCAAGACCCAGAAAGATTTAATATTCTTGCAGCAAGGGAACAATGCAGAAGAAACACAAAAGGATTCATTCTGGTTGCTCAAAGGGCCGTCCTCTGAGGCCAGCTTTTACACAGGCATACAAACAGATGATGAGGCATTGTCTTTAATCAATGGTTCGCAATTTGGTTGGTACAATCCTATATTGATTATATAGACAATTTTGTGAGATGTAAACAATAACAATGGTCCCAATGTATTTCCTGTTTCACATTTTTCATTTTCATAGCTTCTGAGATTCCAAAAAGGTCCACATTTTGATAAATAATGTTATGACGACTGTTTTAATGTTAAGTTATGATTGAATGGCCTTATGTTGTTATGAAATGGTTTGACAACAAACAGAAAATGGGCCAATGACATCACATTGAAATGGTCTATACTCAATTCCCTGTCAGCACAATACCTTTGCAACTGGCACATTCCAGCCATGCCACTGATAAAAAGTGCAGTTGAGAGTGCGATTATATACAGAAACAGGTTTAGGCTCCATTAAATGTATAATATATACAGTAAATATGAACAGTAAATTAATCAAACTAATTATGCAAGTAATTAGTAATTAGGGTCCACTTTATATTAAGTGGCCTCAACTAACATGTACTTACACTGAAACTAATCATTTGTTACAATGTACTTTATGTAAATACATGTTTTTACATTGTAGTTACGATTGGTTAAATATATGCATGTATATAATAATAATATAATTCATTTCTGTAATTACATCTTTAATTACACTGTTGACCATCTCTTACACCTTGACCTACCCTTAAACCTATCCATACCACAAAACCTGTCCCTAACCCAACCCGTCTCCCACCTCAAGAGCACCAGAAGTGTTCTGCAATACATTATGAACACAGTAAGTACATTGTATTTAGATTTTGATGCAAGTACATAGTAGTTAAGGCCACTTAATATAAAGTGAGACTGTAATTAGTTAGTAATTCTGTTTTATCTGCTTCCCAAAACCATGTAGAGAAAATCATGGAATTAGCAATTGGCAAGTGTTAATGCTGGAAAATGAAATGAAATATGTACAAAAAAATAATTATAATAAATAAATTATATATATATATATATATATAATAAAAAAATAAAAATAAAAATACATAAAAATAACATTGCACTGTAGCTGTAAAAATAAGTAAATCATGATATTATAATTATATATATAAAAAATGTAAAAAAAAAATTTTTTACCAAAACAAAAACAGTATTACTATCATTTTTTTTACCTATAAGTAAATTGAATTATTTAATTAAAAAAGCATTGTTGTACTGTATCGTTTAAAAAAGTAAACTATATAAATGCATGATGTTAGTTTTATGACCTAACCTTAAAAAAATAAAAACAATAAAACAAAATGCACTATAAGAAAAGAAACAACAATAATAAAAATAATAGAAAAGAAAGCATGATGTTGCTGGAGGTTTTTTTTTTTTTAAATCGCATTAAACTAAACTAATAATAAAGAAAAATAGTTGTACTGTAGCCTTTAAAATAGATAAATAAAACACATGATGCTGGATTTTTTTTTACCATCCCCCCTTGCCGCCACAAAAATGGAGAAAATAAAATAAATTTAAAAAATGTAATAATAATAATAATAATAATATTAATAATAATAATAATAATAATAATAAATACAAAAATAAAATAAAAGCCACTGCAGGTTCTTTTTAACTAAACTAAAACTAAATTATTATTCTTACTATTCTCATCATTATTAACATTATTCTCACTTTGAATCCATCAAAGTCTAGTATCAGTGTCCTTCAACACTTGCAGATCCATCCAAGTCAATACAGCAATCTTGAACTCATCCCTCCTGCTGTGCCAATACGCTCTATCATCACCTTATTATGCCTTTTTCCTCTTTCTGTCTCTCATTCTTTCTCTCTGTGGACACATCTTCTTTGTTCCTCTACCTACTCAGTTTTTCTCCTGCTCGGGGCATTCTGTGGTTAAATGCAGAAAAGAAAAAAAGGCTGGAAAAAAGTAATTAAATGGGAATTAGCGTGGCGGGGAGATTGTGACTACGAGAGGCATATGTTTAAAAAAAATGATACCGGCAGAAGCGGGCATGGTGGAGAATACAGATGAGGTTTGTTGAAGTGTCTGGCTTCATCTGTGAGGAACCAGAAGAGACGTGCTCCTGTCAGCCGATGTCCCGAACAGATAACATGCCGATTTGATCAGCTGACGTAGGCTGCGCTGCTTATTTTCTGCATTAATTAGTCGTCTATTCTAATTTATTCAGTCGGAGCTTCAAGGTCTAATCAGAAGCCGGACTGCACAGAGTTGGCTTTTGTTGCAACACGGCCGTCGAGGTGATTAACATTTGAAAACTTGAGTGAAATGTAGAGAGAGAAGAGGAACAGAAGGTGAAATGTGTTTGTGTTGTAGTGCCAGGCAAACAGTGTGGACTCTGAGATGCTGCATGGCAGATTCAAAATCAACATGGTGTGATCAGTGTTTAGCTCAAGAGAAAGATTTTAGCAGTTGCTAGTCGTTGTTGGTGGACTCCATAACAGGACAAAGCATTCTATGATATAATGAATAACAAATAAATAAATTATATATATAAAAAAAAAAAATTATACATTA
>CAIGQV010019070.1:15570994-15582011 GCA_903798115.1 Danio jaintianensis | reverse complement strand
TATATATATATATATATATATGACTTTAAAATCCCAGGGTTGCAACTCTGTTATATATACATATATATACACAACAATGAAAAGGATTTGCTTTAGGTGATCGCCTTTTAGGGCAATAAAAAATTGTCTTAATACAACACAATTTAAAATGAACCCTAAACAGATGACCATACAGCATGTAACCCTGGATCACAAAACAAGTCTTATGTTTCACTAATATATTTTAAATTTGTACAGTAGGAACAGTACCTACTGTAAATGTATCAACTCAATTTTTTTAACTCTCAGATTTCAAATAGTCAGCCAAATATTGTCCTATCCTAACAAACCATACATCAATAAAATGCTTATTTACACAGCTTTCAGGTTATGCTTAAATCAAAACAATTTGCAATAGAACTGATTAAATTCACTTTTCAGTGGTCTTGCTCTGCTTGTTTGGTATGCAGAAGTTTTTGGATGGCAGCATTTTATACTTTAAACGAACTGCAAACTAATAGAGCAATCAGAATCAGAAAGAGCCTTATTGCCAGGCATGTTCACACATATGAGGAATTTGTTTTCGTGACAGAAGTTTCCACCGTGCAACAGAATGACAGTGACAGGACAAAGACACAGATAATAAAGGAATAAAAAATAAATAAAAATAAGGATATACAAATTTGACAAATGTATGTACAGTATATTACTATATACAATATTGTATGTAAAGCTATATTGTGTGCAAATTAAAAATGTTAACTATGTGTGTTGTTAAATAGGTGTATGTGTGTATAAATAGTGTTTGTTCCTCAATTATGATCAGGTGTTCATGAGATGGATTCATAGTTGGTTTTAATCAAATCAAACCTACCAAGTGTAAACACACCTTAAAATGCCTAAATTAATTATATTCATTCAACTTGTTTATGCAAACCATGCTACTATATCCTAATTCCAAGATGCCATTTTCAAATAAGCAGGGTCTGTGTAGTAAAATGCAAGGCAAGACTTTAGAGATGCCTTTTTAATCTGATAGAAGTTAAAAATAGGTAGTTTCTTAGTTGATTTGTCAGTTCAGATGAATGCTGTGTGTGAAGAGCCCAGGGCTACCCGACTACAGAGAACAATCAATGCGGCAGAAAAACACTTCAGCTGAAAAAGAAACGCCTTTGTAGGTAACGCTAATCAATTAGCATTAGCACTCACAATGAATAACTCCGAATGCATGCTGCAATCTGTCTCCAGCTGGGATTTACAGAGTTTTAAATGAAGTCCGATCTTATTTCAGACTATACAAATGGGCTCTGTTTAGGCACACTCTGACAAATGTCATTACTCAAACGCACACGCTCCAATAACAGACCGGAATTAACCTCTTTAGACATTTGCCAACATGTCAGTTAAAAATAGTCCTGAAAGCACTCATTCATAATCAAAACTGCCTTGCCCTTGAAGACCCCGTTACATTACTTAACAGGCACAGTTTTCTCTCTTGTATTGACGCAATTCATTTTAAAAGGGAAAGTTTGAATGTGAACTACTGTTAAAAATTATTTTCTTAATGTTTTAAATGTTTCTCATGCACAACAGGACTGTAATTCATAATCAAATGATCACAATAAGAAAACAGTAACATGTTATCTACATTTAAAATACCGGTTTTATATTTTAAAATATATCACCCTGGACAACAAGTGTGATTTTTTGGAAAATAATCACCTAAAAACGGAATAAATAAACTTTATATTGACTGTTAGGATATGATGATATTTGAAAATCTGCAGTTTGAGATCTACATACTAACAAAAATCGCTTTTATTTTGTCTAAATGTAGTGTAATTTAAGTCTAAATGTAATTACTAATCAACAGTTGAGTTTTTGATATCTTCATACAAAAAATATCTTCATGGAACATGATCTTTACCCAATATTTAAATTATTTTTAGCATAAAAGAAAAATCTATAATTTTTTTTTTTTGGCTACTTCCAAAGATATACTGGTTTTGTAGTCCGGTCACATATTTTAAAAACTAAAATAAAAGTATTCCTCTCATGAAAAACCTATATAGTTATTCACAATTTCTCTCACATATCTATATTGAGGTATATAAATAGTGCATGTGATAATAATAATAATAATAATAATAATATTAGTGGTTGTTGTTTTTAGTCATAATGAATTGGTGGCATGATTTCATTTTATTTTAATTGTACATCAAATGAATAAATTTTTAACTATCAATTCATGATAATGACACATTGTGTGTCTGCTGAGGGAAATTTGTTATGACTACAGAAAAAAAAATCCCATTTCTGCATTCTCTAGATTAGAGAGAAGCTCTATGTTGCGACTTAAAGGAGCTGAACCCAGCGGATATGAGAGGCATGGACAGAGCAAGTGAAAGGGGCTCATGTGTCATGGAGGTGAAGACAGGCTGACAAAGCTGGAACCGTGATGAGCCTCAATTTCCCTGCCGCTCGGCACTCCGATCATCTCCAGCGCTCACTGACTGACAGAGGTCAATCGCACAGGTCAGTGAAGAGGAGTCAACAGCAGGTACAGAGTATCCACACAGACCCAGAGCTATATATTCATACATACACAACCTGTGGGGTTTCACAAGCACACCTCTGCAGTGTCACTCGGACAAAAAGCCATTAAGTTTGCACTCCAGGCCAGAGCCAAAACACTTGACTGCGGCTCTTTCGACAAAAGTGATTGCTAAACAAACACACAGCTACTACAAAACAGCATTTATGTGGGCACGGCGTTTCTTTTGTCATTTCTGCAAGAGTTCTCACAGGTCAAAACAAGACAGAAAATGACACTCAAGCTGAGGCAATTATCTGCGATTGCTTTGAATCGTGAATCCGACAAGTTTAATTGTTTAGAAAACTACACTGACAGAGCAAAAACAACCTCAGCATTAAAGGGGTAGTTCACCTAAAAATAAAAAGTCTGTCATCGTTTACTCACCCTTCACTTCTGCAAAACTTTTGCGAAATTATGAAGAATGCTGGTAGCTGGCACCTTGTGGGCCCTAACACACACCATGGCGCAAGTGAATTTTCTGCTGGTTTCAACCAGGCGCAGATATAATTTTCAGGTCCTAGCTACATTGTTTAAATAGCAAATGCATTTTCACTTATTTGTGCACCCATGGGCGTTCTGGTCAGAAAAGGAGGTGTGTTAAGGCAAATTGTTGATGCATTGCTATTTTAAGGCAACTGAAATGGAGTAAAAAAGCTGGTTTAATTCCATGGCACATTTTTGTGTTGTTATATGTTATTTAAAGAGTGTGTTAGAGATATGTGCCTACAGGCAGGCCCACAGCGTACATACACATTGTTTATTACACACACATGGATGTGCAGCAGCACACAAACATGTTTAAATATGAAATAGCACCAATAGCCTAGTGGTTAAGTGTGTCAACACATATAGCATTTCCCTCTCTAGCCCAGCATATAAACAGTGAATTCACCATGGTGTGCCCGCAAACCACTCTTATTAAAGGGAATAAGAGATGAGACTCTGATTGGTTTAATGCATGTCACGGCCAAAACACATGCATAACTCATTTAGAGAACAAGGAGAAACATTTAATCCATGTGCCAAGAGGGTCATCCATTTTTTTTGCATCTGTAAAATATCAAAAGTGGATTCGAACACGCAAATGTTCTGCACGTGCCATGCCCTTTAGACCATGCACTTACAGTATATCCTTAAAAAAATAGAGCCCATTGACTTCCATAGAATTTTTTTCCACTACTAATGATGGATCCCAGCAACCTGCATTCTTCAAAATGTCTTTTTTGTGTTCAACAAAAGAAAGGACCTCAAAGTTTTTAAACTACACGAAGGATACTAAATGATGAGGTCATTCTCATTTTTGGGTGAACTATCCCTTTAATGGAGACCTATAAACCGCATGTGAAATGAGTTGAGTGAGAAAAATATAGATTATTTTGGATGTTCCTGCCCAGAATGGATTATACTTGATTCTAAATCAGAAAGTGAAAATATTATTACAATTTGAAGTAATTGCTTTCTATTCTTTTCTATTCTACAGAATTTTCAGTAGCCATTGCTCATCATCACATGATCCTTCAGAAATAATTCTAACATGGATTCAGTGCACATAAAACATTTCTTGTTCTTATCAAAGTCCTTATTTTTGATCAATTTTGTGTCCTTGGACAATTTAAAAAAAAGTATTAAATGAAAGAGTATATCAAAATGAAATTAAAATTAACCAATTCATCCTAAGGGAAGTAATCAAAATAACAATCTCTATTTATAACTTAATTATATCAATCTTTTACATCTTTTCTGATAAACAAAGGTAAACAGACTTAGAAAGACAAGAACGCATTGTATACACTGAAAAGCAACCACTCTCACAGTCCTTAGTAAACAGCTTAATGCGGGTCCCTCAGTGGCGACTCGGTTCTGTGCTCAGCATATTCCCTGTAATACATTGTGACAGTATAATACATTTTTTCAAAGTCCCTTTAAGGCAAATCATTTCAGTCAATGGTCATCCTAGTAATGCATCCAGACAGTTATTTTCTTTGTGTGCAGCAGTGTCACCATAGTGTTCCAGTGTAAACAAACTCTGCCATGATCATTTAAGAGTAATGTAAATTACTACTTCAACCGCTGTCATATTGAGTCTCCTTATTCATGCTAACCCTTTTTAGGTCAAGATATAGCTACAATGGTGAGAAAATCAATTAAACTCAATCTCATTTTATATCACAAAAATCTAAAAAATTTTACTTTGTTATATTTAACAAGTGTTTAAACAAAGTGTTATTAAACTAAGTGTTAAAATTAGTTTACTATTTTTCAAAAACATAATTTTTCAGGATCGTTACGACTAGAAAGATAATAAAAAGCCATGAAAAAATATAAATCTTTTATAAGATTACACAAATGTCTATTTTCTGATGCCAATTATTAATTTAAAGGGATAGTTCCACCAAAAATGAAAACAATTCTCACTATTTTATTCACCCTCAAGTGGTTATTAGTGTTTTTATTCTGTTGAACACAAAAGCACATATTTTGATGAAAGCTGAAAACCGGTAACCAGTGACAACCATAGAAGAAAACACAAGGTGGTTACTAATTTCCAGCTTTCTTCAAAATATCATCCCATTCAACAGAAGAAGAAAAAAAAAAAAAGACAAACAGGCTAGGAACAAGTGATTGGTGAGTAAACAATGAACACATATCTAATAAAACAAAAATAATAATAATAAAATAAAAACACACCAAACTTTTAAATTGTAGTGTATATATCACGCAAAAAAAAAAGTCTAAAAGAAGCCTAATGAAGGTTACAATACACATTTAAGAACTATTTGGCATTTTTCCCATTTCAGTCTGACATAACATCTGGACTTTAATTGAGGTTCTGTTTTGTGTGGCAAAGTGGGAGGCTCATTAACAATGAATGCGAAATGAATGTCTCATGAAAGATATGTGGAAACACGCAGGTTACTGATTGCATTATACACTGCTACAAATCAATCTTACATTTTTTACTAATGCATGGATGTGCAATGAGACAGCTCATAGAGACTGCGTGAAAGAACTGCAGTGCAGAATAGAGCTCATTTTATCTTGAACACCAAAACAATCAAAAGTAACTAATTTGTTGATTCGCCTCAAGAGACGATGTGACCTTGTTCGCACCTCTAATGGAGAATCACCAGTTTTAGTCACACCTCTATTCACTGGCCGAATGCTAGCGGCTGTCCTGGGACTCGACTACAGGTTTGAACAGCACAATATTATGCAATAAACCTCTGCACACTTACTGTATCTGCTCTATTCACATTTAGCACTTTGGCGTGTATGATCACAACGGTGTGATTAGAAAGTTCAGCGTGTCATGTAATTCGCTCCTAAATTCAAATCTGCTTCCCCTCGATGGCTGGCGAAATACACAAACAGCACATGTCATAGATCACAACTTATCAGTGTTTTCAGTCACATGTTTTTTTAGGTTTCAGACACTTAAATACATATAAATAGTAGCAAAACGATACATGCTGATGTCAATGGAGACATCCATAATAATAATTTTTCACAATCTCTGACTATGTGCTATTTTCACAACAGACACTCACTATTTAGATTACTAGAATGTTTTTTATTCTTCTCCCAGTTAAACAGCCACTTTTTTCAAGTATTTCAGGGGAAGCTGATGAATTTATGCAATTTAAATCTAGCAGCTCTAATCTCTTATCATTGGCTGTCACCATCATAAATAAAATAATATGATCATTATTAAGCAGTTTAAATGACAAAAATATGTGTTCTTACACATATTTGACAATCAGAAAACTGGATATTTCACAATATAATTTTGTGCTTTGTGAATATTTGCAGTTCCCAGTGATGGGTTGCAGCTGGAAGGGCATCCGCTGCGTAAAACATATGCTGGATAAGTTGGCGGTTCATCCCGCTGTGGCGACCCCGGATTAATAAAGGGACTAAGCCGAAAAGAAAATGAATGAATGAATGAATATTTGCAGCTCCTGTGTTTATGTTCAGTTATTTCACTTTAAAGGCCATGAAAATAACCTTTTCTTTTCCATACAAGTGAAATTACTAAACATGCACATAGGAGCCTGAAAAAATGATAATTTTAGAAGAAAAGTCATATAGGCTGCGGTGTGTTATGTAATAAACCTGACACTTCACTATAGAAATGTAAAAGTTTTGCATTCTAAATAATGGTCAAAGAAACAACATACGTGGGCGGGTGAGTGGATTCAGTCAGAGAATTGAGTCAGTTAGAGAATTTAAAACCTTTGTGAGAAAGGTTTAAAGTCAACAGTGGTACTATTTATATTGCTAATACTTGTTACACAACACACTGTGTATGATTTAATGATGCATGTTATTCCACAGAAAAACAGACCAAAATACAGTACTTTTTTCATGCATCCAGTATAAAATGAGTTAGATTAAGTAAACTAAATGGTTTGTGACAAGTTGCTGTCCTTGCACATTACGTTGCTTTGGATATTAGAGTTAGCTAAATGTAAATGCTTTCTATTGGAAAAAAAGATAATGGAAAGGTGTGATGCTGACACATGCAAAGAGAAGCTCTGTGAATTTAGGAACAGGATTTTGTTTAATGGTGGCATTTTTTGCTGCTAATGCAAATCCTGAGGTGTTTAATGTGTGGGCTTTAACTAGCTTGCAGGTGCAGTGATAGTTACAGGGCGAGCTGCCACATTATGCTGATTTAAAACACGGTCATTCTTTCTTTCATTATTTAATTTAATTTTATTTCTTATTTAAAATTAGTTTTCTTAATTTCTTTATTTTTGTGTGTAATTGTTAAATTAAAATATAGTAATCAACAAGCTAAATAATCAAAAACATTAAACCTATAAAACATTTTTATATATTATTTTTTTAATCTATTTTAAGCTTATAACAGTTCTTACAATATTATATTATTTCGACTGAAAAAAATATGCTGTATCACTAAAAAGTCCTCAAATATCCACAGCAAGACATTTTCAGAAGAGAACTGAAGTTTTCAGAAGGCTAGAAACGCTTTTGTTGGACACACAACCTAGATTCCAAAATTACACCTGCATTTTCTGAATCACAGAAATCATACAGCCCTGCTGATTTGCAAAGAAATGTTATTTAGACCCCACTGCAGATAACATAAAATCAAGACTAGTTCAGAAGACAATCATCAGTGTTCAATTACACACAGCACATCACCACAATCTGCATGACAATAACAGAAAGCCACAGTTTAGCATTTGGATTCATCACGAGAAAAGCCTTCAAATCTACATACAAGTTTACAGCTGCATGCTTTTGAAGAATACATCCACAATGATATATGACGCCTATAACACATATCATCTGATGGACATAAAAAGAAAGAGTGCAAGGAAGAGAGAGGAGAAGGGCACAGATGCCGAAGAGCCGAATCCATCAGGTTATTACAAAGAGTGGGAAATAAGTGACACTTACCTCGGGCATCAAAAAATTCATCATCCGAGCTGTCAACAGATTCCTGTGCGATGTTCTGCATGCGCCAGTGAGAAGCGCTGTGCTTGCGGAGGTTCGCTAAGGGGAAGAACAAGAGAGATACCATCAAACCAAAGGGCACAGGTGCTGCGTGCAGTTACCAAGTATGACTAATTAATTAGAACTGCATGATGACAGCATTATTTAATATTACAACGTGAAAACATCTAGAGGAATGGAGCACTTGGAAATTAATTACAAGCATGTTTTTTAAATTAAGATTGGCTAATGTGGAAATGCGTAAAAATTGAGATCAAGAATGTCACAGTGAGGAACTGAGAAAAGACACTGTGACTGACATACACATTGCATTCATACATAAAATACATACACTTATAAACATGGTCCGATTGCCGGGAAACAAAATGTACAGTCGTGGCCAAAAGTTTTGAGAATGACACAAATATTAATTTTCACAAAGTTTGCTGGTAAACTGCTTTAAGATCTTTGTTTCAGTTGTTTCTGTGATGTACTGAAATATAATTACAAGCACTTCATACGTTTCAAAGGCTTTTATCAACAATTACATGACATTTATGCAAAGAGTCGGTATTTGCAGTGTTGGCCCTTCTTTTTCAGGACCTCTGCAATTCGACTGGGCATGCTCTCAATCAACTTCTGGGCCAAATCCTGACTGATAGCAACCCATTCTTTCATAATCACTTCTTGGAGTTTGTCAGAATTAGTGGGTTTTTGTTTGTCCACCCGCCTGTTGAGGATTGACCACAAGTTCTCAATGGGATTAAGTTCTGGGGAGTTTCCAGGCCATGGACCCAAAATTTCAACGTTTTGGTCCCCGAGCCACTTAGATATCACTTTTGCCGTATGGCACCATCGTGCTGGAAAATGCATTGTTCTTCACTAAACTGTTGTTGGATTGTTGGAAGAAGTTGCTGTTGGAGGGTGTTTTGGTACCATTCTTTATTCATGGCTGTGTTTTTGGGCAAAATTGTGAGTGAGCCCACTTTCTTGGATGAGAAGCAACCCCACACATGAATGGTCTCAGGATGCTTTACTGTTGGCATGACACAGGACTGATGGTAGCGCTCACCTTTTCTTCTCCGGACAAGCCTTTTTCCAGATGCCCCAAACAATCGGAAAGGGGCTTCATCTGAGAATATGACTTTGCCCCAGTCCTCAGCAGTCCATTCGCCATACTTTTTGCAGAAGATCAATCTGTCCCTGATGTTTTTTTTGGAGAGAAGTGGCTTCTTTGCTGCCCTTCTTGACACCAGGCTATCTTCCAAAAGTCTTCGCCTCACTGTGCGTGCAGATGCGCTCACACCTGTCTGCTGCCATTCCTGAGCAAGCTCTGCACTGGTGGCACTCCGATCCCGCAGCTGAATCCTCTTTGGGAGATGATCCTGGCGCTTGCTGGACGTTCTTGGACGCCCTGAAGCCTTCTTAACAAGAATTGAACCTCTTTCCTTGAAGTTCTTGATGATCCTATAAATTGTTGATTTAGGTGCAATCTTAGTAGCCACAATATCCTTGCCTGTGAAGCCATTTTTATGCAACGCAATGATGGCTGCACGCGTTTCTTTGCAGGTCACCATGGTTAACAATGGAAGAACAATGATTTCAAGCATCACCCTCATTTTAACATGTCAAGTCTGCCATTCTAACCCAATCAGCCTGACATAATGATCTCCAGCCTTGAGCTCGTCAACATTCTCACATAAATTAACAAGACGATTACTGAAATGATCTCAGCAGGACCTTTAATGACAGCAATGAAATGCAGTGGAAAGTTTTTTTCAGGATTAAGTTCATTTTCATGGCAAAGAAGGACTATGCAATTCATCTGATCACTCTTCATAACATTCTGGAGTATATGCAAATTGCTATTATAAAAACTTAAGCAGCAACTTTTCCAATTTCCAATATTTATGCCATTCTCAAAACTTTTGGCCACGACTGTATACACAGATCTTTGTAGTGTCATTAGTGTATTGTGCATCTGTGTGTTTGTGTAATGTGAATTGTCTAAGGTTAACATTGTGTTTATGTAATATTTAAATTCCAATTCCATCTCAAAAACATGTCAAACAATAGCCCATATCATATTCCCATACACACTGAAATAACCACTGACACATGTTCTTTTAAACCTCATTTATTACCAAAACATAAAAAAAAAAGATTACATACACTTACCGGTTTCCATTCCTTCACACTAAACCTGTTCAGAGTTCAAACAAAGACATTTATACAGTCTTTTCCCGCCTTCACTTCAGAACGGCCATTTTGGGATGACATTATCAGGGTCACGACCCTCTGGTTAGTGATTATAAATCACAGTTCTGTTGTTTAAATCTTTATTGGTTGTTTGTTGTGTTGTATTTTGAGTTTCGTATAAATATTTATTTACTTGCATTAATTTATACTTTTGTTTAATGTCTTTTCATGAATTTTTTTAAATCTACATGTTACCCTACAACCTGTAAAATGGTATAACCCATGGGCGGGGCCAATGATATAAAATGGCCCCAAACCGTCGCTCTGAGTGGTAGTTGTAGGAGTAGGTTGCATTTTGTGAGAAATCGTGTTGCTAACAGATTTTGTTTAGGTCATTGCCTTGATTTAGCTGAACAAGCCTGTAAATACTTTGTAAATAATGTATAGTTTATTTTTCTTTATTGTTATTTTGTCACTTTCACCTTTTTGCTGGATTTTTTTCTTCACTTTGTGCCAAATAAATTCACTCTTCACTTTCATCAGCGGCTTCTGTGACACTTTTTGCCTCCCATCCGCCCGGTCAATCGTAACAAAGAAAATTCGAAGAACAGTGGAGTTTATACTTAAAGGGAAATAGAAAGTTCTGTCATCATTTACTCTGTCTTGAATTCTTCCAAACAGATCTGTTGAACACAAAAGACATTTTTTTGAATAATATTGGAAAACCACTGACTTATTGAATTATTTAATTAGGGAACTATTATTTATTTATTTTTGTTA
>CAIGQV010019070.1:15540545-15570984 GCA_903798115.1 Danio jaintianensis | reverse complement strand
CAGACTCTAACCTCTCTATATGCACTAGAGATGCTTTCCTACAATCCCTCAGTTATAAGGACTCTTCCACAAATAACAAAAATAAATAAATAATAGTTCCCTAATTAAATAATTCAATAAATAAATAAATAACAGAATCACTAAAACTTAACAAAAATATATAGGAAAATGTTGACTGGTCAGATGAGTCAATTTCTGTTGAAACCTTCTTATGGTAGGGTCAGAATTTGACATACACACCATGAAAGCATGGACCCCTCCTGAGTTGTATCAACAATTCAGCCTAGTGGTGGTGTAATGACTTGTTTTTTTGGGATGCTTAGAACTCCTTATTACCAACTATGCCCTGTTTAAACCACCAAACCTACCTCAGTATTGTTATTTACTTTATGAAGAACCAGCATTTCTGATTTCGAAGAGCTTTCCTAAAATGTTCAAACATTGCACCAGGTAGTTATAGGAATTTATTTATAGGAACGAGCCACCAGGCTTGTTCCCCAAACTCCTGGTTTCTGGTTATATTTGCACCATCACAAAGAACTGTGAAACGATGTTCCCTGGCCTGCAGCAACATCAAATGTAGCATTCAGATACCAAGCTGTGTTTTTGTTATGGGTTTCATGATAACGGAGCGGGAAAGTGGTCATATGTGATTAAAAGAGACAAAGAGACAAAAATACACATTGAAAAAAGAACACAGCACTGCATGTAAAGGCTACTTATAAATGCCACTAACATGAGCTTTCTATATATTTATGTCTTGTAACACTGTAAACAATCTGCGCTTGTGTTTTGTGTGTCCTGCAATCGTCCAATCAACATACTTATATCACTTGTGGTTCATTTTGTGCTAGGTTAGACCCTACTGTAAAACAGGAACCAATTAAGTTCCCTCAAAAGTTAAACAGAACAAAAACAGAGAAAAGGTTTCTTCCACCTCTAGTCTTAGTAACTATGAAATTGTTCTTCCAGTGCAAAATCTAAACTGTGCGGTATGACACCTTTTTGCTGTTAAGATGACATCCGAATTTCATTCTGTCTTCAACACAAAATGATTCCCCCAGCCAATTATGACAGCTACTGCATTACCCATCTTTGCACAACTCATTAGTACAGATGGCATAAAAATCATCTTCACCAAATTATTTCCAACGGATGACATGCTCACAAAGCATAGTCACAATAATCTGGGCCTTTTGGAACAACGTGTTCCAATAATCATTGGTGCCCTGGGCTGTTTAAATCTAAAGTTAATAACTTTATAATCTAATGACAGATAGCGGCAATAATGCAAATTACAAATCAGCATAAGTCAAATGAAAGTTATCCTCTCCCAATCATATTAAGTGGGCCGTGATTTAATAATTATAGATCTGCATCACTGTGAGTGAACATATAGCGATGGGGATTTTTGACGCTTTATAACTCAGCAAATTGCCTCTTTACTCAAAGCATTAAATTATTTTGCATTATAAGTAATGTAAATCCAGTAATTCATGTAGTCGGGCTTAGCAAGCTCATAGCTGCATTCATATGGCTTAAAATCAAAGCACACTGAAACAAGTTCAACAAAGAAATCCAACTGTAATCGCTTACAGAATTTCATTTATATTGATTCAGTTAGCAGAAGCGACTTACTAATGAAGAAAAATGCCAGCACAAGAGATTAATCATGAAGAACCAATATCAGCATGCCATAGTAAATGATTTTGCGCACTTGGTTGGCATTACTCTAGAAGTGACACAAAAGCTGACAAGTTATCTTCTCTGTGATGTCCTGTGCCTGGATTCTATTCACTCTGCTCAAACTATAAGGTCTCACCTTCCCTTACTGGGGCTCACTGTAGCTCCACTGTTTTTATTCGCTCTCTTTGACTGCTGAACCCTTTGACTGCTGAACATCACCATGCA
This sequence comes from Danio jaintianensis, assembly GCA_903798115.1. NCBI lineage: Eukaryota > Metazoa > Chordata > Actinopteri > Cypriniformes > Danionidae > Danio > Danio jaintianensis. The sequence goes on along the minus strand of CAIGQV010019070.1, from coordinate 15,569,073 downwards.
GGATTTAATGAGCTTTTCATCTCTCCCATGAAGCCAGCGGGTCAAAAGTTAGCACTATTAATGCACCCTATGGAGATGAGTATCTCAGCCTTCTGAGCTTTCCATTAAAATCATGATGCATTTGACAGCAGCATCAACAGCAATCTGCTTTTAATCCCAGGGCCTTTGTCTGGACCCTACTGAGACCGCAGCACCTTCCAAGTCCTCCCAGACGACGTCTAGAGATAAGTCACCATATGAGCCGTCACTGAACTTCATGAAGGCATTAAAGAGCTTTTAAGTGTTGACATTATGCGGTGAGTATTTACACACTGCAACCACACAGAAAATGTATAATAGGGGTGTAACAAAAATTATGGTTCAGTACCCTTGGTTTTATGTCTTGGTACAAGAATACCAAACATAAAATCAGTTGTTTATTTTTCTTTTATTTACTGCGCTTTATTTATTTTTTTATTTTATTTTTAAAAATGTTTAGCGCTTTACTGAATTCAATTATAATTACGCAATAAAATTCTTAAGCATAAAAAAATCTATCTCAGCTAAAACTGTGTATTATAAGGTACCCAATTACTTGCACATTAATATGATATTAAAAGGCAACATTCACAGAGCCTACATTTTTAAATTCAACTGCTACTTATTTTAAATAAAGTAAACAAATAAAAAAAAGTACATCTAAACAAGAAAAATGTATATAAGACTATATCTATACATCTATACTAGATCTATACATTCATGTTTAGATCACTCACTCACTTGCTATACTTCGGCTTAGTCCCTGATTTCGAGCCGGGACCTGAACCAGCGACCTTTTTGCGAGGTGACAGTGCTAACCACTAAACACTAACCACTATATCGAAGTACAAAATTACATTTGTTTTACTCCAATTTTTGTTGAAATACAATCCATTACACAATGGCTTCCATAAAATGTTTTCATGACTTATTACATTCAATTATTAAGAAATCACTAACAGGTTAGGTGAATATATAACGACTATAATTAAGCCCAAGCATTTAGTAATGTGACAGTATTTGTTTTTCCATACTTTGGATGTGTTGACACAGTGGCTCAGTGGTTAGCACTGTCGCCTCACAGCAAGAAGTTCACTGGTTCGAGTCCCGGATGGGTCAGTTGGCATTTCTATGAGGAGTTTGCATGTTCTCCCCGTGTTCGCGTGGGTTTCCTCCGGGTGCTCCGGTTTCCCCCACAGTCCAAAGACATGCGGTACAGGTGAACTGAATAAACTAAATTGGCCGTATGAGTGTGTGTGTGTGTGTGAATGAGTGTATGGGTGTTTCCCAGTACTGGGTTGCAGCTGAAAGGACATCCGCTGTGTAAAACATATGCTGGATAAGTTGGCGGTTCATTTCGCTGTGGTGACCCCTAATGAATAAAGGGACTAAGCCGAAGGAAAATGAATGAATGATACTTTGGATGTCGATAGCTACTGGTTGCCACCATTTTTTGAATCTATCTAATCTATCCTGTTTTTCTAATCTATCTTCTTGTGTGTTTAACAAAAAAAAAAACTCAAAAAGGTTTGGAACCTTTGAAGTAAATGGAGAAAATAATTATTTTGGGTGAACTATACCTATAATTTCTATGAGGCAGTACAAAATTACGAGGCATTCAATGGAATTCAATAATGAAAGGTCCTTGCCTAAAAAAAGCTTTCAATATACGAAAATTCCATAAATATTGTGATTTGTAAAAATGATGTGATGGATCTTCCTACATGCATTCCATTGTAATGACTGACCAAATTGTTTTCAACATGACGTTACCTGTCAAAAAAAACTATAATTACCCTAAAACTCCATACCAGTATAAATACTCAATTATCATACATAAGCAGTGGTAATCATAGGAAGGACAAAGATGCATGCAGTAGTTTTTTTTTAAATACGTTGATGGAGATTAAATGCTTTTTCCTTTGGGACACAGGAGGGCAGGGGGGACTGTTTCATTAATGTCGTCTAAGTGTTGAGAAATGGCTTTTAAAGCTTGCTAAATAGATTTACACAGGAGATAAAGAGGTGCAGATTATTCTGAATGAGGGAGTCCAGTGAGGGTAGACATAACCTCGGCTCCTGCATTAAAGCATCTCTAATTGAGTCTATTCAGCGCTCCCATTTTCACATTTCTAATCACATTTGTCTATAAATCACCCTGAAATGCAGGCTGAGAAACAGGAAAGGTTTATATTTTTTGGCTCGAGGAGGAACGCAATAGAAAACATGAACGGTTTCAACCACTAACAGAGGTGGTCATGGTTTCACAAGCTATAATCAAAGTAATATTAAAAACCAGTGCATAGCTGAAGCGAGATGGATCTCATTACAAGTGGCATCGTTTGGCTGACTTCAGTCTGGCAAGTCATGCAGGAGATGCTTTTGCACTAAAACAGCAGAACAACAAATCTGGCTGAGAAGAGAATGTACTTCAGCCATGAAATTGGTATGGTTTCAAGAATGATACATTTGCAAAAAAAAATTAATAAAAAAAATACATATAAATTCTTCTGTTTCTATAAAAGCCAAAAAATGCATCATTGGACAGCATGTGTGATTAACTTCTGTTTAATTGTGTCATCAACTACAAGGGATTTATATGAAATTGAGTGCAAGCTTAAAGAAAAGTGTTCATTGAACACGTTGAATGTACTATTATGCTTGCTATACACATTTTTAGTGAGTGTGTGTATCATAAATGCCCGATAAAATAGTTTGCCCCCCCAAAGAGGTATAAGGTCCGTTTAAATGTATCTTTTATTAGTTTAATGTGTATATTGTGGAATGTGCCACATGTGTATTTAATGAGACAACAAACACCTATTTGAACAAGAAATCTACTCAATTTGTTAAAATATTTTTTGACATCTTAAGTATGATTATTTTTTGCATGTGTGTATTGCAGAGTACATCACGCTGTGTGCGTGCGTGCGTGAGTGAGTGAGTGAGTGAGCGGAGAGAGAGAGAAAGACTGAGCAGAGCTCATTAATATTCACAACCCTTCCAAATATGGTCAAAATTAACCATTTCTTTTCATTCATTCATTTTCTTTTCGGCTTAGTCCCTTTATTAATCTGGGGTCGCCACAGTGGAATTAACCGCCAACTTATCCAGCATATGTTTTACACAGCGGATGCTCTTCCAGCTGCAACCCATCACTGGGAAACATCCATACACACTCATTCACACACATACCCTACGGACAATTTAGCTTACCCGATTCACCTATACCCCATGTGTTTGGACTTGTGGGGGAAACCCACGCGAACACGGGGAGAACATGCAAACTCCACACAGAAATGCCAACTGACCCAGCCGAGGTTCGAACCAGCGACCTTTCTTGCTGTGAGGCGATTGTGCTACCCACTGCGCCCCTGTGACGCCCTCAACCATTTCTTACTAGTACCAATTCCTAAATAACCTGTAAATCCGTTTCTGAAGAACTTTTGCACTTACCACATATCTGGTATTTAGATATAACAATTGAACATTGTATCAATGCATTTCAAAGCGCATTTAGTCACACAAATTCCTATTGTAGTGACTGTATTTTGCACACAATATTTTGGTAGCTATTTGCACTCAAATTTGCAATTTACACACACACACTGATATTGTATGTGGTTTTCTGAGTGCACAGACACAAACCGCAATATAGCCAACTGTCAAACAAACCTTTATGTACTCTTTTGCGCAAACTGTCAAATACATACAAAGTTAAGTCAAAAGCAGATAAAGTTAAGGGGGAAAAATAATTTGTGGACTTTTAATTTATTTCAAAAACAGCACCATTACACACTAAGAGTTGAAAATATAAAATGAATTAAAGGAGTCATTTAATTACACTGTAAACCTTTTTTGGTATAAATACAATTGTGAATTATGTGATATAATTTCCTCATTTTTTATCTCTCATTTATTAGATTGTTGTATAAAATCATTCAGACAGTTATATGTATGCTCCATAACCAGTGCAACTGTCTAATATTAGATGGAGTTGTGAGTTTTGAGTGCTGAGTTAGATATCGTGATTGGGGTCGATATGGAGTTTTGATGTGTCCCCTCTCCAAGGAGCAGCACAGTACAAAAATGGCAGTTTCTTTTTCTCACTCATGACACGACTCGCTGAGAGACTTGCTCTTAATCAAAAACATAATCTCTGCTAGATAGAAGCTGCTTTCCTCCAGCAATTTTGCTTGCTTGCCTTCTTTCTCTTTCTGTCTTTCTTTTTTTCTTTCTTTTTTAATCTCTATATCTCACCCTCCCATGGGCTTTCTCCCTTTTTCGTTAACCTTCAATCCATTCATTTTCTCCTCTTCAGCTTCACCCTGTTCTCCAGGCACTCAAGAAGCTCCTCCACCATTTCCACGCATTTGTTCATCAGACGCATGTTAAAAACCCTCCATAGAAAAGTGCTGGGTGCATTATGACATCAGAAGGCTCCCATTAGCTCACTGCACGGCTTATAAGGTTGTGTGTGTCTTGAATAGGACATGGCAAAAAAATAATGGCATGCTTGTTGGAAAATAATGTGATTCTATGATTGCCAGGTCTAGACGTCTGATTGGTTTTAGGATAGCATGGATCATTCCCGTGACATTCAATAGCTTCACTGTTCTCCAATAAGTGATGGTTAACATCAAAAAGCATTTGAGCCATTTTATTTCTGTATGAGATCTATTTCCAAGTGAAACATGGGTGTATAACCCACTTATTATATTCATAATGTTTGAGCAGCTCAAATAGAGGAGGATTATGCGAGCAACAACAAACTGATCAAATGTGTACCTTCAATGCAACATCTGTCACTTTGATAAAAGCATTGGTCATATGCATAAATGATAAGTTATCAGGCATTGATCTGAAATTAAAGGCACAGCATGTACTATGTTTTCATTAAAATATCCAAATAAAATCACTAGAACAGTGTTATATTTTTTGCTGACATATGTATTTACATTATACCAAGTGTTAAGAAGAATGTTCAAATCCAGAGAAATAAGCTGTTTTAACCAGTCACACGTAATGCCATGCTAATGATGTCATACAGATTTCTGGTTTGGTTTTATAGAGATCAGGGGAAATATGATTTAATATGTTTAGACTGCACAGAGAAGCTTTATAACAGAACCCTAAAATGCATCTAGTGTGATAAAACAGTGCTGCATCTTTACCACCTGATCATGACCGGAAGAACTGGTTCAGAATAAAAAGTTCAGATCCCTCTTCACACTAGTCTCTCATTAGCAATTGCTTCAGCAGCCTCATTTCACTTCTGCGGCTTTCAGCCTTACTCTGCTTAATACCATGATAATAAGTTCAAGAATACTTTAATGAATACTTTAGCTCATCTGTGAACATGATTTCTGCAGGAAATTCCACACTCAATCACCGCATCATTAAACTACGCCTTCATTTGTTGTAAATACTAGTCCTCTAGCAGTAAAAATTACATAATGTGCTTTTAAGGTAAAAATTCATAGTAATTAAAAATGACTATGCTTTCGTCATGTTAGTGGGTGTTTTTGCCCCATTGACTTCAATTATAACTACATATTTTGATTGCAAAGCCATGACACCATATTATTATGTATTCTTTATTGTTGGTGATTTTTCCTGTTGATCATCAGTTGCAGTGCAAAAAAAGCAGAGTTGTATGGAGTATAGTGCGTGCGTGCGCGTGTGTGAGAGAGACCTTTACTCACTTACTTTGATATGTCTGAGAAAATCAAAACAAGCATCTCAGCTCTCAGAACATGGTAAACATAGTAAGTGCATTTATGCAAGCACACTATAATCTGCTGTTATACTCCTTAGAGCTTCATATGCAAGCCAGAAAGTTTTTTGCACAGGTCTATCTAAAGGGTTAATGGTCATCTGTAACTGATGATTAATTACAAATTTTACCTTTTCCCAACAGGAACGCATGATTATTTGGTGTCATGGCTTTGCAATGTAAAAAATGACGTTATAATGGAAGTCAATGGGACAAAAACAGCCACCAACATAACAAAAGGGTAGTCAATTTGAACAATACACAAGGGTTAAATTACTCTGAGGAATAATCTCAACCTCCAAAGAAAGCGCACACTTGCAGCATATGTGGCTTGTAAACACCTCAGTTTGGCAGCTCAAAGCAGCACCGCACATGCTGTGAAACAGCACATATGCCACAGTAACACACACACAAAAATTGGTGTGATAAATAACTTAGCATTACGAAGCAGAACTGTTAAACCACAAGTTTAAAAGGCCCCAAACGCAAAAGCTGATCGTGCCAGACAATGCGAAAGCACACAAAGGCTGTATTTCCAAGCTAAAACCTACTCTGCAAGATTGTTGTTTGGCAAATCTTGGGTAAAAGCCAAAAAACACTGCGACATCAACGATATTGGAATTTTGGATATGACTGGCAATGCTGACAGGGCGATATTCTTGAAAATTATTCCTTACACAGCAAAAGCGTGGCCAAAATCAAACTATGTGGCTTAGAGAAGGGTCGAGACCTCCAGAGTAAGTTGAATGGGAACAGTGTGGTTGCTTACACTGCAGCAGACGACATGAAAATGTGAGTGCAAAAGCACTGCAGCAGGGGAGAATACAGTGGGCAAATATCATAAAGGGTCAGAACATCAAGAGGGGATTGAGAATAAACTGCAGGGAACAAAGCCACTTGACTGGGTTAGTTGAGAGAGTCTCCTCCTCCTGTCAAGTGCAGCAGAGGATTGAAGGAGGCGATGCTGTAAATGCATGAGGCATGAAAGCTCGCTCGGATGGATCTTAATTGTACCTTTACATAACCGAGGAAATGCAAACAGAATGTCGAGATGTTCTGATAACAAGACAGTGCTGTCGTATCGCTTCCGAGTGGTGATCAGTTTTTGACATCTCATCTCTATGAGGTGAGGCTGTTCAACCAAGTGTGAATGACATAGGGGCATGTGGAAAAAGGTGCTCTCTGAAGTGATGGGAATTAAGATCCAATTAAGATGTAAAGTCATCAGCATATTTTATTTGTTTATAATCTTGTGGTTGTGTGACATTAATGCACACTGCACAGCAATACATCAACAAAATGAATGAATGAATGAATGAATGAATGAATGAATATCTAAATTAAAAATAGTGACAGATAAATAAACAAATATATAAACAAACAAAAAACAAATTAGAGTCAGGAATATAAACAAACAAACAAACAAACAAACAAACAAATTACAGGCAACAACAACCAATCAATCATTCAATAAATAAACTAAAGTATGAACTAAGAATAGTGACAAATAATTTAATAAATCCTAAAAAACAACAATAGTCAATCAATCAAATAACAAAATTTAGGAAATGATAAGGCGACGCGGTGGCGCAGTGGGTAGCACGTTCGCCTCACAGCAAGAAGGTCGCTGGTTCGAGCCTCGGCTGGGTCAGTTGGCATTTCTGTGGGGAGTTTGCATGTTCTCCCCGTGTTCGAGTGGGTTTCCTCCGGGTGCTCCGGTTTCCCCCACAAGTCCAAAGACATGCGGTATAGGTGAATTGGGTAAGCTAAAATTGTCCGTAGTGTATGCGTGTGAATGAGTGTGTATAATGTTTCCCAGTGATGGGTTGCAGCTGGAAGGGCATCCGCTGCGTAAAACATATGCTGGATAAGTTGGCGGTTCATCCCGCTGTGGCGACCCCAGATTAATAAAGGGACTAAGCCGAAAAGAAAATGAATGAATGAATGAAGGAAATGATAAATAAAATAAATCAACTACAGACAATAAATAAATAGTCAAGAATAAAGACAGATAGACAGATAGATTCTTTGTTTCATTGATTTATTGTTTATTTATCATTTATGCATGTATGAATTCTATGAAGAAAAAAAAAAATTAGTTCATCATTAAAAACATAACACAAGTCATCCTATAGAAGAAATCACACAGTATCATCACTTTTTAAATTAGATTTTATTCTCTTATTTTTGCATAAAATTTCCATGTGCCAAAAAAATGCTTTCATAAAATCACCATCAAGAGCAACACTATTCGAGAATCACTTTAATGATTAAGTGGTTTATTTAAAGCAGATGTTTCAAAAAACACCTGTTTTCTATACGATCATACACCACACCAAAATGTTTTATATAATAGAGTTAAAATGACCAACTACAGCTGGTCTATACTGTACTCTCACATATCATACAATTATCACATCAAACTAACAATAAAAAAACAAAGGCACAATAAGCCTGTAAACAGAGACAAAGCCAGACTGCAGTACTACAGACGGTCATAAAAGGCTGTCATTCTCTCTCTCTCTCTTTCTCTCTCTCAGGACCACAGGGTGGCAGTGAGTCTGTCACTGCCTCTCATGTAGGGCTATTTTTAGCTCTGCCCAAATCATTGTGAGAGTTCGCCAGAAACACAATCATTATAGGGGAACCTGAAATCTGCCCTGAATTGTTCAGTTTGTAATGAGGTGTCAGGTAGCTTCCGAGCACTTTATTCACAGCTCAAGAGCAAGAGGACAATTGGGTTTTCTTATTTCAGGAGAGAAATGAAACAAGATTTTTCTCTGTTTCTACCTGTTGATACACATATTCTAGAAAGCTCGGAATGTTCCAAATGACTGACCCTCCCTAAATAAACCTGTCATTGCTTGCCATTGTTTCACAATTTCCAATGAACAGAATTGAAAGCGCCTTTTCTTTGCCAGAAAGCTAATTTTACTAACATTTGCATTACAAACCATCATGCTCGTATTCTTTATTAGTGGCTTTGCTGCAGTGTGGTAAGCATCATTATCCTGGCACAAAGGCTCACAGGTGTCAATCTACTACTCAATTGAAAGGGTTAGTTCACCCCAAAATGAAAGTCATGCATTTTGTGTTGCACAAAAACTGATGAGGTTTGTTTTGTTTATGTTATATTTAATTTAATTTAAAAATATACTCATTTCGTATGGGTTTGGAACAACACAAGGTTTATTCATTTTGGGGTTAGCTTACCCTTTAAGAGCACAACTCATAAGTAATGTCAAATCATAGAGCTTGTCTAAGAAGTGTTCTAACTAATAAAACTTTGGAAACACTTTAAATTTAAGTACCAATTCCCACTGTTAACTGCTGGCTTATACCTGGCTATTATTAAGATATTGGTTGTTTAAAAAGCATGATCTTATTCTACATCCCTAATCCTACTAAATACCATATCCCATTCCCAACTTCTACCTTACTACCTGAATTAGCTAATTGGTAGTTTAATGAGCTAAAGTCATAGTTGGTGGATTGTTAATAGAGAGTAAAATAAACTGTGACCAAAACTTTTTGTCGAACAAACAATGTAACGGACAACAAAAAGAATCACTGTGAGCCATAGTTTTAATCATCCAGAGTTGTGGTGGTTTGTGACAGAAACTGTCCCAGAAATTCAAGACAGGGGAGCAAAAAATGACCCTGTACATTTATATTCTGTTATCAATTATTCACACTAATTTTGTTCCAATTCGCTATGGAAGTAAGCTATAAACCGGTGTTATTTAAATGCGAGATTCTTTTACTATAAATCAGCAAACAAGTCATCAGTTCAAAACTCGAAAAAATACACACCCTGGGGTCAATACTCTGATGAATGCGAGTTAGGCGCAACGCATCTGTGCACACGTGTCCCGTTTTTAATATAATAGCCCAGGTAATAAAGACTTTTTAACTGTTTTTACTATTTCCCTGAAACCTTCATTCATAATACAAGATACATAATACAATTAAGATGTTTTAGATTCAATCAGAGAGCTCTCTGCGCCTCCATAGATAGCAAGGTCTGCGAGATGTTCAAAGTCCTGAAAAAAAAAACAGTCAAAACATTCCTTGTGACTTTTTCCAAGAAAAGATCTGTAAAAACAACTTTTTTTTTTTTATCAGTGTCTTCTGTATCAGATCAAGATGCACGTTTACTACAGGCAATATGATGCTTGCGTATTGCACAATACATCTGACCAGGAAGATAAAAAAATAAAAGTTATCCTTTTCCTCCACACAAAAGCGTTCTTGATGCTTTGTATGATTACAGTTGATTCACTCATCACATGGAATGTTTTTGGTTCCTTTTCTGCACTCTAAACATCTCACGACCCTTGTTATATATGGAGGATGAGAGAGCTCTCGGATTTAATCAAAAATATCTTCATTTGTGTTCTGACGATAAACAAAGGTCTAAGGTAATTAGAATGATATGAGGGTGAGTAATTAATAACAGTTCAATTTTGAGCAAAGTAAATATTTAGGATGCTGCACATGTTTGTCTAAACTGTGCTACTTATTCAAGATCTTTCGATTAATATCAATTTTTCAAAAGGAAAGAGCATTTATATTTAATCATTTATTATATATTTATATATATTATTATTATATATTTATTTAATCATATATTTTAATCATTTGTAACGAAGTAAAAAAAAAAAAATTTAAAAATAAAACTGACCCTATAGTTTTTGAACAGTAGTATATACAGTACAGTTCATAAAAAAACATCTACTCTAGCTTGTCTCCAAATCTAACTTTGTAATAAATGTGGCTTTTTAAACCACAAATACTGCAGGCTCTTTGACAAAATTGATTATGCTCCTCTTTTTTGAGTAACAGCATCTGCGAAATGGATAAATGTAGCATAACCAAATATTTATCTGTGTCTGTTCTGGTTACAAGAACAGCATCTAAAAACACCTGAACAGTATTCGAACTAAAAAAATTCTTATGTTGCAAAGTTTCATGTCACACACCACCGCAGGTCTCACAGTTTGAAAGCTGAAAACTGATGCTTGACTTATTATGCTTGGCTTAGATACATTAATTCATGAGTTTTCATCAAGTAGAAACGTCCTTGATGCTTTTAACGGGAATAACAGTCATTTCGCACTATACTGCGTGGGTGAAGCAAACGCTGAATTATTGGCTCTGAGGATAAAAATAGAATTTCATTTTCTCAGTGACAGAAAAAAACAAGCAGGACACAAAATACATGTGAAACATGAAGCAAAGGCGGTGTTTGTTAAGAGATAATACTAGATCATCTTGAGGTCTGACTGCCACAGATATAGAAAGCTCTATTTACTGAAATACCATTACGCAGTGTCACAACGCCCTTCAATCAAAATCCCACAGAAAACAAAATGTTTCTCATTCGAATGCACAGTATAGGAAACCACCTTGACTGAGGTGTGCGTTAATTGGTTTGTCAAAAACAAGCCAATATTGCAATTCAGTCCTGCTACTGTGAACAACACAATCAATATTCCTTGTTTTTATTCCCAACCAAAGCTTTTGACAACTCATACAGAAATACTACTTGCTTATTTGCAACTAAAAATCATTTCCTACATGGCAGAGATTAAATATACACCACTGGAGAACCAACTATGACCTCCATATGTAAATTAAACATGCAACAGTGCATTACTATAACTATATAATGCAAAGAAACATCTACATGTGAAAGTGCATTTCAACCCAATTCAACAGAGACCTTCACCAATATGAATTCCTGCAGTATTCATGTTTCTAAGCGATGCATTCCTAGACTTCTTTTTCCAGTGAGGCTTCTTTTTTTCCCCCCCACAAAAACGGCAGCACAGATTGATTGCGAACACAATGAAACGAGTTTTGTGCAGTAGGAAATCAAACCTCTTTGAAGCTTTGAGATCATGCAGAGCTGGACTTACAGACAAACATGACATGAGGGTTTGACTCACTGAAACAGCTCTGAATTCAGCTTGGTGTGGAGGGATGCACTCCGGGGCTCTTCTGCTGAGCGAGTTTTCTCTGTGAAAAATTGGAGAAAACTCGCCGTTTGTATCTGCAGCTCCTTCTAAATGACTGAATAACCGAATCATTTATATTTATATATATATATATATATATATATATATATATATATATATATATATGTAATTGACTGTAATTGGTTACAGCTTACAAAGGAAGTCAGTACGATGATCTCTTAGATTTTTAATAGAAAAGAAATGTATAGAATGTAATTCTAATCTGACTACTTTTGGATTACATTTAGATTAATTTTGCAGTAACCATAATTTGATGTCACACATATTGAAGTAGGATAATCTTGTACTATTTTGACAAATTACATTCTTTATCATCAGCAAGAGCAGACCAATGTATGGACAGTTAAAGCTTCAAAATTAGCTGATGATAACACTGAATAAAACTAAATCATATCTTTAATGTATTTTCTTAAAATGAAGCACATTTTAACATTACATGGTCAATACATTTTACAATAATAGTTCCATAGTTCACCCAAAAATGTAAATTTGCTGCTAATTTGCTCACCCTCAAGCCAGGTGATTTTTTAGTACTATGTTAAAGAAGAGTTGAACTAAAACTAGGGTTATGGATGATTCTTAAAATGCAACTCAACAGCTACTGACATTTTAATAGTTAAAAGTTACAATAGTTACAGGTAAAACAAAATGAATACCTGTGGCTCCTGACAATACATTGAGTGAATGAGCACGGCAATCTGGAGCGTGAACTAAACAACCTAAAGTGACAAAATAATGTATAATATATTGTTTCAGTGAGTAAGTGTGTTATTAAATTAAAAGGTGCTGTATGCAAGTTTTTGACTCTTCTAAAGCATAAAAATACCATAATATGTTTGCAGATATTTAAGAAACATGCCAAGTGAACATTCTTGTTTATCTGAAAAACAATGCTGAAGTCAGTTATTCTGCTTTGAAAATGGGCATTCCGTGCCGGAAGGCTCTCTTTGTTTTGGTTCTTTTAACCCGCCCAATGTCAGTTTAGCCAATTATATTTCAGCACCCCGGGTTGCCTTGCTGGAAAACAGCATATTTCATTCATTCATTCAGAAAGGCTCTCAAAGCATGTGTCCGTGACCGAAATGCGACCTGCGGTGGATAGTAGCAGACTCCGAAATGAGACGCAGATTTAGAGTTCCACATGAGGTTATCAATTAGTAAATAATATAAATATTATGAACGTAAACATTAGGTGAGCAGGTTACATTGTAACCCCTAACCACACACTACGTGACGAGATTTGCAGTGATAAGCAATTTGTCTGTTTGCACCAGACAAAACGACAGAAATTTAAATACAGCCATTCAGAAGCACAGAATATGCACTCACTCACGAAATGGTAAGGTTTATAATCGAATTAATTAAACCTCTTTAACATTATTAAATGAACATGCTGAATCACTACAGCATGTGTTGGTTTGTCACAGTTCTAAAGTTCAATTTCAAACTGTTTTTTTTATTTTCAAGATCTGAGGTAAAATCTGCTGCTGCTTTCAGTAGTATGGCAATAAATGTCATGTAAAATAGCATTCAAACTCACATTGTTAGCATTTAACACTGAATAAAGCACATAAGGTGTACCTGAGGTGATCATGTCATCAAGTTTTCTGTTGTTCAGCTGCAAGAAATAGAAGCTGTTTCTAATATATCAATTCAAGTCGTTTTGGTCAAGTAGGTTTCGGTTTTAGTTTGGCACTGGGATCTTGCATCAATGTCGCATATGTGATATTTCACTTATCGTGTGTTTGTGTCATTCTGTCCTGTGTCTTGTATGCAGCACATGGATCATGTTTACATGCGGTTGTGTGCTTTCGTGTTTTGTTACATGTGAATGAACACGTTCTCATTGGCCGCGTGTTCTCGTCCTGTTTGATGTTGAGCCATAGTTTTTGTTTTTTGTCTATTTGTGCCATGTGCTCTCCTGTATATTGTCTAGTTCCTCCCACCTTGTTATCCTATTATTAGTTCATTCAGTTCACCTGTTTATTTCTTGATTTTGCTCCCTATTTATTCTCCCCAATATGCTCTGTCCTGGGCTGGTCTGTTGTCATCCTTTGTGTGAGTCTGTATTTCAGTCAAGCTGTCATCAAGTAAAGTCAAGTCAAGTCAAGTAAAGCCAGTTTGTGCAGTTATTTTTTTTCCCCACGGGGGTTGTTTAAGTTTTTTTTTTTGCTTTCCTTTTTATAAATAAATTCTTTGGTGTATGCAATTGGGGCCTCGCTCCCTCTCCTTCATTAAAACCCTGACAATACTATACTATATACATACTTTATATATATATATATATATACTACACTGTAAAAAAAAATGCTGAGTTCCACACAATACCTTTATGTTGTCCCAACACAAATCGACTAAGTTAACTTAATTGTTTTTAGAAATTTAAGTGGATTGAACATAAAACAATTGAGTTGTCTCAAAAAAAAAAACTTTAGAATTGTGTTGTTTGAGCTTATTTGAAAATAACAAACAGCAAAACAGTTTTTCAGTTTATATATGCTGCTTCATATATTCTTTTCATTTATTTTCATTCATTTTTTTCAGATTTGCATGGAAATTGTTGACATTAAATCTGCAGTTTAGAAACATAGGGCAGGTTAACTAATTATTATTTTTTCTAATTGACAAATGAATCAACATCCTAAAATTAGCTAAGACCAAACAACGAATGATCTTTTCTGTTTAATATAGAAATGAAGCCAACCAATGTTTCAGTGTTTGCTGAAGGGCTGCCAGTTGGGAAAGTGTAAAAGAACTAATTTTTCTCTAGTGACAACGAACATGTACATTTCTGCTTGCTCAATACATATGCAATGCTAATATGATTTAGTCAACCATTCCACCATCATATCTCATTCCCAGCACTGACTCAGTAAATATGAATCTTATTAATGCTGTGGTACATTAAGTAATCAAACCAAAGGAAGTCTGTAAGATTATACATTCTCATTTACAAAGACAAACACTGACTAGCTACATGACACAAAAAATGGCTGCTTTGGAAACATACCCTTAGGGAAAAAAAAAAAAAAAAAAAAAATGGTGGCAGCTTATTAGCAGTCTACCATTATTACAGCTATCCAACATATGGAAAACTATTCTTCGTACATGAAAGAGTACATGGATGACATGCTGTCACACCAATATCCCAGAGAGTTTCACATACTGATGCTTCACATACAGATGACACATACTGTGAGCTTCACATCCTAGCAAACCACTTAAAGCTGCAGGAAACACTTATGAAACATGGCTTATGCACAACTTACTGACAAGATAACTCAAACCTCTGGTTATCTCTTTACAGCTTTTGTGACCCCTAGAGAGTGATCAATAACCTATCATTTCTTCCCATAAACATAAAATCAATTCTAATTTACAGTATGCATTTGTGCAACACCAGCTTCACAAAAACGGAGATCATTTGCTCCACTCAAATGACATTGCTCATCAGACAGAAAGTCCCGCACCCAAACGGAACAAATTCAAATTCAATGTTTCTATGGCTGCGTAAATGAGTAAATAATCACCTCATTTTAATATTTGAGTAGTTTCAGCCTCAGATATCATGTCAAATGATCACTGACTGGTTACTGGATGCATAATGGCACTCAAAAAAATAATTTCAGGTGTTTCAGAGTCATGATGTGATTGGAGGATTTCTACAGGATTTCCATGAGATGTGTGTATTGCATTATTTAACAGTCAACCTTCATGCCAGCAAACCTTCTCTTATATAAGAATAAAGCCACATCATATTCACCACTGCGACAACAGCGTGGTGCAGAAATAACATCACAACCTACACTGTGGGTTTCTTTCCAGATTTCCCTATAGGATTTTATAATAGGGGTTTAAATTAATCAACATAACTTCATGATACATTTTTTTTTACAGTGTAAATTGAAATTGCACAGAATCAGGCCCCAAATGTTCATTTCTAGAACTTATTAGACAACAGACAGAAGACAAAAGCTTCAAAATGTAAGCTAGCATTTTTATTTATAAAGTATGTAACGGGGCGGCCCGGTGGCTCAGTGGTTAGTACTGTCACCTATGCAGGTAAACCTCACTCCTCTGACAACAAAAGGTGCTCTATCGACAGACACTAGGTTCAATGGTCTTTTGCCTCCTTGTTAGAGCAAGCAACTCCCTTGCAAAGAATCACCGGTTCTATCCCAGCTCAGAGCGGGTTGGGTGCAGTAGGACAGGTGAGTTACACTTGGGGGCTCGTCCGGGATGGGAGTGAGGTTTAGGGGGATGAGTGTAACGGAGGCCAGCTAGTGAAGTGCTATGCAGGTAAACCTCACTCCTCTGACCTCAAAAGGTGTTCTAGCGATGGACACTAAGGTCTATGGTCTTTAGCCTCCTTGTTAGAGCAACCAACTCCATGCAAAGAATTGCCGGTTCGATGCCAGCTCTGAGCGGGTTGGGTGCAGTAGGACCGGTGGGTTACAAGTACATTTAAAACAATCTTAGTTAATCAAAGTGCTGTACAAATATTGCAGAAGAATGCAAACAGATATTTAAACTCTGACACAGTGTTCGTTTTTTTAATGGGTAATGCACTGTAAAAATTATATGACAAAAAGTCATGACAACTTATGTTTTTTGTTACTTTAACTTATTTTAAATAGTTAATCAGATTTCAACAACATTAATTTTTGTTGTACAAAGTGTAACTTAATCAGTTTGATTGATTTATGTTGATTTAAGAGAATACTAAAAGTTAAGTTGATTCAACTAAAAAAATAGGAAGCAAGATTTTATTAAAGTGTGGCAGATTGTTCTATGACTTGGGTCCAGCTACTTCAAAAGCTTTATCAAACCTGTATTGCAGTCTAGATCTGGACACAAATAAGAGATAACGTGTTTGTGATCTGGGAGGATTGTGTTCATTATTCAGCTCTGTAATGGTGAAGTCAAGTGAGATTGTTTAGCACTTTGTTTGAGTATGAACAGCAACATTTTGTATGTTAAATTAAATAGATAGACAACGCAGAGAACTTTAAATAGGCATGATGTGTTCTCTATTGCGACTCCCTTAAGCAGATGGGCAATGGCGTTTTGGACCAGTTGAAGTCTATTGATTGATGAGACAGGCAGCCCGTAATAGACTCAATTGCAGTAATCAAGCTGTGATGAAATAAAAGCATGAATTAAAATCTAATTCTATTTCTACTTAGAAAGGGTTTAACTTGGGCTAGTTTTTTTAAATGTGATAAAAAGTGGACCTGACAACAGAATTGATTTGTTTATTCGGCTTTAGGCCACTATCCAAGAAGAAAACCAAAATCATTGACAGTGAATGAGCGATAGGTGATGAGAGAGCCCAAGTCAATGGAACTCAAATCAGTTTGTTTTGTATTTTGTCATATTTCACATGCAGAAAATTATTGGTTAGCCATGTTTTAAATCCTAGGAGACAGGCTATTAATTGTCATTGCGCCTGCCCTGAATGGTATGTAAAGCTGAGAGTCATCATCACTGCAATGATATGACACCCATACCGCATATACAGTGAAATTAGAAAGGGTGCCAAGCTTGAACCCTGAGGGACACCACATGTGACAGCATGGATGTGTCTAATCAATGTTGCATACATTTTTTGTGAAGTTATGTTTACCACAGATGTTATTTCACACATGAACCTAAAGCACACATAAAAAAAATGTGAGGAAACAACCAACAAATTAATTGTATTTGTGTTTTGACGTCATTCCTGCTACACTCACTCAAGCAATTAAATGTTGGGATTTTAGAAGCAAGTGCAGATTTCAGGATAGATTTTTTTAAATACATCCAAGTGTTTTATATACCAAGCAGTTATTTTCGGCACATTGACGTTGCATTTTTATGCCGCTAAACATGACGATAACAAAATAATTTGTGTTCGGTTGCTTTAGTCTTGCATACTGGCTATATGCAAGACTCATTTCTGGGTTACTCATTTAAGCATTGTAGTTAAAAAAATAAAATAAAATACACAAAAAATGTATCTCCATCTGTATACCTCAGCAGCCAATGTGAATCACACAATCAATAAATTTAGAAAAACACAGCAGAATCACATTAATTGCTAACCATCATTTCGAATAATAAAATGCAATGGGTAAGTTTTCCTCCAGGCCAATAATTCATCTGATATCTTGGACTGGATGTGATGCAATAAATAGATTAAAGTGGATGTATGTATTCTGAGATGTTCAGTACAGACGCAGATCAGCCCTAGACTCAAAGCAATCATATCAGAGAGTCCTACAGGACATATATCTTGAAGACTTCGCCTCTCCCATCAGTCTCTTTCAACATTTAGGCTGTCTTGAATTGTATCAGGCATTTCTTTGATTAGTTCCTCTCACTGGCCAATCCACCTTTTCACAGGAACAGATTAGGTGAAACACTGAATGCATACAGACAAACCTCTCTAAATCACTTTACATGTGAAGCATGCGTTCTGAAGGGCTTATGGGTTTTTGAAGATCACATTTTGTCTCGTTTTATGTTAATTTCACACTATACTCTTCATTCATTATAGCAGACTAGTAGAGAAAAAAGCTGACTAATGGATCATCACTTTCCAGCTGAGCTGTAATTAAATTAGGTCAAAGATTAACTAAATGTACAGTTATAAGAAACCACCATTTGGAAGAAAAAAAAAAAGCACTCAGATGAGACTTGAAATGGTCAGATGATAGCTTGAATTATAGGCTATGTGTTGTCCAAAAAAACCCTGAGGAAAAATATTACGTGAAAGAATATGCACTCGCGTCTGGACACAGATTTTATTATAAGCTTATTTCTTGTTCGCCTATACATAAAAACATTGATATATCAGTTGCTAGATCTGGTAGCATGAGGACTGTGGACTGAAATACAAAATAAATAAAATTACAGAGTAAAATCTGATGTTTGGTTATGTCATATATTAAAATTGTATGTATATTAGAATTGTTTTCAAATTAGTTCAATTTCAAGTCACAAACGCATCAAGTAAATTATAAATACTTTTAAGATTAAAGTCTTGTATCAAAAAGCAAAACAATGCTAGACTTATGACTGATTCTTGATGTAATGATCAGTAAATAAAAATTGGTCAGTCAAAAAAAAACAAAATCCTAATATTTTTGTATTAGGGGTCACTTGAATGCCTGAGAGTCTGGGTAGGGGGTCTGAGGCGGGTCAAATATGTTTGACATTTCCTGCCCTAGATCCATAAAGCATTCAACATCAGAAAACAAGACCACTTTGTATGAAGACAGAAAAAAATCCCAGCGTTTACGCCGTCTATCAAAACCAAGACATAATCCGGCTCGTCATACTCATTGGAATGCACCCATGACGCCCCAAAACGCTTTCTATGTAGTATGTAGGCAGCTGACTAGGTTTTAAGACGCAGCCCTGGTTCATCGTGCATTCCAACAGATTGACGCGGAAAGTGAAGAGAGCAAACTGACTGTCCACTCGTTTTGCCAGATGCAGGTCAATCCCGGAGATGTCACAGCACCCACAGAAGGCACACACATACGTCTCTTACCTTTCCCTCTGGTCTCTTTAGCCATCCTGCGTCTTTGCAGTTAGTTTGGACAGTACGCACGTCTCTTCTCTCTGTCCTTGTCTGCACGCGGGAGAAGCGATTTAAAGTCTACGCGCGTTTCATGGCTGAAGATGCTGTGGAGATGACATGTGAATGTGGGAGTATCCATGAACGCGGAGAGAGATCCTCGTGTTGAAGTACGCGCGGACTTGGGGCTGTTTGTATGTGTGCAGACTTTGCTGTTGTCTTCTCCCCTCCTGTTGAGCTCGAGGTGTGATGTTCGACTGCCTCCAGTGGCACTGCGCGAGCTGCAGTCAACTTGGAAAACGCCAAGCGTATTAATGCAGGCTCCAGACCACCCGCTGACATCTATTAGATACTTATTTATTCAGTTTTGTACTTTAAAAATTTTTACACTAGCGCCTCCTTAAGGATGTTACGCAGACCGTAAATGACATTTTATTGACAGGTAAAATAATGGGGTAATTGTTGCACTCCTTTAGCGTTTGAACCGTGCAATTCTTTTAAGTTTTGTTTCCAAACACAAGTTAAAATGAAGTTACCTTTTATCATCATTGCATTTTTGGTAATTTAATCTACCGGAGTGTGATTTTTAAAGTCAGAGAAGCTAATTAAGGGCACGAAACATCACAAAAATACATTAAATCAATGACCGATTTGTTCATTTCAGGCAAGATGCGCCATTTTGGAACGAAAACGTGGCCATCGCGGTTTAAAATGGCTCTGAAAATAAAGCAAGCTAATTTTTAGTTTGCTTTCAAGAAATTTGTAATTCTACTTTAAAATTAAATGTTTAATTCAATTAGTTTCATTATTCTTTTTTATGTAGCCTATATCAGGGCTGCACAATATTTGGAAAATATGCACTAAGTATTGTTGAGTAGGCTATTGCGATAATATTTCTAGTGAAATCATATTTCAGCAATTTTAAAAATATATATGCAATGATCATACTAACATACTAACAGGCAATATTATTCTGATATAATTAACTCAGGTAACAAACACATTTAAACAATGAGGGACTGAAACCTCTGCATATATTCTGATTGTTATTTGCTTTTGGACTTTGGGCCAGTCTGGAGAAGTGGATATTCAGATAGTAAGGCCCCATCTGATTGGTCAAATTTGGATAAAATGCACAAAACACACAAATTCTTGGCACATAAAATAAATGTAACTTATCGCAGCTCTCTTCGATATAAATATTACATACCATTATTGCGATAACGTTTTTTTTTATAGATATATATTGTGCAGCCCAAAATATGTTTGTGTGTAAACTGTAAATCCAGTGGGGAGGTTTTCCCAATGACCTGTTTAAAGGTCAGAAAATTTTTGCCTATTTTACATTAAAAAAATAATAAGTTAAAAATACAGTATAACTCTTATAGAAAGTATTATACTACTATATTAAAGAACAAGAAAGGACAAGTTCTCGGATACAAGCGGCCAAAATGAGTTTCCTTCGCAGGGTGGCAGGGTGCACCCTTATAGATAGGGTGAGGAGCTCTGTCACCCAGGAAGAGCTCGGAGTAGAGCCGCTGCTCCTCCACATCGAGAGAAGTCAGCTGAGGTGGCTCTGGCATCTGTTTCGGATGCCTCCTGGACGCCTACATAGGTAGGTGTTCCAGGCATGTGCCACCTCGGGATCCCCCCGGAGGAGCTGGAGGAAGTGTCTGGGGAGAGGGAAGTCTGGGGTTCTCTCCTAAGACTGCTGCCCCCGCGACCCGGCCCCAGAAAAGCGGTTAAAAATGAATGAATGTTTAGTGTTTCTTTACAATCTGTGTGACATGACAAGCCTTAAAACTCCTCTGAGATCACATTTGAAACTGCTGCAAAATAACCCACAGGACAACAACAGCCAAACAACACTGACAGACAGTTGCCTTAAAAATCCCTAAAGTGCTTCAAAATTTGGCCTACAGTATAGCTTCCATTCAACCGCCTCTGTGATACAATGAACAGTTGCATAGGGAGGCCAGGTTCAGGCCATGCCCACCGGCAAACTGTAGATCTACACTGACAAAGCAGAACAGCAAAAGAAACTGTGCAGCAGAAAAAGAGAAATATAAATACCTCACCGCTCCAAACAACACTATATCTCCCCAGTCCTATAGCAGGATGACTGTGCAAAATGTTAGCTGATTCATAAATCATGATGTCGCGATTCATCTTCAGGACTTTAAATAACCAACTCCATCACAGTCCGTCCAACAGCAGTTCAGCTGATTAATGTGAGATTGTAATGATTATAAAATGAGTCTTGTGCTTGCGGTCAAACATTAATTGAGTGGCAAAATTAAGGCAAAGTATGGGCCGTTCACAATAATAAACAGGTTCAATTTGTGTGTATGATAGAAATGTTTGTCCACCAAGTTATACTCGGCTGTATACTGTAAAAAATGATATGATCAAAAAGTCAGGACAACAATATTGCAATAAATTAATCAGATTTCAAATGTACTTTTTAAGTCTGTTTAATTGATGCAAGTTGAAATAACTTGTCAAATTAATTTGCATCAACTTACAAATGTAAAGTAGGAACACATTTATTACAGTCTAACGTAAGGCATTGCTGCACATCAGGGATCCTAAATAACTGTTCTCGGATAGCTCTAAATAACTATTGACGAAGGTGACGTCTGGAGTTGCTTAGTTCCAGGGAACTGCCTATGTTGCATTACCAGACTCCTTTAGGGACTTGGTCTGTTTGAAACAGTCAATGACAAAAAACTTCTGACTCCGAAAATTGCATGAGTTTCTGGTACAAGCAGCAGCAGAGAAACAACAAGCAAAAAAGATGGATTACTTTGATTACACCAAATGGGTGCAGGAAAAATGTGATAATTCAATTAATTTACCCTTTTCATTTAAAAGCAATTTCATCCATGGCACCGAATACAATGTGCCAGGACAAATAAATGCTTGGAGTCATTTTAAAACATTCATTTTAATCATAAATTAAATCACTGAATAAAAAGCATCCATTTGTATTCAAAAGTCAGTCCGCTCTCAACAGAAATGAGTACAGGACTAGAAACTCTGCTCTAACCAGTGGCTTCTATATGAGGAATAAGTCCCATATTTAAAAGTATGAAAATGTAATACATGGGAAAACACACAAAAAAATATAAACCTGGGTATTTCAATGTTCAGTTCCAAAAAATAAAAAAAAATAAAAAAACTGAATATGAGTATTATGTTCAAAAATATATACCATGCAGGAAAAATATATTAAATTCAATTAATTTATCATTTTCCTTAAGAAAATTATAAAGCAAATTTATCCAGGGCACTAAGTACAATGTACCAGTCCAGAGAGATGTTTGGAGTCATTTTAGAACATTTATTTTAATTATAAATTATATCATGATTATAAATACAACAGGTTTCTTTCATCGGAAATAAAAACATAACCAACATCCCAAACTAGCGACTAGATTCCCACAGTCTCACAGCATTAATAACATCGGTTCATGGCATTTGTGCTAATAGTTTGCTTTTGGCACAAATAAGTAGGTTGGAAGAAACCTGTGACAACCAATACTTTTTAAGCCACACAAAGCTCTCAAAACACACAGACCCTCAATTTTAGAAGCCTAAACTAGTTATATAAACTGTAGCTGTAGGTGTTTACATTTTAACACACATTGCCCCATAGAAAGAATTTGTTTGTAGGGACTAGTGCACTCTGGGTCTGTTTGTCCTTATCAAGTACATTCCCAGAATACCAGCACAACATCTGGACTCATCAGCAGGCCATTTTCCCCTCAGGCTCTTGACACAAAAACCATAGCCATACACTAAATACCTCACCTTTCCTTGTTTGATATTGCTGGGGATAATTAGCAACATATGGAGAGCCTAAAGAGTTTAAAGACAACAATTAGCATAGCAAAACAAAACATATGTTTTAGAGAGTATGAAATGTGTCCAAAAAGTAAATTTTGATGCAGAGTTAAGTAATGCATCCGTTAATGCTCATTCAGGAAGAGCTTAGTCTGAGTGATCCTGATCTTGTGTGTGAAATCAGTACAAATCTCATCATTCGCAATGCATTAATAATGTAGAGGCTCTTTTAAGGCTTTTGTCTTGGCTCAATAGCAACAGACTAATGCACTGACTTATGCACAAAGAACGGTGTATGGATTATGTCACACTGATGTGACATTTGTTAGTCGTGTGTGGAAAAAAAAAGCATCTGTTTGTATTTAAAAGTCAGACCGCCCACTACGGTTTATACATTATAACAGAAATGAGAACTGAACTTCAGTAAAAAAAAGAGCTCTAACCAGAAGGTTCCCATATTTAAAGCACATATAAATGTAATTCATGGAAAAGCATACAAAAATACAAACCATACAATGTTAAATTCCTCATAAAAAAAAAAATCTGAATGTCATTGTAAATAATTTTTTATGAGTAGCTACTATGACAGTGATGTGGATGGAGACTGAACAGGCTGGAGGAACTCTGAAGTAAAAACCGCTTCTGCGTATTCTTCACAAACATCCTGGAACTCTGCCGCCACTTCAGCCAGAGCCTCGGACATTAGCTCATCAGCCAGACTGAGGGGAAACAACAAAAACAGGAGTTATAATCTAACCGTACATAATGCTCAGGTTACATTAAAGGGGACCCATTATGCAAAAATCCCTTTTAGAAGTGGTATAAGCACAATTGTGTGGCAACAGTATGTGAATATAGCCAGGCTCTACTGATAAACAATTATTAATTCTATTTTTTTTTATATAATCACACTTAAAAAAAGAAAAGAAAATAGTTTTGATTGAAATTCTCCTTGGAGAACTGTAGTCTCCGTAGACTGCTTTCTTCTGGGCCACTTCTTTTGACGTTTTCAGTTTTTCACAGAGATAACATTAGTCCTGTTTTGAATCGAATCTGCCAATATGCTGTTCTTTTGAAAAGAGGTCTGGGAGCACAATCTCATTTGAATTTATAGCAACCGTCACCAAAATAGCACAATTTAGATCCAAGTCTAAAAGGGGCCATATCAAAGACTTATACAACATTATTTGTGTGGTATTTTGAACTAAAACTTATTTTACAGCTTGTAAAAAGGGGCATAATAGGTCCCCCTTAAAGGATAGTTTACCCAAACAAAACGACCATTTTAAAGTTTGGATAAAATATCCCTTGTAAATTGTTCCACCTCTTTTAAAAATCTAAATAATTCTACATTAATAAGCATGTAACTTAGTATAAATGGTTCATTCTCAATGATCATGTTTGTTATATATTTGATATTGCATTGTTACTAACTACAGCATAAAGTAACATATATAGTTGTTTCCATTATTTTGAATCAAGCTGAAATAAAATAAAAAAATGAACTTATATAACAATAAATGAAAAGAGTCTACATGAAATGACAATATGAATGTTCACCTACTATACATCTATTTTGTAACTGCATGTTACAATCTCAGCTAATCTGTGCCTATGTTCCACTATAATATAAAAATGTCTGACTTCTCTCTAGTGACATATTCTTGACTTATCCAATTATTTAGAAACTCGTCTGCACTAATATATTAACAACTAATGGATAGAACCATGTTTCCACCCTACATTTGTTCAAAAATCTGTTACATGCATGTATATCATAGGAGGTAAAAAAAAAAATTTAACCAATTGTTTTTTTAAATAGAAGACTTCCAGCTATATATCTTTTTTTTTTAAGTTACTAAAACATATAATAAATATGTTTTTGTTCAAAATTAACAAAACTAAAGTATATCCTCTCCGTAGGGTGTGTTGTCATATCATCAGTCAAGTAGATGGTGTGGATATGCAAAATGGTAAATCATTAGATTTAATAAAAAAAAAATAAAAAAAAACACAAGCAAAAATGGAAAGATGAAAGGTGAAGAGATTTGAAAAGATTTAAAACTGACCAAAATGCTTCCTTTTTAATGCACATTAATCCAAATCCAATGCACAGCCAAAACAACATTTTTTTCAACCATTAGAGAGGAAAAAATTAATTTAAAAAACTGATGATACAAAAATGAAAGCTAAAAAAAAATGATATTAATAAACAATAATAGTATACATGTTTGTGTTAAGTATGTCTCTATGTTGAAAAGTGTGATATTTTGTCTGTTCTCTCAACATCAGAGAATAAAAATGCCTTCTTTCCATCTTAAAGACAGCGGTGAGATCGTTTAAAATCTTCCTTTCAGGCAATTATTAAACTTCCTCCGAGTTCAGAGCAGAGCTACCCAGAGATCAGTCTGTGCTCACCCAAGGCCTTGACTGTCTTCAACACTCTTATTACCCACAATGCACCACAGACTGACAAGTGCCCACACCAGTTCCCAGCAGCAGCACTAATTGCCATGACATTTCCCATCTTCTCTATTTCTCTGGAATAATAACCACTCCGAGTCTCTGCGGTGCATCACTGACCTCTGCAAAAAATAGACCCTCAATTTCTTTTTATATCTGTGCAATAACTCATACTTATTTTTTTCCAGCTGCAGCACACAGCAAAATAAAAATAATAATAAAAATAAATAAATAAATAAAAACTACTTTTGATTCCTCGCTTTCGTATGAGATTTTTGCAGCAATTCTTCTCGCCACCCACACAGCCCATGGCGCATGGTTTAAATCTGACAAATGAGACCTAGGATCAGATTCTGGGTTTTGTTTTCCTTCTCCTTGCTGTTGTTAAAAGTGTGCTCTCTGTGGATTATAAGGACTTGATAAATATCCACCGCACTGCACCAACTTAAAAATTCTGTTAAGTATGCTAATGGTGGGGTGGGCGTGCAGGAGCACTAGCCGAACAACAAAGACGCTTATTTGCACAGAAGCACGCTCTACATTAGCACCCATCAAAAAAACAGAGCTAATATTTACATTTAAAATGGCATCGTGTGCGAGGATCATCATAGCCGCGAGGCAGTAAACAATCACAACTCCTACTTGCTGTGTCACTGTGGGAGACGCACTGAGGCTTATGACTAATCTGTTGCTCTGGGTGCAAATAGAAGAGCTGAGCTTTTAGTGTTTACGCATCCAGGAGCGTGTCCTAAGCACAGGCAAAGTCATAATGACAATAACAAGTGTAGAATGAGATAATTTAGATTAGATGTTGATGGGGTATGTGCGCACTGTAGCTTCCTTGATCACATACAGGTAGTTTTTTTTTTTTTACTAAAGTCACTGCTTTAAAATTCATATAATGGCAATTAGCGGCACGGTGGCTCAGCGGTTAGCACTGTCGCCTCACAGCAAAAAGGTTGCAGGTTCGAGTCCTGGCTGGGCCCGTGTTCTCCCCATGTGCTCCTCCAGGTGCTCCGGTGCTATGCAGTCCAAAGACATGCATAGGTATAGGTGAATTGGGTAAACAAAATTGGCCTTAGTGTATGAGTGAGTGTGTGAATGTGAGAGTGTATGGGTGTTTCCCAGTACTGGGTTGTGGCTGGAAGGGCATCGGCTGCATAAAACATATGCCAGAGCAGTTGGCGGATCATTCCATTGTGGCAACCCCTGATAAATCAGGGACTAAGACGAAGGAAAATGAATGAATGAATAATGGCAATTAAATGAACATTGGGGTGTGTCTTGATTAAGTTTTGTAAGTAAACTAGTCAAACCTTTACTATTTTTAAAGATATTTAGGAAAAACGGGCCTGTGTTTTTTCCATTTCTGCACTATATCGCATTTCTTGCTAATTTTAGAATATTATTTAAATGAAATGTTCAGTAAGTGATGCTAATAACATGATGGTAAATCTGGAAATGTTTTGTTATGTTGATTTTCAGCATTAATTGCTGCAGTTTGAGAAATAACAAGTCCTGTGAGCAGTGCTAACAGGTTTAATGCAATATTGTGTTTGGAAATAATGTGCAACATGCACTTAACCCTAACCTGTTAAAACAAATTTGAGAGAAAAATACATTTGGTGAATCAAATATGCCATATTAGGCTACTTCAAGCTTTTTATTGTCACTCTTTGCATCACAAGTTACTACATTTTGACAGAACTAATTATTTGATTTGACAAATGTTAGTTTAAAATTCTGCACTGTGGCGAAAAGTGTTTTCATAGTCATAAGTAGGTATTGATTAATAGATAATTAGGTGTGTACTCAGTTCATTTGTATGAAAAATAATAAAAGTTGTTGGTGTTATATGGCATTAGTGTTCATTTTTATTTTCATTTAGGCTAAGACGTTAGCCTTTGCTAACAGAAGACTGACTGAAAACACAAAGAAAGAAAATGGCTAAGCTATCAGAATAACGGGAAATGTTTCATTTGTCAATTTTGGATCTGTAATATAATGTAAGTATATTGAATGACTAGTGATAAAAAGTTTAATAAAGATTGAAAATATGATTCTTTTTATTCTATTTTACTCATTCTATTTGACACACTTATTATCACTAATATTAAAAATGAATTTAAAGGAGTTCAACCCACTCTTGAGCGTTTTATTAACATGAGATGTTTTTTTATTAATGAAGTAATGGTTAGAATCAAACCTGTCTGCTATTGCCCAAGGATTGAAGCTCCCCAGAGCCTCATGGGAGATCAGGCGCAGGAAGGCATCATGGTTCTCCCTGTATTTCTGGATACGTCTCTGCATGCTGGCTGGCACACTCAGGTAAACCCCTCGTGTGCTTCCCCCTCCGGCTGAGACTGGATTACTGGGGTCATTTGGAGTTAAAGACTCATCATCTAGTATTAGCATGTCTGGTGCAGCCCTGTAAAAAAACAAACAAAAAAACTCAGTTGGTCAAACAGTACATACTACTCTTACAAAAAAAAAAAACTAATCATAAGCATCACATGAGCTTCACATATTAATCATATGTGAAACACGTCAAAACATTTAAAACATATATATATACATATATATATATACATATATATATACATGTATATATACATGTATATATACATATATATATACACATATATATACACACATATATATACACATATATATACACATATATATATACATACATATATATACATACATATATATACATACATATATATACATACATATATATACATACATATATATATATACATATATATATATACATATATATATATATACATATATATATACATATATATATACATA
>CAIGQV010019070.1:15527603-15540145 GCA_903798115.1 Danio jaintianensis | reverse complement strand
AAAAAAACGTACGTACGAACATACAAAGCTCCAAGAACGCTTTTGTGCACCAAAAAACCTGTAAAAACCACTTAGTTTGCCTGATGTCTTTTGCTTCAAATTAGAGTGCCCGTTTACTATGACCAATAAAAATACAGATAAAATTATTTTTCCATTTTCTTTTGGTGTAAAAAAGTGTTCTTGGAGCTTTGTATGATTACAGTTGCACCACTGAAATCACATGGAATGTATTGACAACGTTTTGGTTTTCTTCAGGATTTTGAATGTCTCAGGACCATTGCAGTCTAAGGAGGATGCGAGACCTAAAAATTTCGTAATTTGTGTTCAAAAGCAGAATGTCATGAGGGTGAGTAATTAGTAACAGAATTTTCTTTTCCGTTTTTGGGTAAACTAACCCTTTGAGTCAAGAGGACAAGTGTGCAGAGCATTGTGGAACTGAAGTATACTTTGGGCTAGTCTTGTAGAGTCCATGCCTCAGCGGGTCAGCTATGTTTTGGGAGCACACAAAGAACCAATATCCAGGTTCTATCCATATTTTGTCTATCTTCCAAAAAAACGTGCAGATTCATAAAAAAATACTAAGGACATAGGGTCGAAACATTTCATATCTAATTACCCCATAACTGCTAAATAAGCAACATCATTGAGATTTATTGACGCTTTAAACAGCCACTTCAACTGTTAATGGAATTAAAGACCGATCCAAACACGATCACAACAAATTAATAGTCTAAATTAATATTCACACTTGTTTCAAGTGGTACTAATGTAAACATCTCAACTCCTCTTCCATGTGACCCGAGTCTCATGTTTGGGACATTTGGAGTTAATCAGACTCTCAGAACCACAAACACTCTCCATGTCCATATTTAGCAGCAGAAGTAAGAGACACCTCACAACTCCCATTCCGGGTTGCCTTTAATACAAATATTGGACGCAAGCTCAGTCTAGACACTTAAAGCGCAAGGCCGCCAACAGCGCACAAGGGCCATTTATTCTCTAATGGAACATTATGGGGGCCGGCTCTGCTATTGTGCAATCACTTCCCCTTTACTGGTCCCGCAAGGCACCCTCTTTGTGCGACTAATAGAATACTGCTCCAGCTAACAGCTACCTCAAGCGTTTCAGGCATGCTGTGTCATTCTGGAGAAGTGAGGAATTCAACACCACCAGGAAAATAATGTCAAACTTTGACCGGTTGCACAGTGTGACCAGAAACAGCAAGAACGGGTAAAGGGACAGTCAAGGTAAGCACCCAAATTAGGAATTCAAATGAGCAGGAATCCATTGTTTTAATTTAGCTGCTTAGATATACACAAGAAAGGTCATACAAGGTGCTGAAAGAAATGTGCGCAGTTCTCTAAGAAGAAAAAATAAGGGAACACATGTATAGACAAATGGACAAAGGCTTTCCAGGCTTCTTCTGTCAAAATAAGCTTGGCGAGGCACGGTGGAGAGCCAAAAATAATGACCAAATTCCACCCCTTCCTCATGTCAACACCAGCACAATCCAAAAAAAAAAAAAAACCTGTCAGCGCCGCATGTGATTTATGCGAGCAGACACAATGCTGGGATGACTTGTGCACACGCTCCGGTGTTTTTGGCTGATAGCATCATGAGGCAAAAGGAAATGTAAGAGAATTTATTCTTAGAGAAGGTTCAATAATAATGAGGTGGCAAACAACAACAGGGAAGAAGTTAACACTGCTAAAATAAAAACTAAGTGTCACAGCATGCACGAAGGGTGATTAGAAGGTTTAAAAGAGTAAAGAGAACCATTTGGTGAAGAACAAACGAGCAAATGAGTCTTGTGAACCAGTTCTGTCAATCAAAGGTTCATCATTGGCATCACATAAGCTTCACATTTTAAAATCACAAGTGAAAAGATGTGTATTAAACCCACAAAATGTATAGCTTTGAAACATTTTTATGTGGGGAAAAAATAAATATAAATAAATATAAGAAAATGTTCAAAAACCATGTGTTTTTCATCTGTTCCATGTGTACCCCATGTTTTTCACATGTAAGTTTACAATAAAACTAGTTAGTTATACAGTAGTATACAGTACATGGCTGAAAAAGGTTGCAACCAGTATAATCTGATTAAAAAAAAAAAATTCTTTTGAATCATTATGAGAATGATTTAATAAAAGCAATCACTGAATCTAAATGGGGCGTCACGGTGGCGCAGTGGGTAGCATGTTCGCCTCACAGCAAGAAGGTCGCTGGTTCGAGCCTCGGCTGGGTCAGTTGGCGTTTCTGTGTGGAGTTTGCATGTTCTCCCCGTGTTCGCGTGGGTTTCCTATGGGTGCTCCGGTTTCCCCCACAAGTCCAAAATCATGTGGTATAGGTGAATTGGGTAGGCTAAATTGTCCGTAGTGTATGTGTGTGAATGAGTGTGTGTGGATGTTTCCCAGTGATGGGTTGCAGCTGGAAGGGCATCCGCTGCGTAAAACATATGCTGGATAAGTTAGCGGTTCATTCCGCTGTGGCGACCCCGGATTAATAAAGGGACTAAGCCGAAAAGAAAATGAATGAATGAATGAATGAATCTAAATGAATACAGACTTCATGTTAATAAGGAAATGTGAAGTTAAAGATAAACATTTTTGTAACAAATAATGTTTATCATGCATTTTAATACTAATTTACTTATTTCTACCAAATATTTTCAAATTGTCAAACATTTGTTTTCAACATTACAGATGTGTCACACAAATGACTAATCATTTTAATTAAAAATCATTGCAAAGGAAAATAACATATATAATAAGTATATATACAGTTAAAATGTGATATTTTTTGAGTAATTGTCCTGTTGTAAAATAAAATCTCATAAATAAATCTCAAATAATAATAATAATAATAATAATAATAATAACCATTGCTGTTATTATTATTGTTATCACAGTTGTTAATGTTATTATAAAACTATTTAATATAATTATGAATTATGAAAAAAAAACTAAATTACTATTATTATTTCTCATGTCATGTAATATTCATTTTTTATACTTTACATTATATATTTTTCCATTCTAAATACTTTTTCCATACATAACGTTGTATAATCAAACGTATAGCTTCATTAAATACTGAAGCTCTACTGAGGGAAAAAAAAGAATGAACCAGACAAGCAGCAGACCACAGGACAGACGAACACTGTTTGACCTGAACACATCAGGAGTGATAGACAAAGACAGCTGCAATAAAGTTGAGCAAACAGAATTGAGATGTGTAAAAGTCACGGGATGACATTCTGGATGGTCAATGCTCTATCAATATTCAGAAGCCAGAGATTAAAACCAATAAAGCCAAAGGGCTCCAATTTGCTGTGTTTCATCCAGTGAGAGGCCTTAACCAGCAGCAAGGTTACCGTCAAGCAGGGAGACGGAGATTAGCTGGACAAGGTTAGATGGAGAAAGAGACGGAGAGAAAGAAAAAAAATAGACGACTGTCAGAAATAAAAGGTTAGAGAACAGAGAATGAGGATCAAACCAATAGGCACAGCCTCACCATGGGCCCTGCATTGATCTCTTTGAGCTTTGAATGAAAAGTGAGGGATCACACAATCTCTCAGATGTGCTGGTTGCTTTATAAAGACCTCCAACTCCCATAACCTCTCTGGGTGGACACAGGACATTAGAAAATATCAGCGCTTATCAGCTGTGTCTCCTTTATTATTCTATTGCTGATACTCCCGCATTAGAAAAACTCTTTCAGACAGAGTTTGTGATGTAATATTCAGTAGCACTGTACACCAGTTATGGGAGAAACAAAGTTTTTTACAGCTTCAAAACAATTGAACCAATTGCTTTGCAAAATTATTTACTGTTTCGAAGCTTTCAAAACACTACATGCTGTTGGCCAAAACTGTGTAAATGCAACAAGAGCTATTTTCTGTTCACCCCCAAAAAAATCCAAATTTACTCACTATTTACTGAAGTAATCTAAACATTTATGAGTGGCTTTCTTCTATTAGAAAAAAAAGAAGATATTTTGAAGAAAGCTGAAAACCTGTAACCATTGACTTTCATAGTAAGAAACATTTTTCCAGGTTTCCAACATTTCTTTTTTTGTTTTCCACAGAACAGAAACAAAAAAAAACAAAAAAGAAAAAACTTAAACTGGTATCAACTGGTATTTTCATTTTGGGGTGAACTATTCCTTTAAGAGTCTGCATAATACGCATTCTTTTATCAATTTTAAGGCTTATATTGTTTATTCCATTGTGGGCTCTGCTAAACAGTACAAGATACTGTTAATTATTATTCCTTTTCATTTTACAAATGTGTCAATAAAACGCCTACAAACTGATCTGATATCAGGTAAAAACTATGAAAACTGTTTCACATTGATTTTATGGTATTACTCAGTTTGACCCAACAGAAAACCATTGAATGTTTGAAACGGTAATGACGTAACGAAGCCCCGTTCACTGAAATCACATGACCTTACCAATTTCCTTCAAGCTCTGATCCACTGATTTGAAACAAAAGCTTCATAAAAGTTTTGAAGCTTCATGAAGCAGTGATTCAAAAGCAGCCAACACGACTGTACACAGGCAAAAATAAACACGATAAATGCAGCAAAGATGTCTGAGCTAATAAGACTTTGTTTTCAGAGAATATATCCTTTGTTTGTTTTCTCAAACCAAAATATTTTTTTCTTGTTTTACCTTTAAACCTCACAAAATTTTGTTAGATTTACACTTTAAACAACAAGAAACTACTTGACAGAGGGTAATACTACAAATTAAAAATACAGTTACATACGATTAAACAAAGTTTTTGAAGACCTTTATGGTTTCTGAGCAAGGGTATTTCATAATGAGTAACTATTCCTGTTTTTATTCATAATTTGAGTGAGTTTTAGTTTGTTTTTGTTTTCATTTTTATTTTAGTTACATTTTTACTAATTTTCTTGTGTTTGGTCATTGTTTTGGTTTAGTTTTTCATATGCCTATATAGTTTACTAGCTGAAATGTTCTTTTCTGGATTCTTTTGTCCTACAAAATGCCTTACGTTAATAAAATCAAACCCAGTTCAACCTGTTCCGAATACCATGTCAAATTGAATAAATAAATAAATAAATAAATAAATAAATAAATAAATAAATAAATAAAAAGAACAGAATATCAGGATCCACATTGGACGATTTCTGTCAGTGCATTGTATTGTATTGTATTGTGAGAAACACTGATGTTAAAGTAGTGCACTGAAATGGCCTGGAATGGAAGAGGAGTGGCTGGTGATTTCAATGCTCAGATCGCTCCGTTTGATGCTTTTAGGGCAGCATCAAATGACACTTGACTCCAAAACCCACTGACAGAAAAATCAAAACAAATCACAGAGGGAGAAAAAGCGAGAAGCAAACACACGTATTGAGTTTCATTACAAATCGGGCATGATGATTGATTATGCTTCGGCAGAGCTTTTTAGCTTCTCCCCCTGGCCCCCGAACATCCTCCAACAAGCCAAAATGCTTCTCGGAATAACAAAACCAAAAAAAAAAAAAAGCTAAAAAGCTAAGCCACACTGGCAGCTTTCTATTGTATTGCAGTAAGGGCTTTTTTGCAACCAGTCGAGCAGTGACAAATGAACTGTGGGCAACATTCTGAATCAGAGTTTAAATCCCCAATTGGTTTGTGTGTGCCATTTACAAACTCCACAGTGTTTCGGTCTCAAACAGTGTGTTGTCCACACAGGTAATCAGAGATTAGACAACAAATAATAAGCTCTGCATGATAATCAACATCAGTGGCCAATACCCGCTCCTCAAAAGCCCCCAGACGTTGCCCCCTCTAGTGGCCCATTTCACACGCAAATACATTTTTACTGGTTTCCCAGCATAAATCCTCTGTTCGGCCTTGGCCTTTCGTTGCTGTACTAAAAGCCGAGTAATTACCATAATGCTTTGCATAATTCATTTTCCACCAGTTTTATCTTTCTCTGCCACATCCGCCCAATAATCGTCCATTCTGATGTAAATAAGCTGCTGTAAAGGATGTAAAACGTTCGTCGAGAGTTTGACTGAACCATTAGATTGACTCTAATATATAAAACTGTAGCATAAGGAGAAAATTAATGACGAAGGCTGGAAGAATGGATGACATTAAGAGAGAGCTGATGAGTATATTGACTGTAACTTTCTGAATAACAGTGTAACGTCCTTTTATGCTGCTTTTCATTGAGAAGCGGTTGCCAAGTTGTCATTATGGTCCTCTAAAGCCTGATTTATACTTTAGCGTTGAGTGATCGCCTTACGTACCCCTCGGCGCATATCCCTGTGAGCATTTGTACTTCTGTCTGTGCTGCTCTGGCAATAACATAAGGTGGATGGATGCAGATATTGGATGCAGGATTGGTCAAGCTGCAAAAAGCTTTCTATGACTGACATAAGTCAAAGACATAAAATAAAGTGTTAATAGCCAGTAGGCAACTTTTCATCAGCATCCAGAAGTATTGTCATATTCTTGTCTTTTAAAGTAAGGTGATGCCTCTGTGTGTAATTTAAGTTGCTTTGGATTGATACAAATGCCATGACTAGTAATTACAGTGCTGTGTAAAAAGCTTAGTACACCGTTAAACCATGTAGGCCTTACTTTGTAATGCGTTTTTTAATGTGTACTTGATTTTAACTGGTCCGTGGAAAAAATGAACAAGATTTTTATAGGGTCCTAAACAATAGGCAAAAAAAAGCCCCGCCCCCTACTCAATATTCCATTTCAATGGAAAGTACATCAACATACTGAAATTAAAGTCTCAGCAACTTCCACACATGGACTTGAAGTAATCTACATTATGTGGTTTTTGCGTAAAAAATACAACTTTTTTGACAATATTGCCAATATGTCCTTGCTGAGCTTAAGATTTCTTTTAAAACGTATTTAAAAACCTATCAATCCCAAAAACAATCTTGTATTGTGTATCTGTCCCGGCCAGCCGCCAGAGCCTTGATGCCTGCGTCTCTATCAGTGACTGCAGCACCCAGGATTCCTCCAGAGGATCTTAATCGCTCTCACAACCATCGCTCATGTTTCAACACAGACAACACAAGTGAGACTGAAGAATAGTCTCCAGGTGCAGCAACATTTTAGAGCCACTGTTTTCTCTCAGCATTAGGAGACTGTCTGGGGATAAATAAATCTAAACAAAAGTTCAGATCAGGGGCAGTGAAGAGTACCTACACCCCACACCGGCTCCATCCTCAGCAGCCCGTGACAGCTCACCCAAATACCCATAGTGAACGAACACACTCTTAGAAATAAAGGTACAAAAGCGGTCACCGGACCGGTACCCTTTCAAAAGGTACACTTTTGTATGTAAAGGAAACATGTTAGTACCTAAAGGATCCACAATGGTACTTTTTAATTAAATATTAAAACCTTAAGGGCCCATATTGTAGCTTGAAGGTACATATTAGTACATAATAATAATAATAATAATAATAATAATAATAATAATAATAATAATAATAATAATAATAACCTATTAAAAGAGTACTGCCTCAGTGCAAGTATATATAAAAGAATAAAACAAATCTCCATCTAGGTGTAATCTGTGCTTGTGGTTACTGTCTGGGATGTAAAACGGCTGTGCAGAGGTAACATAAATATTACTATAAAAGGATTACAGTGCTTGTCCATTCGATCTGTGATGGTTCCAGATTGAAGTCAGAGCCTTTTTTTTAAGGACAAGGAGAGTTAGTGAAGCATGATGCTTACTGACCTGAGACCAGTGAACAAATGCTCAACACTGAAGCACTCTTTCATAACAGATATAGCCTCTACAAAAGAATTACAAAACATTGACTACAAAAAGAACAATCTCTAATTGTTATTAACTAAATATTTGCAGTTATTGTGTTAATTAATATGTAATATTATTACATAAATACATTATATACTAAATTCTTATGCATGTAATTTATGGTATATATAAATGATAGGTTTCACTTTATTTTTTTAAATAAGCTGTTTTTACTATAGTAAGTAAATGTAACCAGGAGATTAAAATAATCAAAAAAAAAAAATGCATTTTCTACATGTACAAGCACTTTTTTGCAGAAGAGTTGATTTGCTAGAGAAAAAAAATGAATAGCAATGACAAACAACTAGATTAAATGTGCTTTTTGATTGATTGATTGATTGATTGATTGAATTTAGCATGCTGTATACAAACTTTATCAAACTTCACAGATAAAAAGCAAACATACTGCATTAGTACACAGCAATAAATATTTAAATGAGACATATATTTCACACGGATTCACACTCAAGACATTTGCAACTTAATATTTGGGGCATTCTGAACAATTCGCCAATATGGATTCAGAACAAAATCATGCAAAAACATTCCACATTCAACACTAGACTTTATTCACACACCTACATCTCAACACTAGTTTGTTCTCTAAACTGACATGCTCAAAATCCTTTACCTCAGTTGTCGCCTTTATAAATGTATTTACCACATAAATACACGTAAATGTAAATTATTGAAAGTTCTGTTGATCATTTTCGGCAGTATGTAGCAGACAGAATGAACACTTGAAAAGCTTGTAGACACTGCAGTAATTCCCTAAGATTAGACACGAGATGATGCTTTGAAGTCTGTGTAGACACTGTGCTCCTACGTCAAGAGAGCCAAAGAAAGCGGAGGCCGAATGTTTACACTGCATTCACAGAGCCGAAGGGTCTCGCTAAGAGCTGAAGTCCAACAGGAGAACTGCATTTTAATCTTCTAATGTATCTATTGAACCTGTTCCACTAAATTTCCCATCATGCCCCTCTGGCTTTAATAAGCTCTCACGCCCTCAAGACTGTCCCTTTTTTTATTATTTTTTTATTTTCCTCATTAATTTACTGAACTGCAGCTGCTGCCAAAGCTTTGAGCAGAAAGAAGCACGGTTCCCACTCACTCTTGGCAGAACTACAGAAGGAGGAGGTGGAGAGAGAGAGAGAGAGAGAGAGAGAGAGAGAGAGACTGGTTTTAACCAGCAGATATTTTAAAATTCGATTTCCTTGTGGCTGTTATTGAATATTCCCTAAACAGACAGATATTACAGTGCGAAAACAGTCTGGTCAGTGTACTGTTCCTTTGTACTTTACCTGAAATTGGGACTGATCCCAATGTGACTGGCGTACAGGATATGTGCCCCCTATTTCTATAACCATTCAGCGAATTCAAGATTGAGAGCACAATACATTTTATCTGACCATTATTCAATTCAAGTTTATTTGTATAGCACTTTTCACAATAATTATTGTTTTAAGCAGCTTTACAAAAGGTACACGTTATTGCAGTACAATAAAAATCTGAATATTTAAGGTTTTATTATTAGTTACTACTAACTTTAAAAAAAAACATTAGGAAATTGGAAAAATCAACCTAGCACTCTTCAGCAGCATTTTACTCACTAAAGCCCGATTTATACTTCTGTGTCCACTGATCAACATACCCCACACCACATACTAGGGATGCACGACATTGGAAAAATATATATTGCGATATGAATACAATTTCACCAGATAGCTTGAACAGCTCTGTTTGGAAAGTATTTATTCATTTATATTGATTATTCTGTAGGAGAGTGAATCATGCATTAAAATATAATATATTAAAAAACAGAGACAAATACTACAGAGCAAAATTAAAAGTGAAATATAGAGTTTTTATGGTTTCTGGGGAGTCTAACAGTATTCAGGTACAGAAATTGAAAACTAAAATCAAATGTAAAACAACACTATAGTCTTCTTTGTATAACTAATCCAATAAAATAAATTGCTATTAAAGTTACAAACGGTACAATTTCTTGTGCCTGAATGCTTACACATTCACAGGCCTTAAAAACACACTTTCACTCCATTATAGTTGGACACGTACAGTGACTTCACAAATCTTGTGTGTTTTAAACTGTGACTCTTGGTCAACTTTAATCCAAACATTGCATATCCTGCGACTATTGCTGATACGCACATTGCGATATCGATGCTGAAATGATATATTGTGCAGCCTTACAGGGCTGATATTGCAATTTTTTTTCTGCAATATATATTGCGATATGCGAGATGATTTTAATAACTATAAGAAAAGAACTCATAATTTTACATTGTGATCATTTATTAGGGAGTGCGTAGAGAGTGTGTTTGTTATAAAGTGTAATAACGGTTTAAATCCTATCTGCCCAATCGCAGTTTTAAAGTCACTATTGGAGAACATTCATCTGAGGCAGCATATTTGTCATGTGGTGTTCCCCAGGGATCTATTTTAGCCCCCATTCCTTTCTCCTTATATATGCTTCCTCTGGGCTCTATTTTTAGAAAACATGGTCTGTCTTTTCACTGTTATGCGGATGACACCCAATTCTACCTGCCGTTAAAACCAAGTTCAAGTGGGCTAGAGACTCTTATGCTATGCTTATTGGATGTGAAAGCCTGGTTGTCTCTGAAGTTTCTCAATTTTAATGAGAGTAAGACTGAAATAATTCTGTTCAGCCCGTCAAACTCTTCTAGAGCACCGATAGTTAATATTGAAAAATCTAGTTTTTCTATGAAGCCCTGGGTAAAAAAATCTGGGTGTTATTCTGGATGATGGCTTGAGCTTTGACAAACAGAGAAATGCAGTGGTTAAATCCTGCTTCTTTCAGCTTCGACTCTTAAAAACAGTTAAATCAATTCTATCTAGAAAAAATTTGGAAAAAATAATCCATGCTTTTATTATCACTAGGTTGGACTAATGTAACTCACTACACTTGGGGATTAGTCAGAAAACCATTTACAATTAGTTAAAAATGCTGCTGCAAGGCTTTTAACAGGTACCAAGAAACATGACCACATTACACCAATCTTATGCTCTTTGCACTGGTTGCCTGTGCACTAATCGAGTCACTTTTAAAATTCTTCTCTTGGTTTTTAAATCTCTAAATGACCTGGCACCTTCTTATCTGTCAGACATATTGATTGAGCATCAGCCTGGTCGGTCTCTTCGGTCATCTAACCAGAGATTGTTATGTATCCCTAAGTCGAGGCTGAAATGCAGAGGTGACCGTGCCTTCGCAGTAGCTGGTCCTAGGTTGTGGAATGCTCTGCCTCTCTGTATCCGATCTGGTTCATCTCTGTCTGTTTCTAAATATAGGTTGAAAACTTACCTCTTTGATTTGGCATTTTATCAATGAAAATTGTCCGTTTTAGCTATAATTTTATAATTTTATACTTTTGTTTGTTGTGATGTGTATTGTGCAGCACATTGGTCAACCTCTGGTTGTGTTTAATAGTGCTATATAAATAAAATTGACATTGACATTGACATAACCAAATTACAAGCATAAATGAATACAATAGAAGAAAGATAGAAATGAAATAAACAGTGCTTTGTGGTTTTCTAGATATTCTAACAGTTCTGAGGTAAAATGTGAAATAACAATGCAATTAAATGAAAAATATCACTGTATAGTCTTTATTGTAATTAAACATACAATTAATCTTTGTTAAAGCTACAAATTTTATAGTTTCTTGTGCCCAAATAGTTTAAATTAGCATGAAATCTTACAAAGTCATATGCCTTAAATTAATTTGTTTCTCTAAATAAATAAAATAAATTAGTTCTGTAGTAGGGGTTCAACTTTGCTTGTGTTTCCTGGTTAATTATAATTACAACTCAAAATTGCAGATTTATTGCATGTTTGCACATTGCGATATCGATGCTGAAATGATTTATTATGCAGCACTACTTTATTACAATCACTAAATACAGTATATATATATCACTACCTTGGGTGTACATTATTTATTAACAATTCAACAGCTTGTTATCAATTCATCCCTATTTATTCAGTCTGCAGTCACTCACCCAATCTCCACTGGCTTTTGCAGGAGGATGTCAGCTGTACCGGGTGCATTCTGGGCTGGTTTGGTCAGTCGGATTGGTTGGGGTGAGGTTGGCCTGGAGCTGGAAGTATTCCTTGTTGCATCTACTGAAAAACAGGAGCTGTTACACTGCTGCCATCTGGTGGGCATTGCTGTCACGTCAGGCAAATAAAATGCAGAGCACATACTTATCAGTCTCTTCAGGGACAAAGTAGAGAGATGCTGAGACTGACCTTCTGATGGTCCCGAAAGGACACCTGATAACTGCTTTTGTCAGTATTTCTGTCTACTCTGAAATGGGCATGAATGTGAATGACTATCATTGTGTGTCCTGTGACTCACCTGTGCCTCTTTCCCAGATGAGAGGGTCCGAGTATGAGACCATGGCAAGGCGCCGACGCACTTCGTCCTGGTCTCTCTGGGAAATAGAATAGAGCTTTGTGAGTCAGGTTTGTTTGTTTAAGTTTAATATTAATATAAAATAAAAATGTATACAATATCAGAATCAAAAATAACTAATAATTAATTGCAAAAAGTTCGGCATTATAAGATATTTTTTAAATGTTTTAAAATTAAGTAATGTTTTTAATCTACTACAGTTATTATTACTTTACATTCCATTTGTTATAATGTAATCTTTACCTTTTAATTATCATTATTATCATTTGTATAA
>CAIGQV010019070.1:15508640-15527203 GCA_903798115.1 Danio jaintianensis | reverse complement strand
ATATATTATAAATGTAGTGATAATTCAGAACATTTGAAATATTATTTTGATATTTTTATAGAAAAACATAACAACATTAATATTATACTTGTCAGAATACTAACACTTATTTTTAATAAATTGTTATATTATTAAATACTTTTTTGCTTTCATTTTGTAGTTTATTAATGTGACTGACTGGCTGGCTGGCTGACTGACTGACTGATTTGTTTAGTCTACTACATGACAAAAAAAATCATTCCAAATCCTATAATCAAAGCCTTTAGCTCCCACACACTGACCTCCATCTCCTCCATCCTCAGCAGCATGCTCTCTAATGTGGGGCCCTGCAGCTTCCTCTCAGCATCCGTCTCAGCATCCGCCTCAGCCACCTGTTGCCTCTGCATGACCCACAGAGCTTGAGCTGTGTCCTCCAGAAGATCCTCCAGAGGAGCTTCAGTCAGCACGTCTGTCCTGCCCTCAGCCTGAGCATTTACAACACAGAATAATATCAAGATCAATCTCTTCTACTTCAAACTATTGCTTAAGATGTTCAAATGGATCCTCCTCATGGTTTTTTTGTTTCATGGTATTGAGCTATCTTACAATAAATATAAACTTCTCTGAAAACATGCCATCTTTTTTTATATTTCATGTCAAAACTGTTATAGGTGACTATTTCATATTTCAAATTTGGAAGAAATGCCATCAGTAGTTTGTAAAATAAAACAACAAAAAAAACAAGTTTTACTATAAATTGTAAATCCAGAAAACTGAGAATTTTAAAGTTAAAGGCAACATTTTTAACCCTCCTGTGATATGTTTTATTCGATTTCAAATATTTGCCAAGTGATGTTTTACAGAGCAAGGAACTTTTCACAGTATTTTCTATACAGGGTTTCTGCAGGTTTCACCAAGTCAAATTTAAGTCTTTTAGACCATCAAGGATGAAATTTTCGACTTATATAGGGCTAAACGCTAAGGAATTAAAAAAATAGCCCAGTATAATTCTTTTTACTTGCCAGATCAAAAAACTAATTCTAATTAGTTATTTCTTAGCCACATTTTAAATAACGTGTCAAAACAAGCAGACCCTAGTTGTATACATACTAATTTTAAAAAAACTCTATAAAATAAAAACTTTAATAAACTAAACGTATGCACAACAAACTATTATAATATTAATTATAAATAGAGTTTTGCTAAAAGTTTTATTGAGACGTATTGTTTGTGATTGGATATGTGTTGAATTGATTGGGTAGCTTTACATAAACAAAGAAAAATTAAGACCTATTTAAAATGATTTAAGACCTACAAGACAATATTTCAGTGAATTTAAGACTTTTTAAGGCCTAAAATTTAGTTTTTGAAATTTAAGACATTTTAAGACCCTGCGGACACACTGTTATAATGTTGTTCTTCTGGGGAAACTTTTATTTCTTTTAGTTTGGCTGGAATAAAATCAGTTACTACATTTTTTTAAACAATTTAAGCTCAATATTATTAGCCGCCTTAAGATTTTTTTTTTAATTGGCTACAGAACAAAGCACCGTCATATCCAATGACTTGCCTAATTATCCTAACTTGCCTAGTTAAAATAATAATCTAGTTAAGTCTTTAAATTGCACTTTAAGTAGAATAAAAATAAGTAAATATCTTTCAAAATATATAGAAAAATATGATGTATTTTATGGCAAAAATCATGGCAAAGAAAAAAAAATAGAAAATAGTTATTAAAACTACTAGAATGTGTGTGTGTGTGTGTGTGTGTGTGTGTGTGTGTGTGTGTGTGTGTGTGTGTGTGTGTGTGTGTGTGTGTGTGTGTGTGTGTGT
The DNA here is from genome assembly GCA_903798115.1 of Danio jaintianensis. Lineage (NCBI taxonomy): Eukaryota > Metazoa > Chordata > Actinopteri > Cypriniformes > Danionidae > Danio > Danio jaintianensis. The sequence continues at coordinate 15,525,391 of CAIGQV010019070.1, read as the reverse complement.
GTGTGTACATTTCTTTGTTACGTGAATACCTCCAAATTGAATATTCACTGCAAAGTCTCAATGCTGTTTCAAGAATACAAGAGTGAAAGACAGTGCGAGTTTCTCACCTTATCTGTAACCTTCAGCCGTGCTCTCAGTCTGTCACTTCCTGCTCCAACCACCCGCTGTACAAGCATGAGACAGAAAGAAAGAAATGCTACAGACAGAATCCACACACAACAGCTGCTCACAGTATGCCCAAAAGAAAAATAGTCCAGTGGTATACTTTGTATTACAAGGGATTACAACTCCTGCTGACAGACTAGCATGTCAGACATTATTTAGAAAAATAAATAAATAAATCTTCAGATTTGTGTGTTTACCTGAGCTTGATCCAACAAAGGTTGAATCCTCTCTTTAGCAGCTCGCTCGGCTCTCTCTGCCCATTGTGTCGGAGAGCCCACTGTTGTCCTGCCATGTCCATATATTAATAAACATTAATGTTAATTTTATATTTATATAAATCATAAAAAATAAAAATAAAGGCCACTTGAACATTCTCAGATTCAGACTTACAGTATAGTTACGTGTTTGTGTAAAAAATTATTTTGCTGTATTCTGCAAAGCACTAGTGGCATCTCTTCCAAATTTACAATAAAAATGTTGTCATTTTGAAAAAAAAAAAAAAAAATCTGCATTAAATAACAAAAAAAATGCAAACACAGGCGTTTATATACATTTTCAGAAAACTCAATACCAATCTTTTCACTTCAGATGAGATAAGAAATCAATATTTGGTGGAATAACCCTGATTTTCAATCACAACAACTGAAAACATTTGTTATTTTGACCAAATGACAACAGTTTTATTTGAAATTTGAAAGGGGATGTTATCAGACATTTATAAAATAAAACAAATATTAACGTTTTACACAAACGCATACCTAATAATAAACTCAATATATTTTGCTTTATTCATGTATATAACATATAAAAAATAGCTTTTTCAAACTGATAAATTGTGACAAAAAAAACTCAATCTTAATTTCCAGCTAGTTTGTCTAGATGTGGATTTTCCTGACATCATTATTCAAGTAGCCTCATCGCAAATGGGTTATGTCAATTTTCATTTGGTCAAATTAAATTGATTGCACCCAATGACATTTAGTGACAAAATGTTAACAAAATTAAACAAGGAGCAAAATCCATTTTTTGCATGTACGGTTCATTGAACCACTGGTTAAGTATAATAATGAGGAAGCTGCTGCTGTACCAGAGTTTGTTAATGCGGTCAGCCTCTTCTTTACTCAGATGATTCAGTTCTCTCAGTCTGTCTGCAGTTACACGGTCCAGCCAGGCTTGTCTATCGCAAATAAACAACAAACAACTACTATAGTTCCAAATTCTATGGGTGAGCATACAGTACAACATTCGACATGTGGTGTACAGTAATGTGAGCACTAAAATTGAGGATCACAGTGATTTATTTAAAAAAAAATAATCCTCATGTATCCAACTTTTTCCTATATGCGTTGCGTGAATTATTGGATTAACTTTCAATAAGCTGCACTGTCAAAAATGCTGGGTTCCAAATAATATTTTAAGTGTGTAAACAATCATTGAAGTATTTTTTTAAAACTGGGTACAACAAGGTATCATTATTCTCCTCACAGTTCTTCCATCCAATATTAAAAGGAAACTTGATATAATTAGCAAATTATTAAATTTTTGCAATATTACACATATATGATCAAAATTTAGAAAAAATAATCTGGAGGAACAAAACATACAGATATGCTTGCGATACTAATGTTGGTAAAATAATAAAATTAACATTATTTTCAGAATGGAAAAAAGTTTAAAACCCAATGTAGCTCTCACTCGATTTTCACTATCTGCAACTTTGTTTAAAATGATTTGTTTCAGTTCTTTCATTGAAAGTTCCCTAAAACAACAGACGTTCAACCCGTCATTTGAAACACAGAAGTCAAAATGTGTGGAAAATGGTGATCATATTACATTTCTTAGGAAATAAACCTTAAATAATTGAAACCGAGTGTTCCTGAGTATACCTGAGGGCTTCATTTTGAGCCTGTTTCCTGTCAGGTGATGAAGGACTGAGCTGTGTACTGGATGTAGTTTGTGGCTTCTGCTTTCCAGGGCTTTTTTGAGGTGAGAACAGACATCTGGGCTCTGGTCGGTTGGGCGCAGCACTACATGTGAATATATACATATTTAGTAGAAGAACACAAAGGTGCAAGCATTTCAAGTGTCATATCAAGAGGGCAGGATGTACTGACCGCGGGCGTGGAGGAGAATGAGGGGATGTTGGGATCCAAGGCACAGTGGACTCTTTCTCGGGAACCTGGTTTTCCCTCAGTCGTGATGAGACGGTGGGCTGCTGGAAATTGGCATCACGAACATGACCGGCCTGCTGAATGAGCCATAATGTGGATTTTATCACTTTCATTATTTTTGGAAAAAATTTATAAAAAAATCCAAGATTTCTACAAACATTCACAATAGATTAAAGGTTTGGGGTTAGGAACATTTTGGTTTTATAAAATAATTATCTTATGGTCGCCATGTACTGTAAAACACAGTACAGTGTACAGTGAAACAGTAATATTGTAATATTGTGAAATAGCTGTTTTTACTCTAATATTTTTTAAAATGTATTTTATTCCTGTGAATTCCTGTCAATTTTTTGTTTCACATGATCCTTCAGAAGCCCTACAAACCTGACAATCTATATTTTAAGAAACATTTATTTTACAGCTCAACAGTCATTAGGAAACTTAGATCATTTTTAGGATTGCTTTGTATTTTGTATTCAAAATAACAGTATATATTCCAAATATACATATTTTGTAACAATAATCAACATATCATTGCTGAAAGCGATATTTAATTAAAAGAAAAAAAAATCTGAACAATTGCTCATCTCTTTATAAAGTAAAATAACAAAAGCCCTGCTCAGACTGTGCGATTTCTGCGACAAATTTGGGAAATCCTAAAAGATTTGTATAGTCCTAGGCTAAAATCTGTGGTCTCTGATTGTTGGTTTGACATGTTCACCGACAGCCGCTTAATGGGCGTTGCGATCAGATTTTTCCTGCAAGTTTTAGAGGAGTCAGAAGATTTCAGACACTTTCTTGCAGTGTGACTTCAGCTTCTGCGTGCATTAAACCAAGAACCAATAGGAGCGCCAAATGTGATGATGCAATCAGGAAATGTCAAAATAGCTTTTTTCTGGTTTTATTATCGAGACACGATGTGAACAAAATTACCGCTACAGTTTTTTGTGAGGTATTATTTGAGAACATGGGATAGTGAAAGTGACACGGATGGATGACGTTGAGTTTTCTTGCATTATCGTGTTTGGCGCATCTTGATTGTCATTTAGTCAGATATTATAACAATTGAAATCTTACAGTGTGACATGGGAGTCAGTTTGTGCTACAATAGTTTACGATTATTTAAAAAAATAAAAAATAATATAAAATTGCACAGTGTGGGGTGGGCTTTACTCTATTAACTAAATAAACGTTTAATAAATTGACAATAAAACTAGTTCACCTTAACATGGTCCTGGCCAATAGCACTGGTAGTTTTGTTGGTTTTCTGTGCTTCTGCCTCTCTTAGTTTTTGATGATGGATGAGGCTTTCTAGCCCTGCCTTCAAAACCTCATTGCGCTCCTTCAGCAATGCCTGTGAGGTCCTGTGGGATTTTCCTGACAGTCTGCTGCCTGAATACATTAAGAAAATCTCAGATTTTCTTTTGCAATAGCCTGCAATCAAATACCTGCACAGGAGAACCAGCTCACTCTACAAATCACCTTCACGCGAGATACATAATTCAAGACTGATTTATATATTCAGTGATAACTGTCACATTTTGGACAAACAGAGTCACTCAAAAAAATAAAAAAGAAAGTATTGCAGTGTCATACAGGAGTAATACAGTAAGCATAGGGTTAGATGGTTTACTTCATACTTGGATATAGCAACTAATAACAAAATAAAAGGTAATTATTAACAATTAAAAAGGTGGTTTGCTTAATTTCACAAAAAATGTTAAATAAACCACATAAATGGTCTACAATTAATAATAACAACAAATTGTAGTCTATTGACATCACTAATAAATACAGCACCAAATATGTGACCCTGGATCACAAAACCAGTGTAAAAAATGCATTGTATTGGTCAAAATAATAGATTAAATTTGGATTAAACTTAATTTGGATATCTTTAAAGGTTTTTCTTTTTTTAATAGTATCTTGGCCACATAGTGTCCTATCCCAACAAACCATACATATTATTTATTAAGCTTTTGGGTGATGTCTAAATCTAAATTTCTACAAATTGTCACTTATGACTGGTTTTGTGGTCCAGGGTAACAAATGTTTTTGCATTTGTTTTTTATAGTTTTTTTGGAGAATGAGCATCACCCTGATCATCATAACTCACTAGCTGGCTTTTTGGCATCAGCTGGTTTTCGAGGTCTCCGTGAGTTCCTCTCAGCTGGGGCTCTGGCAGGGCGGGGAGGGGACATGCTGCGGGCCCTGACCTGAATGGAGGTCTTTTCCACTGGGTTAACATTCTGCAAATCCACATCTCTTTTTTTGGTGGTCTCCTGCTTGCTCAAAGCTGAATCAAGCGTCTGAGCGATGAAAAATAATACATTGTTACATTTTATGTATTTGTTTTTATTCATTTTACATTTACATACAGTGTGTATTTAATTCACCTCTAATTTCTGCAGGATGTCGAGGGCTGTGTCTGGTACGGCAGATCCTTGTCCCACCTCTACTTTGGCGGAGCAGAGAGAGAGCTGGCGAATCAGCTGACCCAGCTCTTTGCAGTGGGTGGGCACTCTGTTCTCCATGGGGTCCGACAGCTGGTTGATAAAAACCTGCATGGCTCTTACAGCTCCCCGGTGAGCAGCAGCCAGCCGCTCCATTGGCCTGGACTGAAAAAGGCAACGACAGAAACATTCGAAACCTCTATATGCCTTCTGATTCAAATATCAACATGTTTTGATGTTTATTTGTTGAGCAAAATAAGTTTTTGCTACCTTTTTAGTGTGTTTGATATTCTGGGAACGTAGCTTGTCCAGATCCTCCTTTATTTCTTTAACCTTGAACAGAACATCAAAACCGTTCAGTTGTAAAACTCTAAAGCCTTGTCATCTAAAAAAATGAAGTCATTAAATTTCAAAAAAGCATAGTACAAGAGCTGTGTTGTTTTACGTCCATATGCATATTCAAAACTTTGGGATAGGACTAGTTGAATACATGTGATATATTCTAACTGAGCCGAAGGTAGTTTTGATAATTACATTGGGTATTATATTGTTGAATGGAGCATAAAACAGACAATTCTTTAGAAAAACATATGTCAAAATGGTTTATATATATTTCAAATGTGCTAGTAATCGGATTGGAAAATTACTACTACATTTATTATTAAGTAAGCAAATAAATGGTCAATAATTATGTCAGAAATAATTATTTCACATTCGCTACAGATTAATTACATTAATTAGCCCTACAAAAAAATCTAGTAAGCTTTTCTTTTGGCAGTAATTTTGTGTATATTTTCATAAAATTATTATTCATTTTATCATGGAGGGTAACAGCTGCTTCACAAAAGCAAAAACAAAATCCGTTTTAGTCACCATAACCCAAAAAAGTCAGTGTACAAAAATGTGCCATTACTGTGTGTATGTAAACTGCAGTGTTTACAGACCTGCTGTTGTAACACATAGATCATACGAGCAGAACGGGCCGCCTGCTCCTGCCGCCGTATCTCCATCCTCTGCTTCTCATCAGGCTCCAGAGCCTCCACCACACATTCTGCAGAAAACACCACGTCAAAATCTTGAAAAAAATAAAAAATAATTATACATATAGATATAGATATATATATAATTATGTACATTATACATTTAAATACTCCATTATATTACATGTTTAATTATTTAAATATTTCAATTATATCACATATTTCACCTTTATTAGCCAACTGCTCTACCCTTTGAACATACGTGCTCAGTTCTTTCTGTAATTTCAGGATCTCCTGTGTGAGTTGAGGTTCACCTCTGTTGACCATCGGGTCTTTAATGGGTGTTTGAGCCTGTTTAATTTGGCTGTTGGTCTTCTGAGGAGTATACACAAGCACACGAGCACCGGTTTTTATTTGCCTTCTTGGACCGCCCATCTTTGGGGAAACCACATGAGGAACGTTATCTGTAACGGTTCTTTCAGGGATAATGATCTGGGATGTTTCTTCTTGTTCGAGGGATGAACAGTTGATGGATTCCTGTCGTTTTCTTTGTAGATCTCTCTTGGCGAGTCTGACAGCAGCCTGCAGGCGCTCTTCTGACAGGACTGAGAGCCGTAAGGAGCTGCTGCAGCTCTCCATATCATCCTGCCTCTCTGTACGGGGTAGAAGTTTCTCTATCACGATGGGAGAAGGGGGTCCCACACGGGTGGCTCGGTTCAGGACACTGGGTGACAATGCACTATTGAACTGAAGCTGTGATAACAAGTGTCATAATCAATGAGAATAAAAGAGAAGCTGATTTATTAATATCAACATCTTGTGGAGTATATTCAGTTGGAGTTTATAAACACACAGTAGTCAACATTTGAAGTGGATCAAAGACGTTCACAATAGTCCTAAGAGAAGAAATTGGGTTAAAGTTGGGTTTTATATTCGCACATTAAGACTTTCTCTTTAATAATATAATTTCAGAAAAGTATTCTTCGCTAATTCTAGGGAAATCGTAGTAGCAGCCAATGACTATCAAAGTACACAGTCAATTAAATAAATAGTGTTAATGTTGTTTTGAAGCCATACATGCGATTTCAGACCGAATAATCAAAGTAGCGTGGTAAACAATGTAGGGACCGTGTCACGAGTTGTCACTAAACGAATGTGCCAATATAAAACCAACTATACCTCAATGTGACAAGAATGGCTGGTGTTCGTTAGTTTTAGGACAATTTTATTTAAAGGTTTTGATCCTCTTCAAATGTAGACTACTGTATACAGTGCGTTAAAGTGTATGCAGTGTTTATTAGCAAATGTAACGTTATACTAAACTTGTACTTTGTGAAATTTGTGTAAACAAGTTACCTGTGTTTGCAGACCAGCAATCTGAGACACCGAAGAGCCTTTTTTAATCCATTGACGGTTCAAAGAGCCCAGTTCACCACTTGTCATAGCAGAAGCTCTTTGGAAATCTGAAATCATCCTGATAAAATCTTACTTTGTGTGCTGTATTGGTAAAAGAAATTCATTCAACTAATTGCAAATCCAATTTGAGTAATCCTTCTCAGAGCAGCCTAACTAATTCTCTACGGACGGATCCAAACGATTACAAAAAGCGATTGATCTATCCCACATAAACGCATAGTTAACAGACAAACGACAGATAAACCCGTGGTGAATTTTAACGTGACAGCCAGTTGGTTAAGAGGAGATAATATAAACGACAGATGTGTTTGTAGGTGTTCATAGATATACGGTAGGTGTTAGGCGGTTTATAATACCGCCATGACAACAAAACACTTCTTCATGATTGACTATCAGCGGTTACAAGTGAGTTAAGGCGGGCTGGCGCCCTCTTTCGGTTTGAGTTGCTACTTGCACTTCAGTGTTACATGAGTGAGCCAGAGGTTGAATTTGTTTAAATATATTTTGGACTGTGAATATTTAAATTGTGTATTAAGAAAGGGTGGGGTGATGTTTTATTTTAAAATATATATATAATTTTTGAATACAAATATTTCATTCAACGAATCATTCAAAAATGTTCTTTAGTGATTAAAGTTGCATTTAATAGTTTAGCATTGTATTGCTAAATAAAGGGGAAAATAAGTTTTTGTTGTTTTGTAAAGAAATTAAATTGAAGATAATTTACATTTCATCAGTGAATATATTTTTTACTTTACTTCTAAACTTAAAATTGCTCATTTTAAATATTGAAATATTTTTATCTATTCGTGGTTCTTTTTTCAAAGAGAAAAAAATATCTATTTATTCATACAAATGATTCAATAAAAAAAAGTTCATCAAATAAAAAACGGAAATATGTTTGATTTTAGGCTTGAAAAGCTATGAAAATTGATCAATTCTAAATTTATCATGTTACTGGTGGATACAATGGAAGTTGAATGAACACAATAACAGTAAAAGTTTAGTGCAATATATTTCAATAAGAGATATTTCAGGCATCAAAGCAATAAGTGTAATGCAGCAATAAATGTATACACATTTATATATAATAAAGGCACACATTAAAATGTTGTTCAATGATTTATTTACCAATTTAAATTCTTAAGTATTTTAAAACATTAAAGCAGATACTTTACTTGCACTGAATATGCTTTTTGTTTAGGCCTATGTTTGATTATTTTATTTTAGGCATATGTTTATTATTCCCAGTGATGGGTTGCAGCTGGAAGGGCATCCGCTGCGTAAAACATATGCTGGATAAGTTGGTGGTTCATTCCGCTGTGGCGACCCCTGATTAATAAAGGGACTAAGCCGAAAAGAAAATGAATGAATGAATATGTTTATTAATGTCTTTATCCCTGTCTTTGCACCAATTTGTTCATATATATATATATGCTCGTACCTGTGGCACTTATATTCCACACTGCTGCTCTCTGCCTACATTTACTCCTCAATAAGCTCATGCCAGTCACCATGGTTACCTGGTCAACCTCACTCAAGCGGTGCCACTGCCACGGAAAGGAGACAGAGAATCAGAGCAAATGAAATATGGCACACATGAACAGAGCAAACATCGAGACAGTCTACAAGCCAGGCACATTATGAGCTGTTCATCAAATCAGGGCATCAGGGGCAGAAATAGAGAAAGGTTGGCTTGAGGGCCTGTCTGCCTGCTTGCCTGTCTGTCTCACAATCAATTTATTATTATTAAAGGGATAGTTCACCTAAAAAATGTTTGTTGTTCTAAACCTGCTTTATTTCTTCTTTTGAACAAAAAAAGAATCTGAAAACCTGTAACCATTGACTTCCAAATTAGTTTTTCCTATTATGGACGTTTGAATGGTTACAGGTTTTCAGCATTCTTCAAAACATCATAAGCTAAGCTGTAATTATGAATATATTTCTTATGTTAAGCAAGCATTTAGATGACCACCCTGTACTATTCCAGAGCTGGGATGTTTCTACAGGCTATGGGTGATGGGTGGGAAGTTACAGCTTGCCCATTTCATCCTAGTGGCTTTGGGAGATAATGTGATGAGTGAGTGTGTGTGTGTGTGTGTCTGCGTGTGTGTGTTATGTGTGCCGCTGAACTGATATACTCCAGTGTGTGCGCTGGTTGTAGCTAGAAGGGATACAGCTGTGGCTGGTAGTTAACAGTAATTATTTTTTCAATTACCCATTTATTATTTTTTATTAACATCTACCCCTACCCCAACCCTAACCCCAACCAACACAGTAATGTAAAAACAGTCCTGAGTATTATGCCTTTTATTTATCCATTAAATTGTATTTTATTAACATCTATTCCTACCCCAACCCTCACAGTAATGTAAACATATTAATTATTGTTGTACAGTGTCACAAAGATGATGCTATATTGATGTAAGTATCCGCAGCTGAAACTTACTCAGGGTGCTCAGACTGACACCCCTGATAAAGAGGTGAAGGGGTGAAACATTCAGGCTGTGTGGATGAATTAGCTACTTGGCATCTGCAAACAGTGCTAAAACTGTATTTGATGGTTTTCCCAGATGCCTCGGGCGATCGCTGTGTAAACAAAGTGTGTGTGATTTGTTTCTGACTGAACATGTGATTTGTAACCTCTATGCACTGGAACATGATGAAGAGAAATGGCTCAAAGGATACAGAAATTATCCCAGAGGCATCTTTCTGCCATCTGCCCAGCTGACTATTCCTGAGCAGGTCACTAAAAACCCAGTCTTTGCATCAAATGATTCCTGGATGTCGAAATTTGGACCACCGTGTCACTTTGATTTAAATGGCAGCTTCTGGGAATGGATGACACATAAGATGACTGAAAACTGAACTCGCTAAAGTGCCAGATCAATTTACTGGATGTTGAGGATCCTCAAATTCCCTCTTCAGTTTACTGGAATGCTGTTTACAGATAAAGTTGTGTGAAACTCAATGTTTCAAGTGAAAGGAACCTGTCATGTGTGCATGTTCCTAAATCAGAGAAGAATTCTTAATGTAATCAGAATAATGTCATGCACCACATCACATGTATTTGGGACACACTGGTGACACACTTACACACTGCTGTATCACTATAATGAAAAAAAAATAGGACTTTCTTTTTTTAGAAGTTATATTTCATTAAAAAAAATTATATATCACTATATCATTAAAGGATATTTTGGTTGAAATTAACTTCTATTTTCATACTAACGTTAACCCTTACCTTAAAAAAGAACAACACTGCCACGCACACTGCCACACACACACACACAATTTTTTGTTAGGGACCTTGTGCATTTTGAATGTTTTAAGTGGTTATTCATTCATTCATTTTCTTTTTGGCTTAGTCCCTTTATTAATCTGGGGTCGCCACAGCGGAATGAACCGCCAACTTATCCAGCATATGTTTTACACAACGGATGCCCTTCCACCTGCAACCCATCACTGGGAAACACCCACACACACACATTCACACACATAAGGACAATTTAGCCTTCCCAATTCACCTATAGCGCATGTCTTTGGACTTGTGGGGGAAACCGCAGCACCCGAAGGAAACCCATGCGAACACGGGGTGAACATGCAAACTCCACACAGAAATGCCAGAAACGCTCGAACCAGCGACCTTCTTGCTGTGAGGCGATCGTGCTACCCACTGCGCCACCGTGATGCCCATTTTAAGTGGTTATTGTGTCTAATAAATAATGATTAACACTATTGATAGAATATTGACTGTGAAGCAAACAAATGTGATATGGATTGATAAATGTATTTTAATATGTCTCGTAGGCTGATTTCCCTTGTCAGGGACCTTATTAAAATATATCATGTTTTCTTATGTACATTAATTGTGTAGCCTATATTTCTTCTACAAAGCTCAAAGTCAAAATGATAATATAGAAAGAGAAATTCATGAAGTATTGTCTACACCTCATTGAAACCACAATGGTATCATATCGCCCTCTTGTGGTTTCAGAAAGGCTTTAAGGTGTTTTTCACATAAATAGGCCTACACTCACTTCTGAATACGGACGGCAATTTTCCGTTTTGATTATGGGACACTAATGCTTATGGTATTTTTTCTCATCATACTATATACTGACAAAGTTGAAGTTATGACGTTTTAAAATATTTAAGTCATTTTTAAATACATATTTAACACTACACAGCACAGGTTCCATATGGCAACATTAAAAATTGATTAACCTTGTTTAAAATGTATTTTCAGCATTTAGGCTACTGATACATTTAAATCAAAGTTTTTTATATCTTAGACATGTTTATTGGATCACAGCTAACATGAACAATGAACAGCTATTTTATAAGAAAGAAAGAAAGAAAGAAAGAAAGAAAGAAAGAAAGAAAGAAAGAAAGAAAGAAAGAAAGAAAGAAAGAAAGAAAGAAAAAAAGAGAAGGAACTGTTTTGCCTATTATCACTATTATCAGACTGTTCTTTATAGATTCCTTTCATTATGCCTTCCCCATTTTCATGTTAATGTTTGTTCATGTACATGAATTCACAAACATGTAAGTCAGGCTGAACTGAAATATTTACTGTATAAATGTGTAAGTTAATATGTCAGTTAACAACTCATCTACATGTTCACAGGTTTTTTTGATGTGGCCACAACAAACCACCGTTTAGTCAAATCTGATAATGTAATGTTTTATACACTTCATATTTTTGACAGAAAATAACAGAAATAATATATATAAACAATCAGGATCAACAAGTTAGTTGAAAAGTAATCTAAAGAAAATAATTTCAAAAAAATGAAAAATAGTCAGACTACATTATTTAAAATGTGTATTCATGCTAAACACAAATTTCTTAATGTAACTTCCATTCAGTAATGGACAATTTATAGTCTGTTGAAAGACAAAAATGCATGTCCATTTTTCAACAAATTCAACTCAGATGATCTCCAGACTTTAATGTATGTTGGGAAAAAAAGATTTTAAAAAATAACCCATTCTCTCAATCTCATATGAGAACGCTATAATGCCAAGCAGTTATCTATTCAATTTAATTTATTTAACAATCATTTAAATGATCTTCCTTGGTTAGGAATGTATTCAGAATGTCATCTATTTCATATTGTAGCCCTGCTACCGGAATTACCTTCTTTATTTGATCCTGGCCAGACTCCAAACTAATCTCCTCACAAGACAGGGCTCTGGAAAACAGGCACAAATCATGACCACTCTGGCTTTCTCTTCCGCCAGAGTTTTGACCACCAATTATTCTGAAAGCATGAGGGCCATGGCATGGATCCAGGAGTGCCAAAGGATAAAAAAAATGCTCACAACACACTGCCATTCTCATCCATGAAGTTCTGAATTTATCCTATAATGACACGTGGATTATGAACATGCATTGTGATTACGGTTTCTGTATTCATCCTTGTACTTTCTATTTTACATTTCTGCAAAGAAATCCATTAGACATCCGTTTTTGATAAAAATGAAGGTCACACTTTATTGTACAATTCACACTATTAACACACCATTAATTAAGACTTTTAGCTCAATAAACTAATTATATGTTTATTAATAGTTAGTAAGGTAGTAGTTGGGTTTAGGTATTGGGTAGGATTAGGGATGTAAAATAAGATCATACATTATAAGTGCTATAAAGTTCATATCTCAATAATTCACTGTTAGTCATTTTACAACATTTTTGCGGTAACTTGGCAGACCTGTTGCCAGCAAGTTACCGCAACTGCCCCTTTACAGTAACTTACTTGTTAATGTGTTTTACAGTAGCAGGGCCCTACACCAATTTCATTTAACAGTAAAATAGCAAATTCTTTTTATGGTAAAATGCCCTTTACCACATTTTAATTTTACAGTATGGCAATTTTTACAGTATTTGAACTTTAAAGAAGGTATGTGGTACTTTACTGGGCGTTTTTGCAGTAAATAACTGTAAAATTGAGGCAAAGACTAACAGTGTAGGCGGGTAAGCCAGTGGTGAATAGTGTGAATTGTTACTTAAACTAAAGTGTTACCAAAATGAACGTAATCAAAGTACATACAGTAATGCGCTATTATGTAGGCCTACTTAAAAAGAGTTTCAATTAGAAGGTAGGTCTGCTCAGCTTATTTCATTTACAGCCAAGGTCAACTACAACATCTCACATTTTTATCAGAAACCAATGTATCTGCTTCTCATTTTAATAATAATAATTAATAATAAACATAGAGTGAGGGTGACACGGTGGCTCAGTGGTTAGCACTGTCGCCTCACAGTAAGAAGGTCACTGGTTCGAGCCCCGACTGGGTCAGTTGGCATTTCTGTGTGGAGTTTGCATGCTCTCCCCGTATTGGCGTGGGCTTCCTCTGGGTGCTCTGGTTTCCCCCACAGTCAAAAGACATGTGCTATAGGTGAATTGAAAAAGCTAAATTGGCCGTAGTGTATGTGTGTGAATGCAAGAGTGTATGGGTGTTTCCCAGTGCTGGGTTGCAGCTGGAAGGGCATCCTCTGCGTAAAACATATGCTAGATAAGTTGGCAGTTCATTCCGCTGTGGCGACCCCTGATTAATAAAGGCACTAAGCCGAAAAGAAAATGAATGAATGAACAGAGTGATTTCATGACGCATCATCAGAACTTCACAGAACGAAAACAATGCCACTGACCGAACCAATCTCGCGTATTTTGCTATCTATTGCTGCTGAAAATAATCCATTATTGTCATATGTTGGGCTCTACTAATTGGTCAGACTATACATATTTTTTTACTATAAACTGCCAAAGGTTATAACAAAGCAAGCAGAAGAGAGGAAGAAAAGATGTTTGTGGTTGGTCAAACTGAACCAGGATTTCCAGAAAAAGAATTTTGACAACATTGTTTGCCCTTATCATTTTCGGTCTAATAAGTGAAATACTAGGATAATATCTTATTTAGTACAGCTCATACGTATCCTTCACCATTCATTTAATTCAGTTGATCAAAATAGTGCACCATTTCCTGCTTATAAGTCCTCTATATGATTTAGCAGCGTTCAAACATTTTTTCACAAGGTTTAGACAACATATAGGCAGAACAAGGTATTAATTTACATACGAGCTATCACCAGTATGACTGCGAATGCTGACAAAATCTTGATGTATAAAAACTTTTCAGCATTTTTTTTTTTGCTCACCTGTGGCCCTTTTATTACATTGTTTACTGGTTGGCCCATAAACAATTATGCTTAATGAGTGTTTGCATATTGAAACGTGTGAGTAAATTGGATTCAGGTTGTGATGATCTTGGGATAATTACCAAACGTCAATCCTTTGGGGTAATCCATGGGGTAAAATGTGCATTGACACAAGAATAGAAATGTAAAGATTATGTAGAATTTAGCTAAACTAGACGTAACATGTTGAGTGACTGTAGTCAATAGAGTTTATAATCTAAATGAGAAATATACACAATCATCAGAACTTTTATTAGATTCATTCATTGATTCATTTTCATTCAGCTTAGTCCCTTATTTATCAGGGGTCGCCCTAGCGGAATGAACTGCCAACTATTCCGGCATATGTTTTACGCAGCGGATGCCTTCCGCTGCAATTCAGGAAACTTGTATTAGATATATAATAAAATTGCTAGTACACATTTGGACAGACTCTTGCATTTCAAATTCTTTGTAGCCGAGATTTAACAAAGTTTATCAGGAAATATTATCATATCAGTATTATATCAGTATCATATTATCATGTCACTTGACTGAGTATCACATTGTCACATTCTCAGCTGCACATTAATAATTGTATGTTAATGTACATCCACACTCTAAGAAATGTAATTCTGAGATAATGTTTTTCTTGAAAAGTCTAATAAAAGGCTATGGAAACTACTGAGAAAATGGAGAAACAGACATATTAATCATTTAACAAACATTACATGCTTTACTCTATTAAAAAGTTTTGTTAACTTTTTGCAGTTCATCATGTACTGTTAGGAACGTGCAAGAATTAATGGGATGATTACATTACAATTTAAAATAATTGATATGGAAAATAATAAAAAAATGAAAAAAATAAATAAATTCTGGAATAGAACAGCAGGGGGAGAAATAATCCTAGCATAGAAATATTGTAATGTCTGTAGTACATCCAGACATTTCTTTCATACTACAGGACTGATATTAATCAGAACGTGGTCAATTTTAGTTTGCTGCAGCTGGCAGCTTTTGTGCTCAGGTGTGCGAGTAGTGTGACATCTGTCCCATTTTACAAGTCTTTATTTATCTTCCTCTCACTGGGGAACCTTGTAAGTTCACAATACCTCTGGAAGTATGAACAGAGGGAGAACAAATGTGTCCTGGCAACCTTCAGTTCAGTTTAATTATTGAGCAAGTGAAGAGACGCTGTGTGTCTCCAGTAGGTCCACTCATCATGCAAACACACACAGAGGATAGAGACACTGGCAGAGGCACGATCAAGAAGATAATAAATGCATTTCGGATTTACTGTAAAATACAGTCTGGCTGGCATCATTGAATCAAATCAGATCGAATTAGCAGAATCAGAGCGTAATGATCATGTGCATTACAGAAAGCTTAGATGTATTTAGCACTCATCATACAAATGGTAGTCATGAATCTTTTATGATTATGGGATGCGTCATGTGTAATGAGTGCATACATTACATGCATGTAGTGTTGTATTAAATCTGACAGTTGACAGATTATGTATATTTAAAAATACATTTTACTGCCAGAAGACAAAAAAGATAGACAAAATATTAAATTTTTCAATAATAATAATAATAAAAAACATAGCAGGAAAAATAATAGTATTGTGATGACTTTGGTTTTGTAGTGCAGTCAGCAAACGTCTTGTTTAGGCTAGTGATTAAAAAGAAAATTAGATGAAAATTTAGATGGAGGTTATGAATACTGACACTGATATTCCACACTGCTAAAAGATTACATTTCAATATACTTTTTTATTTTGGATGAACTAAAACAACAAAAATAAAATTTTAAGAATTAAATAATGTAAATGTATCACAGATCACACGATAAACTATCTAAAGAAACGAAATGGAAGGAAAAAAGAAATATCACTTTAAAAAACAGGACACAAGGTACTGTATTAAGATGAAGGAATTGTCTGCTTTATTTTTTTTTTTACAGGTATTTTATCTGTATTTTCAATTTTGCCCTGCATTGCATTGTTGCATGGTTAACAAAGAAATGCATGAAATTTATGAATAATATTATGGCAAAAAATTACCAGTATATTATACTTTTATTCTGTGTAACCATGTTAACATTCTCAGAATGCCCTTACTGTTTTCATCATGATTTATAAGTTACCTAGTCTATATTTTGTAACATTTCACTGTAAAATTCTAAATATATTGAATATATTGTTAGAACTTCACATAATATGTGGGTTATACCTTGACAAAACATTATACAGTGTAACTGTGCTGTTTATGTAAAATCATAATTTTTAAACAATAATACTGTACATGATAAGGCAACTTAATGACTTTACTATAGCCTGATAACCCTCCCTCTTTCTGATACACACACACACACA
>CAIGQV010019070.1:15452612-15508240 GCA_903798115.1 Danio jaintianensis | reverse complement strand
ATAATATAATATAATATAATATAATATAATATAATATAATATAATATAATATAATATAATATAATATAGCCTAAGTAGCCTATTTTCAGTCGTCCATTTTAAATAAGCAGAGTCAGTGTAGAGGAAGGGCATCCGCACCGATTGTGCCGTGATGGGACAGTTTGCATAGTGCATTAGAAACAGCGCTCACAGCTCCCTTCATTTCCATCAGAGAGACTCCATCGTCGCTCCTCTCTGTCCAGGTAACGTTAAACTACCCGACACGAGCAGTTCGTCTTCGTGGTGTTTTTCATGTTAGTCTCCGGTTCCCAGAAGAACACATAGTAAATAGCCAAGACGAAAGCTGCGACGGAAACGCACAGAAAGTAAGCGATCCCCATGGCCACTTTCACCCAGATCTTCGTGGCTCTGTTGGCATGTTTCACCCGCTGGTCTCCGGGATAACTCGGTCTCCGCTCCGCTCCTCCGTTCGTCCTGGCAGGGTTGTTTCCTCTCATTTTGAGATGACGGATGCTCCCGCTTATTCCAGTGGTCAGCGTTTGCTTCTCCGAGGCTCTGAGGTGTGATGTGAATCCGCTGAATCAGGTGACTGACTGACTCTCTCCCGCACTTCTCTGAGGGATGACGGAGCGTCCTCTGCACCACCACTGTCTCTCTCATTCCTCACAGATGCACACTAGTTTTAAGTGAGCATTGGGCGGAGTTCGGTCTGCTCCATCACTGGATTCAGCTCTTATCAATTTTCTGTAATTATGCAAAGGCTCTTTGCAGAAATTAGGATTTGCAAATTGTCTTATTGTTCAGATAAAACGTCATAAGGGAATATTATATAACGAGACTACAGTTTCTGCTAAGAAAAGTGATTAAAGATCCCGTGACGTGACTATCTTTGTAGTGTACTTACAAATTGCTGATCTTGTAATCATTCAGTTTTCCCTTTTCAAAATATACATTTGAATACCTAAATTGGCCATATCGGTACCATAAAGGTACATAAAAAGTACATAGTTGTAAAGCTCTTGACATTTGTGTGCCTTTTTCTGAGTTACTGTAAGTTACATTTAACCACAGGTGGGACGTTTTTCTGTTAGGATATGTAATACAAATTTGTGATGACTACTGATGACTTTTCTTCAGAATTTAAAATGTTTTTAGTTTGCATAAAATAAGGTGCTTCAGACATGTTAATATTAATAAACACAATACCAAAAGAAAGCAATTTGGAATAAACCTTGGCCTTCAATCACATCAAATAAATATATTTGCTATTCTGAAAAACTGTAATTTTCTGAAAATAATAACATTTTACTCAAACCCATACCAAGAATTCTAATAATGTTCAAGCTGTGTCTGTCTGTGTAATAGGGATATTAATATTATATTACCTAAATCAATTTGAATGAAACTAAACATTGTAACAATTTTACTTCATCAAAGATGAACAAATCCTGTAAAAATATATTGCCCATTGCTAGCTCATCTTATCAAACACATTTAAATCGAAACTTTATTAAGTGTTATCAAAATGTTAGTTATTTTATTAGAAAAAGGAAACTTAAAA
Organism: Danio jaintianensis; assembly: GCA_903798115.1. NCBI lineage: Eukaryota > Metazoa > Chordata > Actinopteri > Cypriniformes > Danionidae > Danio > Danio jaintianensis. The sequence goes on along the minus strand of CAIGQV010019070.1, from coordinate 15,506,679 downwards.
TGATCAAATAAACTTGCTAAGATGTATAGTACTTTATATACAAATTTTCTTTCTAAAAGTGGAAATAAAAGACAAATATGAATTAATACAGAAGGCAAATATGTCATTTATTTGATATGACAGCTTACTAAGTACAGATAAAGTTACACTGCTTGCTTACTTTTCACACATCATACATAACACAGTGATTAAAGCAAAAAAAAAAAAAAAAAGTCTAGTAAGCTAAAAAAAACAACAAATGCTTGTAGTCTTTAAACGATACTTTGGAGGAAAATCAACACTTTAGAATCATGCTACGTGCACTTCTGAAAAGCCAAACCAAACCTCCTACAAGCGGCAAACCAAATTATATAATATATAACTTCTTTCTACCCCAAACAGGAAGACATTTCATCTGCAGGGAGGTGCAGCAGGTACAATACAATCACAAATGTCATGATTCTTTCTGCTCCGTGAGCTCAACAGAAGAAAAAAAAGGGAAATTCAATGCACACAAAGAAAGAAACAAACACTCGCACAACACATTGGAATGTCTGTCAGTTTAAAAGACATAAACATATTGCAAGTTATCAAGCTCCTGCTCAATCCATTTAAATTCAGGAACACACAAATACACTTGTGATAAATGCAGTACTTAAACATGATGCAAGAACAAAAAAAAGTCTAAACTAAAATAAGATTTGATTGTATGGATGATCTGTCGCACCAGTTATTTCATTATTCTCATTCAAGCTCATAATTTACCATGATTTTATAATCTTTGGTCAGTGTGCACATTATTTCTAGGGCACCAATTGACTATGCTAAACTTAAAACTTGGAGTTCATCCTCATGAATATAATATTAAAATGTCATGTGAGAATTCCTTATTAAAAAAAAAAAAGTAATGCCCTAGTTTATGAAGGGACTGCAAAAAGTGAAGCATGCCACTCTCAGCAATAAATACAACTTCATATATTGCTTTTTGACATTAAAATGTAAATTTGAGCTCAGAAATCATATTTCTGAGGTATGATGTGGCAAAACGGTGTTTCAAACAACATTGGGGAACAGGAACTTGTATTGCTCCGTCATAAAAACCTAATGTTGTGGCTTGAGTTTAACATGCTTTACTTAATCCCAGTGTAAACGTGAGAAAGGATCAGCAGCAGCAGCATAGCTCGACAACAGCACTGTCCCAACCAATGAGGAATAATTAAATAATACACTGAGTTGTTTGGATGAAGCGATGGCAGGGATCCAAGGACTCCCCTCGAACCCTATAATTTACAGTCAACAGCCGTCCATTACACCTGATGTCTCCACTCTCCTCCGCTCCTGGTCTGTGCATTTAGTCCTCAGCCTGTTGACATATATAAATCAGTCAGAATGAAGAGATTATTATTAACATGGAAATACTTAGGAGTGAAAACACCCATTTTGGATGATTGTGCTGATAAAGAGTCAAAATCCTTAGTTGGTTATATCAATTTTTGTTTGGTTCACTTTCTGAGGCTTGAATTAATGCAATTTTGCCTCCTGGATGACAAGTAAATGAAATTAAATTCAGGTGCAATCGGGGGTCTAATGTGCTGTTTACACAGTGTTTAAAAATGAAAATGCCCCTCATCAAGACTGACATTTTTATTTCGTTTCAGAAAAATCATCTGTCCATGACTCCATATTATATAGTCTAAAATGCATGATACAAAACCATTCACACTCACTTGTTGTTGTTTTTTTGCTGGGATCCATACTTGCGGTATACTCTTTGTGGAAGAAAGTGGTTCTGAGAGGAGGAGCACAAAAATAAAACACCATCCCCTTACAATATTCCATTTCAGTTGGAAAATGTCAGCATACAGAAAAAAGTCTGCTGCAACTTCTGATTTACATAGATAAAATTCTGAATATAGTTTAGTCATATTTTCATAGATAAATCTCTGAATATAGTTTAGTCCTAGTGATGTTAAAAAAGCCAAAACCCCATTAAAATGTAGTCACCACCTTGCATTCTCTCTAGAAAGCAGCTCTTAGCACTGTTGAATTGGTGCATTTCTGTGGTGAAATTTAGGATGTCATGTATAAAATTATTAGCACAATGGTAATACGTTTACTTTATCCAAAACAACATACAGGGATGCAATTTTGGTAACCTGATCAAGCTTTGACTAAACTTAAATTTAGATCCTGTATTTAGAGTCATCGACTTGTATTCGGGTAGACAAAAATGCATTGTGATACCAGGTATGAACAGGACATGTAGTGCTTAGTAAGGTGAATGTTACATCTCTAACTCAAAAGTCAGCTACAATTTCTTTATAAAAGATTTTTTAGCAATAAAAAACATTTTCTTGGACATTTCCTCCTGTTAAACAGGCTAAATGTAGCATAGAAATTGAATTAAAGGAAATAGAAGAATCTGGTTATTGAGCCATTAGCGATGTCTATAATGCATGTGGGCAATGGAAATCTGAATGAGGGAACTGGCCAGAAACCACATCCACTCATTAGTTGATAATGAGCCGTTAGTCGCACAATTAACTGGTATGATGTAACGACAATAAGGAGGAGCAGGTGGACAAGGTCAATGAGTCCAAATGATTAAGTGACAGGGTTGAGCCTGTGGCACTGGAGAGGATATGACATCAAACATTCACAAAACAGTAACACTGTGTCTACCCCAGACCACGGACAGCTTCAGGGTGCATAGACTGGACACGACAGTTGCATATCATTTCTCCCTTGTGTCAGTAAGTCAGAAATAAAATGAAGCATCGGAGATTTGTTGCATCCTAAGTAGACAGAAGCAATGTTCGTAATACGTTTTATTGTCTGAAGTCAGGGCACTTGTGTCTGGAGTAGAGACGGTATAAGTAGATCAAATTACAAATTGGCTAAAAGGGAAAGGAAGACAATCAGATGTAACAAGCATCACAACATTTATTTGCCATTCAAGCATCATGCCAAATGACAACATTAAAAACTACAAAACTTGTATGAGTAAAAAATCATATATATATCCTAGTGTATACAAGCTCAGATGCGGTTACACTGGCGAAATATTGCAGACACTCTATTGTCAATAGTGTAGCGATGCATGTAGCATAGCGCACACACAAATCACATTCAAATCAAGCAGCTTTCTGTTGGTCAACATCACAATTTTGTGTAACCAACTTAAACACATTATGAAATCTTTCGCCTTCATGCGAAGATTGTGCGGACTATTGAATATTTTGCCTGTGAAAATTCACTGAACAACAGTGAATGTGATCACACCTTTAAAAGGAAGTACTTTAGGCAAAGCGTTACAGGATAAAGGCCACCAATTACATTTTTTCCTTTCAGAATTTCAGTATTTCTGGTTAGATTTTTTATGGAAACATTTTGTGCATGATATACATCTGTATTTGAGCTTTTGAAAATCTTGTTTCCTTTGCTCATTTATAAACCCAGAAATCAAGTTTGATTCTGAGTTCCCTTTCTTTTTTACCAATGAATTTATCATTAGTAAAGCGACTATATGAAACAGAGCCTTAGAACTAGACACTTCCATATTTCCATGATTAATAAGATTGTTTTTTGAAGCATCCTGATATCTGCACGTTTTCTTAACCATGATCATCACAGTATTCTGGTCTGCATGTTTTTTTTGGGTCTGCATGTTTTGGGCTTTAGTAAAACTAATTAAACACTATGTTTTTTTTTTTTTTTTTATTAGTTGTGGTTTGCTTCACACTGTCCTTTTAGCCATGTATTGGACAGATGCTTGCTCTCCAGTAGCATTGTGTCTGTTGTGCAACCATCAGTTGTGCTGTCTGACGAACCACCACTAGGTGCTAGGTCTGCAACGTAGATGATGGTTTGTTAGTGGTGGTTTATTGGAAAGTGCAGCTGATGGTTACTTACGGCAGACGCCATGGCTGTGCAACTCAAACTATGAGATCCTAATAAGTCAAAAGGCACAGGGTTTTCTGCAAATGTATAGGATTAAGGTCGGATCATATTTATACCTAAAATCGCTGGTGTCAAACTCAATTCCTGGAGGGCCACAGCTCTGCACAGTTTAGCTTTAACCCTAATTAAACACACCTGATCAAACTAATTGAGTCATTCAGGCTTATTGGAAACCTGCAGGTAAACATGTTGAAGCAGGGTAGGAACTAAACTCTGCAGGGCTTGTGTTTGACACCCCTGCCTACACGAACCAGAGTTTGTTTGGAAGTGGGCTGAGTACCACCTCTTCAGCTGGGTCTCGGTTCATTTTATTTTTTTGCGACTTCTGTATTCACATCTGCCCAAAACATCTGCACCAAAGGGGGAAATGAACCTGAGCTTGATTAAATCGAACCAAACAAGACATGTGTAAATACACCCCAAAGACACCCAAACCCTGATTTCCTGAAAATACCCTGATTTCCACTGTAGTAAACTTGGTACATTCATTCTGTGTGGCTTAATGGACACTCATACATGATGAACATTAAAATTACATGAAATCCAATAAGACGCCATACAGACTCTACAAACTAGATTTGCTTTCCTATATTCAATTCATCTTTGCAAGCTGCTCTGCTAGAAAAGTCAAAAAGCTTTTCAATGACCCTAAAGAGCAATCAAATGGCATCCTGTTGGGATGAGGTTATAGATCATTCCTGTATTTAGTACACACACAAACACACACAGATGCCTGCAAAAACGGAATAAAATCAAAACAATTATTTGCTCAAGCAGATCGTGGCATGCATAAAAGGGGAGAAGCCAGAACCATATTCAAGCGTTTCATCCAGGGAGAGGTGCGAAATCAAAGAGGTGCATGAACAACAATGAAGGGGATCCAGGAGCACAGTAAACACAGGATATTAGTCATGCTGGAGGAGGTGTATAGGTTCACAGTGGAGAAGGACAGCCAGTGTGAAGCTGCAGACAAAAGTGCTGAGTCCTGTCGCAGCCCGAGGTGCTGCATTCCCATTTGTCAAAGACGATACAGACAAGCCTGATAGCAGATGCCATCTTATGCCATGAGACAGATGGAATGGAGACGTAAAGGAGACATGAGTATAGTGAACAGGGAGGGGGGTGGGAGAGAGAGAGAGAGAATGGTAATACTGAAGTGTGCAGGAAAAAAAGGGGGGAGGACGTTGATTAGTTGTTAGAAGTCAGCTGAAGTAAGGGACTTCTTTCGAAAAGTCACAGTCTCAAAGCTGGTAATAAGAACAGCACCTGTGGACGGTTGCTCTGAAGAATCCACTGCTGTTTCCTCTTCAGGACTGGTTTCGCACTGACTCTGGTCCAGCTCAACAAAGAGAACATCGATTTCCTCTGCATTACAGGACAAATTGGATATTACAGTTACTGCTTAAACTGGAGGAAATCATAGAGTGAGAAAACTGTGTGAATGAATTGTTTGGACTTACTGCTCTGGGTGGTGCTGTCTGAGGTGGGCGAAACTATGGGTTCTTGGCTCCTCGAGGTGGTAGTGTCGGGAGATTTAGCTCGTAAAGACTCCTTTTCTGTTTCACAGGAAGTGGAATCCACCACTGATTGCAGTAAGACAATTATGTTTAAGGTTTAAGATACAAAAACACTGCTCAAAAACAATATTTAGAGGGATAGTTCACAATGAAAATTTCCTCACCACTCAAGTGGTGAATTTCATTTTTTTTATACATTTAAATATAGCTTTATTTGAATTTTAGCAGCTCAACTTCAAAAATCTTGATTCATTAAGTAGCATTTCAGAGACATGCATGTTGTTGCTAGCATGTTCTAGGTGGTCACTTTAACCCTGAATTATGCTACATTTTCGGTTTTCCAACAAAGCATCCACAAAGTTTGAGTAGACTGAGAATGCGGATCAAACCAATTCAACGTTCAAGGAAATTCTCTGGATTGCTTGCCCCCTAGGCGGTAACACTAAGAGTTGGGCAGCTGTTTGTTAGTACTAGTCATATAATAAGATTGCAAATAGAAATAAAATAGATAAAGGCGTGGACATCCACAATAGATATGGATATGCAAAAGTATTTGATAACCAAAAAGTATTTGGTATTACATGATAACCCTGAAGTATAAGAACACAACTCTGTGCTGCCCCTTTCAGGTCAGGAGAAATATATTAATCCTCCTGTATTATATAATAAATAAATAAAGTGTACTTGTCTGAGAGTGTTCATACTTAAAGGGATAGTTCACCCAAAAAAGAAAATTTCCTGTTAATTTACTCACCCACAGATCAACCAAGATGTAGGTGAACTGTTTGACCAGGCTGTTTATTAAAGCTAAAAGGACTGATCGTTTTGCTTCATAAGACATCGGTGTGTCATCAGGAGCCATAGCTTTAGATTTGGATTTTAATTTGTAGGTTTTATTTTTAATCTAAAAAACCTACAACCATTCACCTCAATTATATGAATCACCAAGGACCACAGATTCAGCTCAAAATCCTCTTTGATATTTTACTGAGGAAAATAAAAGTCACCTGTATTTTGGATGACCCGTGGGTGAGTAAATGAACCAGAAATGTTCATTTTAGGGTGAACTATCGCTTTAAAGGGAGTCTAAGTAAAAATGCTGGAATTCATGACTGTATGATTTAACAGCAGGAAGAAAATTTAAGAATATTTGCACTAAATAAAGACGTGATCATCTCACCAGTAGGTGCACTTTCTGTTTTTTCTGATTCTTCAGAGTGGCTGTGTGTGGCAGTGACATCCTGCTCTGCCGGGTTGCTCTTAGCTTGAGCAGGACTGCTTTCGGTGCTGCTGGGCCTCAGAGGGCTCTCACCCAGACTACTCTTAGGAGAAAGCATCTCCATTTCTTCACCCCAGTCTGATACTGGCTGGTGGCCGTCCAGCGGGGAGAAAGGGCTGGGGGGTTTCGCTGCCTCTGGTGTACTGAGCGTCTCCTTGGGAGAAGGGATGTGGACTTTGGGTCTTGGGGTACGTTGCCCTTTTGGGCTGGGAGAAGAGGGTGCTGCAGAGGAAATGCTCTTTTCTTTTGATTTAGCATCTTTTGTGTCTTCCTCGTGATCTGCTTTTTCATTCTCTTCCACATCTTCCTCTTCACCATCGCTGGCATCCTCCCACTCATCTTCCTCCTCTTCGTCGGTTTTCTGCACAGCAGGAGAAGGTCAGGAATAAATTAAACACAGGCTAATTTAAGTCAACCTTCAAATGGCTTTTCAAATGAACTCTTAGTACCGTAATACTTAGCGCTTAATAAGTGTCGGCCCTCTTACCTTCTCTGACAATGGAGCCTTAAGGGTGCTGTCCTCATTCTCGTTTTCCTTTTCTTTGTCCTTCTCTTCATCCTTCTCCTTCTCTTGCTCCTCCTTTCTTCCTTTCTCCTCTTCATTTTCTCCTTCCCACCGATTATCATGCATGCTTTAGGGAAGACGTGCAGTGGTCAATGAATATCAGAAAGTGACCGAAACAAAATGTAAGCTTTTTATATTCAAACTGATTAGAGAGGTGATAGGCTCTCCAACTAAAGTATCAAAACATGAAGGAAATGTCTCGATGACATCCAAAGTCCCACAAAAGAAATTAATAGCAAAAATGGATGCATCTAGGCTGAGATGTAGGGTTGAAAATATTTAGCGATGTGATGATCCAATTCCAAAACAATTCTTGACCTACATTTTTTTCACATTTCTTTAGCTGTGCAAGTACATCTATCTATGCTTTTGTTTATGATTGTAATCTATGTATAACATTGTTATATTTAGCATGAAGAAGCTCTGAATGTAACACTTAACGGCACATTACAAAGAGCAATTATAAAGAATAAACAGTTCTTATTCCAAATTTATTTTTTTGTCTGTTTACATTTTAACAAAGAAATATCTTCCAAGCAAAAATGTTTAAATAAAAAACTATATTTGTAAATTATACTGGAATTGCTTTTAGTTCAGAGCCAGTGAAAACTAGCTTTAAAACAGTAGTTCAGAATGCATCAGTCATTTGCCAGTCGCACACTGGATGCCATGCACACTGCATCTTTAAAATACTTAAGTTTGCCCATCTTAGTCCAAATAAAGCGAATTCAGGAGCATAGGTATATGCGCATGTCAACACTCATTATTTTTCTGATTCTAGCTAACATCTGTGCCATCATAATCTAATTTGAATACATAATTGATTCTGAACTTTTGAGAATTGATTCAGAATTATTAGAGAATGAATTGCAATGCATCAATCCATTTTTTTTCTCATATCCCTACTGACAAGACCATAATCTTTTCAAAGTGTCTATTTACACTAAAAGCAAATAGCCCACCGTATTTACATTAGCTCTGCCCACCAATGCCTGATTTGGACAGTCAAAATGACAAATGAGGTCCATTTAGAAAAACAGTGTTTCCACTTACTCTTAATAGCTTAAAAAATTTTGAAGTGAAGGGTTTAGAACACGATTTAGGACAGGGACGATATGCCCCATTCTGCCGGTTTTAATAAAACAAACATCAACGCCAGAAAGAAAGTTAAAATAATTCATCTGCTCACTGCTACTGGACAGCCAACGCTCTGCTCATAGTTTAGCTCCAAATTGCCCCAGAACATTCATTTATTCATTCACTCATTTTCCTTCGGCTTAGTCCCTTATATATCAGGGGTCGCCACAGCGGAATGAACTGTAAACTATTCCAGGATATGTTTTACACAGCGGATGCCCTTCCTGCCGCAACCCAGTACTGGGAAACACCCATACACGCTCACATTCACACACGCACTCATACACTATAACTATTTTTGTTTACCCAATTCACCTATATCGCATGTCTTTGGACTATGGGGGGAAACCAGAGCACCTGAAGGAAACCCACATGAACATAGGGAGAACATGCAAACTCCACACAGAAATGCCAACTGGCCCAGCCGGGACTCGAACCAGCGACTTTCTTGCTGTGAGGCGACAGTGCTAACCTCTGAGCCACCGTGCTGCCCTTGCCCCAGACCAAATATGCTGAAATTTATTGCAATCCTCATTATGATAAATTCTCCAAAAATGTTGGCCCTCCTGAATTAAGATTAGACTCCCCTGTTCAAGGAGGTTCAATTACATACCTGTAGCTTTTGCCTTGACTGTGCCCCTTTCCTCGCCCACGTCCTCCTGCCTGTCTGGGTTTGCCCTGCCCCAAGAAGTCCCCGAAGGTGGGTGTCTTGGGCGGTTTCTTATTGTCTTCTGCATGGGAGAGATTATAGCAATATTAATCCTCAAAGAGTGTCATGCAGCTGAGCAAGACCTTGGAGCACAATTCTGTGTATCAAATCTGCAGTGTAGAGAAATGACCCTGGGCTAACAGTAACAGATGGCCGCCTGTCACTCTGATGGATTGCCCCTCAATGCATCACTCTTCAGGATGAGAGGAAGGGAATCGATGAGAAAAACATGAAGGGTTGGTGAGAAGGGTAAATGATAATAGAATTTTTAGTTTTTAGCAAACTGACCCTTTACGTTTAGAAACCAAGCGAACAAAACCGACACTTTTTAGCAATCAGCAGATTTCCTCCACATGCTACATTTCTAATTTATGCACATAGAAAATCTGGGAAGTGCAATCCATATACTGTAACAGCAAACATGCTTATTGTAGGCAATGTAGTGGAATAAAAAAATAACAAAAACAGGCAAAAAGAGAAATGGTTTAGATGAGCTTCTCCACAATGTCATCTACCACTTCTGTTTATTAGCTAGAAAAAAAATAGTTCTCTAGATGATCCCAATGATGTAGTTTCTATGTCATTATTGCTGTATTCTGAACTTTGTTTTATATTGAGAATTATTTTAAGAACTATGTCTTTTCATCCTTGGTATCAACAGGCCTTAAAAATGACAATGTTAGAGCAATGTTAGTTCGTTAGCGCAATATGCTACAATCATAAATATAACACAACTATTCTCAGAGGATACCTAAAGACTTTGTTATAAACACAGTGGATTTGATTAGGAAAATTAATTTGACTGGATGCAAAACCTACCAGCCTATAAACTTTCTTCAAATTAAGGGAGAATGTTAAGTGATTATTATTTTTTTTTTTAATACAAAAATGTTTTCAGTTCAATTCTAAATAATAATATAACAATAAATAGGTTAAATAATAAAATGATAAATAAAATAAAAACATTAATCAACAGTAAGGACATCTGGCTTAAAAGTTCCTACTGTTGACCCCTGAAGCACCTCAGATTTCATTCACAAAGATTTTTTTCAATACCATTAGGATCTGAGAAATTTAAATGCCTTCAAGTATTTTCAAGCACCACAGCTGACTGACAATACAAAATCTGTATACTAGAGGAATTGTTTACCACTGAGTAGTCAAACATAAAACACATTTCTTCATTTAGAGTGTTACTACCAATGTCACATGACTAAAATCTCCTTTACTGTGATTTTTAAGGAGGAAATAATAAATCACAACAAGAAGGTGAGGAGTGTCTGGAAATTTCTGCTCCACAAAATGACCGGGAAGCAGCTTATGACTGGACAACTAGCAGAAAGAAATGATGAGGAAATGTTATCTCAGCTATACAGAAAGATGCATCTTAGACAATGGATAATCCAATCAGATTTACAGCCACCCCCTGTAATTTATAGTAATGGAAAGCAATTACAAACCATCAGTGCATCAGGATCAGCTTGTTGGCTTGCACTCAGACTAAAGCCAATTTAAAGTGGGTTAAAAAAACAAAACAAAACAAAAAAACACTCGCCACGCACAAACACAATCCCATGCCTTACGCTGACCTGAAGGTCCACTGCGTTGCTGTGCATGGGCATTTCGCCCCCTAGCTGCTGAAAGACCACAGCAGAGAAAAATCACCAAATGGACACACAACAAGCAAAAATGTAATATAGTAATCCGTAACTTCTCTATAATATTTGTTGCTGTGCTTTACTTTATTGGTTGTTATAAAGATCTCAAATAAAAGACACAGGAAAATGTGGGGATTGTGTAGAGCAGGTGTCAGGAGGTCATTGTAGTAGGTGTGGAAGTATTTGTGTGATTTACCTTTCCTGTTGCTTTGTTCTTGCGTGCCCTCACCGGCCACAGCTGAGTCCTCCTTGAACCTGTTATAACGCCACATGGTCACTGCTCGTCTCATTCTCACCCTGTCAGCTTTTATTACGCCTGTCTGTTCAGTCTTTATCTCTCTCTCTTTTCAACACTCAAACAGAAACTGAATTTTGTTTGTAACTAAATGAGCAAGTAAAATATTATAGGAATTAATTTGAGGGTAAATAAGCCCTTTAAAGGGACAGCTCACAGAAATAAGAGTTTTTAGCTAAAAGTTTTTAGACTTTCCAAATCTAAGGTTTTAACTGTAAATCTTCTTTAAAGGGACAGTTCACACGAAATTAAAATTTTACTCACCCCTCACAAACCTATTTGAGTTTCTTTCTTTCTTCTGTTGAACAAAAAATATATATATTTTGAAGAACTCTAGTAGTTGGACTTCTATAGTAATTTACAGTTTTATAGTAAAAACAACCAGCATTCTTCAAAATGTCTTCTTTAGTGCTCAAAAGAAGAAAGAAACGCATAGGTTTTAAACCACATGGGGTAAAATACATTATGAGGTAATTTTTATTATTGGGTGAATTAATCCTTTAATGTTCTGCTGGATTAAAAAACAAGTCACCAACACCTTGCATGGCCTGAAGATGCACAAATAGAACATTTGTATAGAAAACTCATAGCTACAATAGTGAGGAATTAATTCTTTGACACTCACATTGTATCAGTTTTTTGTGCGTCCCATTCTCGCCTCCATTGTCCAGTTGCGTTACGGTGACGAGCCAGTCGTTCTTCATCAATCTGCTCTCTCTCCTTTTTCCAGCGGAGATATTCGGCTCTTTCTCTACCCGTCATGGACAGAGTCATATCCACTGAGCCTTTACCACCTGGCCTACGATTCTGTTGTAAAAAGAAAAGGAGAGTTGGAAAAGTGAAAAAAATTAAAGATTTATACACTTTCAGAAAATTACCTGTGATAACTGATGCAAGTGTTAGTGCTTCTTTGCTGTGTTATGTAGTTTTTTTTGTATGGTTGCTTTGGGGTAGTAGATATATTCATGTTTTGTTTATTTGATGAAAATACTGTAAAACTATAATATTACATGACAAAATGTAAAATATTATTTTATATTGTTAATATACTTCAATAATCCATTATTTCATGTGGTATCAAAGCTGAATTTTCAGCAGTCAATACTCCAGTCTTTAGTGTCATGTGATACTTAAAAACATTGTGATGCTACATACAATCACAAAAAAAAGGGTATTGTTTGGTAATGTAGAAATCTTTGTCACTTTTGATCGATATAATATAATGCATGATTGCTGAATAAAAAGGTTTTACTTTCTAGAACCCATTTTTTTTAAGTGGTAGTGCTACATCAGATGTTTAGTACCGTCCATTCTTTCTCGACTTCTGGACCAGTCTTCACATTGTCAAAGTCAACTCCACCCCAGTTGCGCACGTGTCGTCTGCTTCCCTCTTTGCGGTCAGTGTCTGGGATGGGTCCACTGCGCCGTGGGTCATCGAGAAAGTTCCTCATAGGGATCTTCTCTCCATCAGCCTGTTAATCAATAATACATGTTAAGTACCTGTGCAACACACACAGTAAAACATTATAAAGAGAAAGTTGCATTGACCAGAACATACCCTTTGACCTCTCTCATATTCAGCAATCTTTTCCATCTCCTCATTCATTTTCTCTATGTTCTGTCTTCTTTTCTCCTCCCACTCCTGAAAACAGTGAAATCGGATATCAGATAATTCAAATCGGATATCAGATCATTTTAATGCTAGTGTCTAAAAACTAAATTTGTGTTGTTTAAAAAAGCTGTAAAATATTCTAAAAGCTACTACCTGCTTGGTTTGTTGCAAAAATCCTTATATTTATTTAAACAGCATTGTTTTGTATGACAACAACATATTTTATGCTTGAGGAAGCAGTGCTGTGAATAAATTATGAATTTTGCGAACAACAGCACTTATGTAGTTTGAATCACTAAAATGTTCTACAATGAAATACAAAATGTTAAATCACCTTTGACTTTCTATCTGAGCCTGGTCCTGCTTGCATTCCGCCTCCACCTCCACCTCTTCCTCCTCTTCGTCCTCCTCTAGAGGAGCGTTCAGTATGAGCAGGACCCTCTCCAACTTCACCATCCTGAGGTTGTCTGTCTGGTCGTGGTTCGCCTTTGTTTGGACGAGGCTCTCTTCGTCCCCCGCGTTGGCCACCTCTGCTTAGCCGGCCAGATCCGGTTCTGTTTGGGGGACTCTCACCATGTGGCCGACCAGGCTCCTCTTCTTCAGGCCCTTGATCTCCACGAGGACCAGCTGGTTTTCTGTCATTTGTAACATGCTTCTCCTAGAAAAACAGTATAAAGTTTTACTGAGAAACTAGAAAGTAAAAAAATCATAAGATTAGTGTTATTTTAGTATTACTAATACAGTAACAGTAAAGTAGTATTAATGAATTAGCTTTTTTTCATATTTATTTTTCATTTTAGTGTTTATAGTATTTGCAATTTTAAAAGTGCACATAGAAGGTATTTGGTTAGGTAAGGTCAAAAATTCTCCAGAAAGGTTTTATATGCTCATTTATAAACACAGGACGTACTACTAATATAAAAAAAGTTCAGGTTTGACCATATTTAGAAGGGTCATAAATATTAATGAGCTCTGCAGTTTGTGTCCAGTACCTACTCTCAAACTCACATTTAACATGATGTACTCTGAAATAAACACGTGCAAAAAATATTGTAATAAGTAGATTGTATGAGTAGATTATGAGTATGAGTAGATTCCTTGTTAAATCTCCATCTGAAGTGATGGAGAGGTTCATTTTAGCTAGGAATGCGTGTCAGATGCTGAAAAAAAAACACTTTTTTTTTTCCCTGAGTCGTGTTGTGGGTGAAATGTAGGCTAAATTATAATTATACTCAACAAAAGAGAAAAACAGATGTATTTTGAGTTGTATTTTGAAGCTTTGACATATATGAAAACATAGGCAGCAATTGATATCAACCTCTGCATAAACGGATGACTTTAGTGAAGTTTATTAGCATCCCTTCACTCCAGAGAAAATCACAGTAAGAGTTGTGTGATATGATACGATGCATAAATGTACTCAACAGTGTGTCTGTTGCTTTATTACAAACATATGTGGAAAATTTCACAATATACACATTAAACTAACAAACAATACAGTTAAACTGACCTTATGCCTCTACGGGGTGGTGCTGAATAAACTTATAATCTGTATATCCTGGATTGCGCATTCTAACACAATATAAACAGATGGATGAATGAGAACTGCTCATTAAAGCCCCTCTCACACCAGACACTGGCCTGTTTTTCACTGGGATATTACACTCACTGGGTTTTCATAAGAACATGGAAACAATGGTGTTTGAGACTCATGGTATGTCATTTATATGTACTCTTTTTATTCAGCTATGTCTACATATAACCAAATTTTAATTATATGGAACCTTTAAATGCTTGTTACTTTTATTAGCTTTTTATTGATCTTTTTAGCTATAGTACAAGTAGCTACCAAGATCAATTTTCTAAGATGTTTAAGTAAACATTTAATAGTTTACACTTACTAGAAATGCAATACATAAGACATGTTAGTATGCACAACAACTGGGAATCAGATTTTTAACAGGGCAATGAAGATCATTTCCATCTGTCTAGTTTAACAAGTATATTTGAAGATTAAACTCTCACTTTGCAGATACTGAAAGGCATGACCTTCACAGACCACAATAGGAGGCTCAAACACAGCTGTACAGGCCATCTGTGATCCACTGGTACTCTACAGGTATTGATTAAAATGCTCTACAGCTTGTCTCAGCCTTCCCCAGGTGGGAAATTAAAACCCTCGGATCTGTGAGGAATGGGAGGGGCAATTCACTTTTACAGGCTCTTGATCTCTACTGGAGGTGATCCAAAACATTAGCAGTCTGGGGTTATTTCATATATTGTTCAATGTGTATTGTCATTGATAATGTAACAGAATAAATCAACATTTATGGATAAACTGGAAATAAATGGGTGACTCAATGACCAATTCTTCAACACAGTCACCAAACAATAAACCATCTAGACTGGACCATCTTGCGATCATATAACTGAAATCACTTGTTAATACCAGGTGGAAACACAAATTAAGATTATTTGAATTCACATATTGGAAGTTTCAGTTTCATATTGAAAGCATATTTTCATCATTCCATAACCATTCAATATTAAAAATTGCAAAGCATTATTAATGCAATCATAACTGCAGTGTAAATGCATTCATCATGACAATTTTAGATTAAATTATTAGAAGGTTCAATTTTAACCTTCTGGGCAACCTCAGCATTTCAAAATTTGATTTCGCTGAAATTTCTACTTTATTGGTCCTATAGAATCATATTATTCTGTGTTACATTAAAGGTATTGATTAAATACAACAATTTTGCATAAAAGATGATGCACATTGTTACCTTAAAGTAAATTTGCTCCTGTAATTAGTTTAAAATGTTAATATTGCCCCTAATGTAAAAAAAATGTGTTAACGCTTTACACTAACAGAAAACAAAAGATATGAGCTGAAAATAAGTCAGCTGTCAAAAACCAGCATAAAAACATACAAACTAAAATATCCAGATTGGTTTGATACTGGACTCAAAATATAATTTCCAACAATTAAATTACTAAACTGCATGAACACCTACAAGTAAAAACGAAAAGAGGAAAATTGCACTAGAAAGACTGCAACAGATCACACAAGCACTACATTTATTTTTTGCAGTGATGATAATACAACACATTTAATCACTGCATATTATAGTATATTCTGAATCTACGAAAATATTCTGGTATCTGTCTTTACCCCAGCAGGTTTGGATAAGTCGACTGTTACTGTGAAATTCTCCTTCTCTGTCTTTCTTCGTTCAGACTCAGGCTCATGAGGGCGAGGTTTGCGAGTTGTTGTCACAGCGATGCCCTCCTGTTCAGCCTTCTTCTTATCTTCCTGTATTTCCTGGTGACACGAGAGAAATACAAGTAAACTAAATGAATTAATAAAATCTGATCAGGTTAAGTGGATTGAATCTGGGCATTGCGACTGCTCAATGTTCGACGTGAAGTGAAAATAAACAATTATTAGCACATACACATAAAAAAAAATAACTGGCAGAGTGGCAGCAGTGTATCACATTTCAGCACCCAAATTCACCTGATATCTCTTAACCAAAGCCTCATTCTTCTTCCGCAGGGCTTCAATCCTTTTGTCCAGTTCAGCATCTTTCTCCTCCTTCGTCTTTAGATCCACCACAGCTGACTGATCGAGAAAGAAGGGTGATGATACACAGGTCAAAAAATAAATACGGTATAAACAACAAGAACTTTTTTGGGGGGTAAAAAAAAATAATCATTGGGTTTGCATGTTCATGCTTTTGGAAAAACTTTGACTAAAAATAAGCACAATCAATAAAAAAAAATATTAGAATCAATAATGATAGTAACTGACTAAAAAGTTAGTTAATTGGCTCATGCTCTGGACAGAAAACCATACATTTGTATACGTTGATGCCATATTTGAATCAACAGCCATTATGGAATGGTTCCACTCAGTCACTTAGTAAAAATCAATACGTTTTTCAAAATGGGTGTAAAAAAAAAAAAAAAAAACTACCAAGATTTAAATTCCTAAAGAAATGGCATAAACTTTTACAGGAGGGAATGTGCTGGGTTTTATATGTATTAAATCTATAATGCAACTTTTTAAACTATGTCTTATTAGCTAATGGCCTTGTCTTGTGTATTGTGATATTTATTATTAACAGAGGTATTCATACATGCACATAACTACGGATGCAGACGCACCATTAATTTGCTCAAGGAGTGTTCATGGATCAACTTATACGTTATCAATATTGCCGACAATTTATATATAAATTATTGATGTACTAATATTTATTTGATATATTATATAAAAAAAAATGTCTCTCTCTTTCATTCGCTCATATAAATATATACCCGACAGAAAAGATCAATTGATCAAAATAACATTTATTTGCAGCCCAGACACCCATAAATAGACCAGAATCCATTTCATTTCTTCACATGGAACACCCCTTTCATTATTATTATTTGGATATCAGAAATGATGATAGTGAGCCTCACCATGATGGCTCGAGATCTTAAGAAACTCCTAAACCTAAGGAGAAAAGACAAATACAAAATAAGATAATACAATAACAGCTATTTTTCCTAATACTTCCATGCATGATCACACAAAGATACCTATACACAACACAATATTACTAGAGGTTGGCATCATCATAAACCCTCTTATGAACACAGACTATGTAAAGCCCTCCATAAGCGTATTAGTGAACACAACACCATGACCAACCGAGCTGAATGTCTGAATACACTGACAGAGAGTGTTTATAAGAAACTCTGACTCTGAAGCGCCTTTGGAAATTATTACGTTGTATCAATATAATCAAAGCAGCCGCCAAGTTGCTCTGCGCCAAATTCAGCCGAGCTCGCGTCTTTTTTGGATTTAGAAGAAACAAAAAGTCTATTGAAAATGACTAATAACTTCTGTATATATAAATGTATACACCACAGATCTACAATTTCACATTGTTTTACCTCTGGTAAGTGCAGCACCCGTAAAAGCGGCTGGTAAGGTGCTCTCGATCAACGGAGACCGACTATCACTTAATGTACTTCCGCTCACAAAAGCTTCCACTTCCAGATAAGTTGTGAACGTCAAAAGAGTTTCAAAATAAAAGTCATAGCGCAGATTTTGAGTAGTTTTATTTCCCACACTTTGGAAGTTCAAAAATAAAATAATTAAATACGAAATCTCTAACGGTAACAGGCGTACTAGTCTCATAGCCGCAGAATGAATGCATAAAATGTACATTTATAGTTAATGCTGCTAGAAATTCATTTTACAAAAATTAAATGGAAACGAAAGAATTAATGCATATAAATTCAGTTTGAAGTAATGGTGTTAGAAATTTATTATTCATACGAGTAAGATCCTGGGAAAATTGGGTTCTAAAAACAGTGTTTTTTTTAGGCTTACTGCACCATCTGCTGGACAAGGATTCTCAAAGCAGATCTACCCCATCCATCCATGGAAAAAAATATATCTCATTCAATTAACCTAAAAAGATATATCACAAAAAGCTCTGTATTTATTCTCAATAACAGTAACTTTCAATCACCATTATATGACATTGACCTTTAAGACAAATAAGCACAAGGAAAAAAAACATGCTGTAACTTAAATAAATGAATGGCTTGCACCAATATACAGTTGAAAATTTTATTTAGAATATTTCCAAATCATCTTGTTTAAATGTAACATAGCCCTCATGCGTAAAGGCAGTATTTATGTGACCTTTATATTATATATAAATTCAACTTATACAAGGAGAAAAATCAATTGCTAGATTTGTTGTTATGAATCTCTCGGTGAGGAAAAAACCCAAAACATTTCTCACACTGACCCACACAGAAAAAAAACAACAATCAAAACCATCTCACACATGTAAGCCTGCTGTAATGCAATACTGCAACATAACAAATGAATAATATAAAGATCAAATAAACGTAACAAAAAAAAATACAATTCAAAAAATATTATATAAAAAAGATGGTGATAGGAGGCCAGTTTAATGCTTGTCAGTGCTGTAGTTACAACCTTTAAGAACGATAGATAGATAGATAGATAGATAGATATTTTAAAAATGGTTCCACTATGTTATAACAGTCTCAAGGGTTCAAGTCCTCTCGTTGGCTTGTCAGCCGCCATTAAACCGTATCAGATAAAGAAAATAAAAGAACTAGAAGAAGAAAAGGGGCTCTTCTCCGTCAACTCAAAGGTCACAAATCTAAAGGCTTCCACTGACCCGTTAATTGTCATGGTGTTTCTGCGCATGCTCACAACATCGAAGGTAAACAAAGAGGAAAGCGCGCACCCGGCCTGAGTCCTGCCTAACTACTCTACTCTTCTACCGGCCTTTTTTCGATTAAATCATGGATGTGATATTTTCATGCCGAGCAAGTATTTATTACGACCAGGGCGGGCGGAAATACATGGAGGACTTAGTAACGATGAAGCAGGAGGATGAGCCGAGTGAGGATGAACTAGACGCCGCCGAACGTGGCGAGGTCGAGGCACCAGCAAAAGAGCAAAACCCCGACGCTTCAATTCAAGACTCCATCCCCGGATCTATCACGGTTACTTATATTCAAGACGTCGAGCCGATCTCTACCCTTCAGCATGCGTCGATGCCCTCGTCCGTACACGCCCGTCGGCCGCGCGCTGTGGCTCTGTTTGCTGTGTTTGATGGACACGGGGGTCCGGACGCCGCACGCTTTGCTCGCGACCATTTGTGGGACCATATCAAAAAACAAAGAGGCTTTTGGTCTGAGGACGACGACGAGGTGTGCGCGGCTCTGCGAAAAGGGTTCATCTCTTGTCACCATGCCATGTGGAAAAAATTACGTAAGTTTTTTTCAACGAAGCGTTATATTTACATATGTTCTAGTTTAACGCGGCTGTGAAGTCTCTGCCATTTTACGTACGTGCAGTGGACACAGTCAGGCAGCTGGTCTTTATGAATGAAAGTTGCAACATCAGATGCATCCCGCCAAATAAGTTGAACAACCCCTGCATGCCCGACAGAACACAACTAATCAATACACAGCTGAACTGGAGATGCTGCATATCAGGATAGGGCTGTGCTTGCTGAAATCAGCTCAACTCTCGTAACACCCGTTGGTTGGTTTAAATGTGCACGTGGCATATTTTTTTGGTAATTGGAAGTATTTCACTAAAAGAACAAACGAGAATAAAATTGGAAAAATATACACTGGCATAAGATGAAGTTTCCAGTTTTATCATTAAAATACTTGTTTTATACATATGGCGGGTCGCCCCCTCGTGGACTCCATGTTTACAAAATTTGAGAAACAATGCAAACAATGCTACTACTTCATGTGAAAATAGAACTGTTTTCACTTAGTAAATGCCTGTTTTTACATTAAAATGATCAAAGGTGTATATAAATACATGGCAATACACAAAGCAAACAATACAACAGCAAAATATGTTTTAAGAAATAACATGGCAATGAATCCCAAGTTAGTCTGCATTTCAGAGTGATTGTGTGACCTTCATTCTTCTGTCCAAATAATATATCACACATTATGTGGTAAAAGGTTAGTTAGCCGCAGTATATTTTATTTTGTCATTCACTGCCATCCCATTTCAAACCTGCACGACGTTTTTTTGCATGGAACACAAAGACCTTATTTATTAAATGTGCTTTGGTCAATCAGATCAAAGTAGATCAGAGAGACCCATTGCTGTTTTTGACTACCTCTGGAAGTGGTTGAAAGTGGACAAGCTCATAACATTTTAGACACACAATTTATACTTTTATTCATCATTGTAACCTTGCTATTGGATCAAGAAATAAACTGGCCTAAACAGAATTCATACTGAATATTTAGCATGGCTGCCTTTGGTCTCCATGTACTGTTAATGAATGAGAATAAAGCAGCCTCTTGTATATTTATGATGACAATAAATTTTTTATGTGGATTGCCCAGGAAGATAAACTCATCCATAATCTGCTTTCTTATAGCGGAATGGCCAAAAACAGTTACAGGACTCCCAAGCACATCTGGCACGACTGCAAGTATTGTGGTATTAAGACGCGACCGTATGTACGTTGCCCATGTTGGTGACTCAGCGGTAGTGTTAGGGGTGCAGGATCACCCCTCTGAAGAGTTCATCCGAGCAGTGGAAATTACTCAGGACCACAAACCTGACCTCCCAAAGGAAAGGGAGAGAATAGAGGGGCTCGGTGGCAGGTGAGTTCCTATATAAAACTGTATATCACAGACAGTTAGTCTTACTTGATAATCACTTTAATTAATCTTCACACACTCTTCTACTTTTTAATGATAAAACATGTGGAGGCACATAAGCCACACACAGACTTTCCTATTGTCCTCTTTTTGGATTAACCTTATCATGTAACCATCATCACCCTTTAGTTTTGTCAACACTCATCAGAAAAACACAAACTGTAAGCCGCTTTGTGTGTCTAAAGTGGTCTGACTGGTTTTTGTTAATGCACGTAGAGCTTTAAAAGCGGGACGGCATAACAGTTTGTCATTATTTACATAGTCTAATTATAAGCTTTCTTTGTCTTTTAGCCTAATAGAACACTGCAAGCATGTCAGTTTGATATAGACTAACTTTTAGTGACCCGTATGCTTTAGAAATATGTTTTGTAATGACTTTGGGATACTTCTAAGGCTTCATTTTAGCTGGAGGTAAAAATAAAAAGTTTTTTTTGTTTGTTTGTTAAACATTAACAGCCACCACTGATCACTGTCACATTTCTCTTCCAGTGTGATTAAAAAGTCTGGAGTTAATAGGGTAGTTTGGAAGAGGCCTAGACTTACCCACAATGGACCAGTGAGGAGGAGCACCGTCATCGATCAGATTCCTTTTTTGGCCGTGGCCCGAGCTCTTGGTAAGGTGCAAACTAAACAGCTTAGTAACATTGTTGATATGGTTGAAAAAAGTGATTAGGATATTGAGTGAGTTTCAGAACACCTGACAAGTCAGCAGAGATTGTCTGTTGTCCTGGAAAATTGCAACATACCACTATGATAGACTCTTGTTTTGCAACAGCAAACAAAATGTCTAATATTGAAACACGGTTGTTTAGAGGTTACATGAAGACTGCCTGATGGGCTAGATTAAAAAAAAAGTATTTTTTTTTTTTAATGTCATTATTTATTTTCCCTAATTTTCATTTAGTTTCTAAGGTTTACTGTTACTTTAATTTAAAGGTTTTAAAGCTCTTGCCAATGCCAATCAAGTCTTGGCTGATGAAGTGCGTAAACAAAACTGATTTGTATATGTTTTTTTAGTATACATATCCAGATATTTAATGCACTAAATGTGTCTTCAGGTGATTTGTGGAGTTATGACTTCTACAGTGGAGAGTTTGTGGTATCACCAGAGCCTGATACTGCTGTTATCAAGCTGGATTTGAAGCAGCACCGCTACATTATCTTAGGCAGTGATGGGTTATGGAACATGGTATCACCACAGGAGGCTGTGTCTATTTGTCAGGACAATGACGATGCTAAGGTGAGTCGTTTAACCTGATTAGGCCAGTGTCATTGGTGTTTTTTTTTTAAACATTCACTTACATGATTGGTTATTCCCACAGGCGAAGAACCAAAAGGGAAATGTTTCAAATGCTGTTCTGCTCGTGAACCATGCCTTATTGAGATGGCGTCAGCGCATGCTCCGTGCTGATAATACCAGTGCCATTGTTATCTCTTTGGAGTCATTTGGGACATCCAGCGAGTGCTTGCCAACTTATGAGACTGTGTACAATCTTCAAGGAACAAAATGTGGCGCTGTTTCTAAATCTTGCACCAACTCTTTGCAGACTCAGGTTAGAAATGTTTCAGATTTTATATTTGAAATAATAATGTAAATTCTTTCTTCTTTTCTAATGGATTATATTGTAGTTTTAGATTATTTGTGTGTTCACACTTGTTTGCTTTGTCTGGACAATAAAAAAAAGTAATCTGATATGCATTTTAAAGACTAAACCTAAAGATACTAAACAAAAAAGGCTTGTATGACAAATATTTTGGACATTACCAAACATTCAAAACAGCTAAATATGCTTGCTGTATGTGCGAAAACATGCAATTTTTATCTGCTGAGAACACATGAAAAGCTTATTTTAACTTATTTTTTAACTTATAAACATTTACTTATAACTTTTAAATTGTATAACTTATTATAAAATAAGTAAAGGAGTCACAAAAGTACCAGAAATGAATTTGCAAGGAGATGGCGTCTTCAACCCCTGTACTAAACGGTAATGGGAAATGTAGCTGATTTGCCTGTTCATTGGATGCTGCTTGTGATTTTCAAGATTTTTGTGAATACATTTTTTATTCATTTAAAATGTCATTAATTTGTGTTGCATTCATATTTCTATCAGATAGCACCAGAGTTTATTTGGAAGAGATTGAGACCCATCTTTTTAGAAGTCTCTGTGTGCCTGTTCGATGCATGCCAGAGCTCGAATGGCTTAACACTTTTTTTTTTTTTTTTTTTTTTTTTTTTTCAAATGCAGCGTCCATAAAGAGGATTCTCACCTGATGTTGTTTTAATCAAACCAAACCAGTCTAAACACCCTAAAAACAACACGCTTAAGCTTTACTTTACTTTCATTTATAGTTTTTCCTTCTTTTTTAGGTTCCTGATGATCCAGTACCTATTCTGGAACAGAAAAATGGCAGCTCTGATGCAAGCATGATATTTGAATCTTCTGACAGCCTTACAAACTCTGAGGACCTGCCCTGTAATGACTTGCTGGAAAATTGTGACAGAAGACCGACTGGCAAACGGGTGCTAGAGGATTTCTCCTCCTCTCCTGTGGTGAAGAAACCCCGTAGTAGTTTGACCCAGTCGTTTCTTAAAGAGTCCTCTTGCACATCCTTGCAAATACCGGGTACAGAGCCCTCGGCCAGGAATGGTGGCGGAAATGGTCAGAAACAGTCTGAAAATGCCCAAGTGCTGCTTCAGCATGGGAAGACTACTGTATGCGTTTGCTGACATTTGTGCTGCTGTTACAATGCAATCCATTCATTCATGCTGGACGGTCAGACTCTGATATTCATATAGTTTATATAAGCTATCAAGAAACCAAATCCTGAAGCAAGTAACAATGTCAAAAGAAAAAAAAAAATCACTCTCTTCCATTCACAACACTCCAATTTTAGTGTGTTTTATGTTATGTTATACTTTATATTTTACAGACTATTGAAAAAGAAAATGTGTTGTTTTGTCTGATTTTAAGTGAGTTTTAATTTTTACACCTTTGTATGTCCACTGCTAACTTCTATTACGCTTCGGGTCAGTCAGGTAGAGATGATGGGTCAACTAGGGATATTTGCACTTTACTTTGGATTTGTGCTGCCTGGAGGACTGTGGGGAAAAATGACCAAAAAAAGAAACTATCTTCTGAGAAGATATTTCCCTGCAGCTAACATGTCACCTGTTTAAAAAATAGTTTTTGGGATCAATGCTATTGGTTGTTTTTGTACATGATTTTAATTGACAAGGAGATCATTTGTAGTGTTCGCTGATATCTTAACCCTGTCTCATAAGGTTTAATGTTAATGTTGAATGTGAGCATGAACTTTATGAATTATGAATTTTAAACACGGTTATTTTAATGTTTCCACGGATTTCATTAACATTGTTTGTTTTTGTCTCTCTGATGGGAGTAAGTGTCATTCTAAACTGAAGGTGCTGCTATGCTAAACAGGTCAATAAAAAATAGCAAAGAAATGTTTTCTTCAATAAAAACATAGGATGTTTTGAAGATATGAAATGTCTGTTCCCCTGTTTGCATCCGAGTTATTTTAATATCACATTTAAATCATTAAATGTAATTCTTTCATGGGGACAACCACTAAGTTATAACCATTTATAGCTTCATGTCAAAAGCCTCGTTTTTCCGAAAGAAGACGAAGATGAGCGAAGTATGTCGGCGGGTGATCGTCACGCGATATTTCAATGTAAATAAACACACCAGCGTGACGTGATGCAACATGAGGGTTTATCAAGACTTGTGCACGTTTTTAGGTGGCGATATGCTCGTACGAACGGGAACCAAAGCAATCTTGTTTTTTAAAACATTAATTCGTTAATAAGTCGTTAATTTTAACAACCTCGTCAGATTCGTTCAACGAACAAAAAACCCAATCACCTACCGTCATCCATGATTGGTCAGAAGTGGACAAGCGCCCTCCTTTTCCCTAACTCTATTGGCTACTCGGTTCCAACGCTCATTTCTGATTGGCCAAAGCCTTTGTTGTTTCCGCTGCATGTCAGCTTCACTGTGGCGTTTGGTGAGGACCTCCGTTGCTCTGAAAAACACAAAGCCTCTGGTCAGTACAAATGTCGCTTAATTACATAATCAACGCTACATTTTCGTTATACATTATATAGAAATTTATATCAGAAAGGCATATAAGTTATTGTCATTGTTCGGTTTATTGTATTTGAAGCGTTGAAATGACAGATAGCGGTATTGGCTAAGCTAACAGACAGAGTGGAAGATAGTTGATATGATGAAATGTTTGAACGGACAAAACTGCCAGCTGCGTTTCTCTGACATTTAACATCACCTTGGACATCGTTTCACAATAAAATCTTTAAAATTTATGGCAAAATGTTATAAACAGATAGTCACATTATTATTGTACTATATTGTAGTCTGGTTACTAGTAAAACCTGCTGGAGATTATTTGAAGAGTTTTCTTTTGTTTATCTCGCACAGATGTTTGTCGTCGTAGGTTGTCTGTGTTGTAACTTTTTTACATTATTAATTCTTAATAGAAATGTGCCTATGGTGCAGATTAGTCTGAGCCATTCACATCTTTGTTTTCATTTGTTTACATCCATCTGCAAAGTGTTGCCATTCTGAAGTGATGTAGTTATCATATTTAGGCTTGTACCTTTTCAGGGTAGGGTAATACAGAGACCATATTTATCAATGATAAACAGTTCTCTAATGTGAGATGTACCTAAAGTGAAGTTTAGTGTAATAATCATGTGAAAATCATGATGTGTGATATAATATCATAATATATTCATGTACTCTGCTTCAACAGGATACTTAGTGGGTGACCATGGCGTCTGACTCGCCGCGCAGACCGAGCCGCTGTGCTGGTGGGGTTGTGGTTCGAGCACAGGCTGCAACGTAAGAGCACAATCTCTCTTTTTTTTGTATGTGTAAGTCCAGTGTTCAGGATTGTAAGTATTCAGATGTGTTGCCATACACCACAATATGGTAAACAATTAATCGCTGCTCATACTTATAAATGTAACTTCATTCTCTGATATTTTCTTGTTCAGATATGTATTTTTTTTTAATCATGAGAACTGGTTTGACTCTTTTGCAGAGAGCAGTCGTACATGGAGAGTGTAGTTACTTTCCTGCAGGATGTAGTCCCTCAGGTAAATGTTTTCTTTTAATATGTGTTTACAAAACTAAAAATTTACTTTTTGTTTGTTGTAATTTGTCAAATGGAAAAAAAGTGAAAAAACTGTTAAACTTGCAAGATACAAATACAGTTCTGAAGAAAAGTCAGACTTGTAAGAAAAAAGTCAGAATTCCGAGTTTATCTCTTTCAATTCAGATTGTTTTCCCACAGATTTGCAACTTTATTTCTTGCATTTGCAAGTTTAGGCTTTCTAACAATACTGACATTGTTTCTTACATGGCTGTGTTTTTATTTCTCGACTTTCTTGACATATAAACTAACAATTGCATATTTATAATTTGCAGTTACAAGATATAAACTCTCTTTATTCTAAGAATAAATGTATAATTTGAAAGATAAAACGTTGCTATTACCTTTTTAGCTTGTAGTCATTGACAGAATTTAGTTTGCCTAGTTTTCAGTGCGTTTCTTTTTTAAAAGGATCAAGAACCTGTGAAATAGTGCCTTTTTAAAATTATAAGCAGTTAATTGTAACAACAAGCATCATATCTTTGCGTCTTTCTTGGAAATTTCAGGCATACACTGGGGCACCTCCAAATGATGAAAAAGAGAAAATAGTTTGGGTCCGTTTTGAAAAAACAGACATTAATGGTAAGTTAATTTCATATTTGATTTAGAGTAGCAGCATGCAGATGCAGACCTTCTTATTGCATTAAAAAGTACTGTCCGAATTTTACTGTCCGCACATAGTAATTTAGTGCTAAAAAGGGCTGGACAGATATTTTTGTGCCTGACCTCAATGCATATTTAAATGCAATATCTATTGGAAGTGAAATTTAATGGGAGTCTGTGTTCTTTATTTTGCACATGTCAGTAGGTCTAATAAAACGTAGAAATTGTAAGTATCTAATAAAATGTAAAATTTGTATTCAATCTAAAATTAGTTTTCTTATGCTAATTTTCCAGTTTATTAAATCTGGCAAGCCGGTATATTTAAATATTCAATTTCAAAAAGTGTTTTGTGCTGACAAAGACTTTATTTACTTACTTTTTACGTTTTATTTACTTTGTAATATTTGCAGTTATTTGAAAATACATAAAAAAATATTAAAGTTAAATATTTATTATAATTTTTTAAAAATATGATATTTTGTATCATAAATACAATAACTTGATGAGTCTTAATGCGTTGTTGTTGCAAAAAATAAAAATAAACAAGCGTAAATTTCCTCAAATTCTCTACTATTTGCAACTAGTGCCATAGTTCATATTTATATTGCTATATTGGGTTAGCAAAGATTTTTATTGCGCCAAAACTAGGTGAACATGACCCTCTTTCCAGCAAACATGTCATGGAATGAAAGAGATGGCGGACGTCATTTACCACTTATTGATGAGTCAATTAGTTTAATTTATTGATGAATTTATTTTGCATGTTGGCATCCCCAGTTTTTGTCCTTTGTGCCCTGGGATTACAGCATGAACAATCGAGTATGTGACACATGAGTTGTACAGTAACAACCCATGCCATAATCTTTTTTTTTAATCATATTTAAAATAACGTGTGGCAGTCAAAAAAGCATCGTACCCCAAATCAGAAAAAGTTGGGACAGTAAAGAAAACACATAAAAAAAGAAGGTAGTGATTTCTAAATTTACTTTGACTTGTATTTAATTGCAGACAATACAACAAACGTTATTTAATTACACTGTTCTGATCTTCTGTACCTTGTTTGTTTATTTTGCTTTTTAATGCTTACGTCAAACATTTGTGGTTTACTTTCTCTTTTTTTATCTGTGTCAATACTTTAGCAATGATAAAGTGTTTCTTTTCCTCTACCCAGATGTGGCCCGCTTACCAGAGTTCCAAGAGATGCACAGCAGCAGCAATGACCCACCTCTCTGCTTGATGATTGGCTATACTGACGGAATGCAGATTTGGAGCATATCAGTAAGTCTCTCTCTGCACCACATGGTCTGTATTTGAATGTAAATCCGTTTTGTCTATATGATAGTCCGAGAACAGTATGTGAAAAGACCAAATTCACAGCATTCATAAAACAGTAGGCGAAGTGTACACCGGTGACCTGCTACTTCTGTTGAGATTCAGAAATGCACGTGCAATGGACACTTTACTATCCCATGAGGCTGCCAGAGAGAGTCGTGAATGGCAGTAACAGTAACACAAATGGCACTGTAGATCACATGACAGCATGACAAATTTAATACATCTGAACTGCATATTACACACATTCCAATTATATAGAACATAATTTTGCCAGTGGACAGCTAGCATGTTTTTCTTTAGACATATACAGTTGAGGTCAGAATTATTAGCCCTTCTGTAAAAATTTGAATTATTTTATATTTTTCCCTAATTGCTGTTTAAGATTTTTTTCCCAACCCATTTCTAAACATAATTGTTTTAGTAACTAATTTCTAATTACTGATTTATTTTATCTTTGCCATGATGACAGTACATAATATATTCCTAGATATTTTTCAAGATGCTAGTATTCAGCTTAAAGTGCAATTTAAAGGCTTAACTAGGTTAGTTAGGTTAACTAGGCAAGTTAGGGTAATTAGGCAAGGTTTGTTGTATAGACAATCGAAAAAAAAATGTTTAAGGGTCTAATAATATTGACCTTAAAATGGTTTAAAAAATGTCTTTTATTCCAGCCAAAATAAAACAAAAAAATACTTCATTCCAGAAGAAAAAGGTATTATAGGAAATACTGTGCAAATTGTCTTGCTCCATTAAATATCACTTGTGAAATACTTAAATAATTAAACCAAGTGATCAGTATGCTATGCTGCAAAGGTTTGTCTAGTAGGCTTACATATACATTTTATCAACAATTTTCTGGTTCAACAAAATATTGGTTTCTAAACTGGGTGAGATAAAGAAAAAAAGGGACATTTTGACACTACTAAAACTAGGATAATTTTACAAAACGTTGCAGACAGCCAATAGGGATCCAATCATACCTGTGCCCAAAATGATTGAAAAATGGTACAATCTTTTAAAAAGCAATTGAATTTTTTTTAATTGTAATAGTATTAAGGCCTTTGCAAAGTTCATTTTCTTACCTCCACAAGCTGAATTTATTTAAACATTGGAATTTATTTTGAAGCGTATTAAGATGTTGACACTGATGATTTACATTAAGTTTCGGAAGTTTTATTTTGCTGACCATGAGAGTAGACCATTATGGTCGATGATGAATTCAGTACGGACATTGCTTATTTCATATTACCTTATGTTTACACCACTATTGGTCCTTTGCTTTATAATATGGAGCTTTTGCATCTTATTTCAGTTTTGCTTTTTAATGACAAAATTCACTTGGATTTGACTCAAAAAGAGAGTTCATCCAAAAAAATTTATATCCTGTCATCATTTACTCATCTTCCACTTGTTCCAGAACTGTCTGAGCATCTTTCTTCTTTTGAACACAAAGAAAGATACATAAAAAAAATATATTTGTGCTGCTTGTACAAACTGCTTATTTAAAATGAACTGAATGAACACAGTATTTGAGTTTTTTGGGGGAAAACTTTGGTAAATGTTCAATACATGTAAATCGATTAAGTTAACTTAATTTTTTTTACAAATTTGTGTTGGGACAACATGAAGGAATTGTGTGGAACCCAGCATTTTTACAGTGTATACTGAAGAATATTGGAAAAAAACTGCACTTGATTCCATAGTATGTTTTGTTTCTACAATGGATATCAGTGGCTGCTTTTTTCAACAATCTTCAGAATATCTTGCTTTGTGTTAAAAAAAAATCTTACAATTTTAGAATCTTTTGAGTGTGAGTAAATGATGAGAGAATTTAATTTTGGGTGAACTATTGCTTTAAGATTGTGGTTGATTTTGCGGTTACTGTGCAATGCTGTCACTCTCTTTCACCACGTGGTGTCGCCATAGACAAAGACAAGACATAGACACTAGAATAGAGTGTTTAGTATTGAAGTTGGATGAATTGATGTGAAAATATGTTAAGCTTTTCATCATGTCAAACAATAAATGATATCACTTAATGAATAAAATGGAGATTGTGTCCGCCTTGGTTTCTCAATCATAGGGTATATGAAGATATCCTCCAAATAATGTGTTTTGTCACCCTTACTCTGTATTAAAAGATTTAGCCTTTACTGTTTTATTTTTATGAGTGTCCTGACAGTTATCACCTCATGAAAGAGTTGCACTTTTTATGGCATAAATTATGCTGAGCAACATCACGGACATGAGCTCGCTATTCCTTGGAAAAGCGAATATCACACTTTTTTTGTGTTGAAGGTGTTGAAAGCGTCACATTGTCTTACAGTATGTTGCCTGTAAAGTGTTTGTGACTGTTGCTAAGATGACACCTTCTGTTTTGGCGCTTAAAGGAGGAGCAGGAGAGACACAAACTGCAGTACATTTCTGTGCATTTGTGTCTTGTTGTTGGAGCAGCTTCTTTTGATGGAGGTGTGGCTGGATATAGCAGGAAGATTAGAAGGGGCTAATTGAAGTGGTGGTAGACTGAAGGATGACATGTAGGACAGTGCTAAGAAGTGTAGTTTTTATTTATTGCTGTTCTTTTAGTTTATAAATACTTTTATGCTTGCATAGTTGGATCGAGGTGTTTGAGAAATCTGACTCAGAAAATTGTGCATTTTTAAGGTGTGATTAATGGTGCACAATATATCATATAATATTAGATTTCTTTAATATTTATTTTGTTAATTTAAAAATGCAATATTTTTACTTCAATGACATCAG
The DNA here is from genome assembly GCA_903798115.1 of Danio jaintianensis. Lineage (NCBI taxonomy): Eukaryota > Metazoa > Chordata > Actinopteri > Cypriniformes > Danionidae > Danio > Danio jaintianensis. Next base: position 15,475,818 of record CAIGQV010019070.1, on the reverse strand, counting down.
TCTGTATAAATGTTAATTTACATAAAAAAATATCAGCACAGATTCATAATCAGAAAGTCTATAATACATCAGTAATCAGATTCATAATCATACACTGTAAAAAACAAGAAGTTGAGAACTTAATTTTAAGGCAACCAGCTTCAGGACATTTTTGAGTTTACTCAACTTAAAGGTCAGTTAGTTGTACAAACTTGTGTGCATGTTTAATCAACACAATATATTAAGTTGAACAAATTTTTAGTTAAACTTCCATTGACTAGAAATATGGAGTCCTAATTATTAAAAACTTTAAGTTTACAAAACCTGGTAGTTAAAGTAACTGCAAACAATCGAAAGTTGAGAAAACACAAAAGTTTAATGCAACTATAGTTGTCTGACATCTGACAAAGTCCAAAATCAACTTTATCAATTTTGCTTAAGTATAATTTTTTTCGTACAAAGGGGTTCACTCATGACTTACTCATTAATATTTAATGAAAGATTAAGAGGATGTAAGAATTAAAAAACATGTTAAACATATTTTGAATGGAATTTTCCTTCGAAGAGTTCAGATGATAAAGGCTAAGTGTTGTCTGAATCTTCTTCTTAAATTAGGATTGTTCTTAGCCTCCTGTGTTCGCCCGGTTATTTCACTTTAAAGGCAATGAAAATAACCTGATCATTGCCATGAAAGTAAAATTACTGAACCGACACACAGAAGTTTGATAAAAATGCTCATTTTAGAAGAACGTTTCAGACGGCACTTAGAAGCTTTGGCATCAAAACCATTTTTATCTGGAAATATATTGAGAGTGTATTAAGTTTCTTTTAGAATAATTGTAGAATTTATTTGTCGTACTTTAAATTATAAGATATTTTTTCTTACTATTACTATTTTTAGTACTCTTGTTTTTATGTATACATTTATATGTACATGTATTTTTATATGGTAATTGTTTTTAACATGTTGTGGGTAAATAATTGTAAACCATGTCTTAATATAATATGGTAATGTAAAAATATTTGCTTTTAAATTTTTTATTGCTGTTCATTTTGCCATAAATCTAGCCATTGCTATATGAATATTGCATTACATTGTAAATGGATGAATGAATGGACTTGTCATGGTCATTTTAACTTTTAAACATTTTGTACCCTTTTTTTTGTATTTTTGTCTCAGTTAGGAATGTTTGGTTTCTTATAAAAAGAAACATTCAATTCCTTTCAAATAATAATCACAGTGAACATGAATGCTTTTCAGCCTTTACATTGCTGCAGAGTATTTTAGGAAGCAGATCATAAGTTCATATGCATTTTCTCTCATTGTATCAAGAGCTCTTCAGGCCAGGAGACATCACCAATCCTTCTTGTCTAATGTGAGACCTTCATCCTCCATCTGCTTTTAGAAGCTCTCCTCTTTCTAAGAAAACAAACATAGCCTCCGTGTCTCTCAGCTCCAGATACTGTTAATTCACTCCCAATTCACCGAATTCCATCACACAGAGTGGCTGAAGATTAACAAAACTCATTTTATGAGCAGCGTCTACACTCCATCCATGTATATGACAAAATTAGAAATGGCAAGAGGGAGAAGTCTCAATTTTGCATATTGCTGTGATAAATAGTAATGTAATATCTGAGAGCTTGGTGATGGATGGCACCACTAAAGCCGTGTAAAGCGAGGATGAGCAGTCTGGTAATGCACAATGACAGTCGCATTAATGTAAACCTCACAATCCGCTAAATTCCATTATTCCTCTGCCCCATTTGCCAGCCGGGGGTTTTGTTTTGTGGCCCGCCTGCATTACCTCTCTCTTGTTTTCTCCCCTTCTGTCTCTCTCTCTCTCTCTCACATCAAATGTACTGTGCGGTAGATGCCATATTAATCTCCTACTTGGCAGCAACAAAGTCTGCACTGAGCGCTTTTAATAAAAACACAACTCTGATCCTGCATTCGAAAAACCTACTAATTGTGCAAAAGAGTGATCATCCTCTGCAGGCTTATCTGCTTAAGACACGTGGATTATGGGCAGTAATGTGATAAAGGACGTTTCTGTAATTTAACGCACACAGAGACGAGCATTCAGGGCTTATTCTTAAAACAAAAAAAGCTTGAATAAAAGGTCGTAGGATTTGGGGCGCCAATCAAAATATTTCCGCTCATGCGATGCGATATGCCACTCCCAGCTTCCGTTTCACAGATCTTTGGATTTCCACCAGATTATTACAGTGTCAGCATTGGAATGACGTGATTAGGACTAATTGAATTTGTGTTTGTATTGATATTACGACTGAGTCAAATGTAGCTGGTTGTTCTGACTGCTGGATATGTTAGTCACGGACATGCCGTTGTCTTTTTTTTGGGGGGGGTGAGCACATTTATTAAGTACATGGTGGCTTTGTTTTGCGGTTTAGTTGTTGGCTCGCTCTCCATCCTTCATGTGAAATCTGTTTTTCTCAGTTTGACTTTATTTGTCCTGCAGTGTGAACAGATCTCTCTTTGTTTGCGCCCCATTGTTCTTTGACTTGCATCAACCACATTTTTGCCCCTGAATGGCATCGTGTTGATCAGCAATTCTGATTTTTCTTACACTGGCGTCAGTAAGACAAGCCTCCAGACTAACATTTGAGAGCAATTTTTACGCTGTAAAAAATAGTTGATGCCTTAAGTTTTTAAGTTGAATCATTAACTTACAATGACTTAAGTTGAACAATGGTTAACTCATTTGAGTTACATAAAAGCACTTTTTGTGTATGACTTTTTAAAAAAATTTTTTTTTTTTTTTTTTTTTTTTTTACCGTGCACAGATGTTGGTATTAATTTTTATTTTAAAATTATTATGTTCAATGTTTGGTTTTCAGTCGAACTGGAGCATTATGGTTAAAAGTTTCAGTGCTCCTTAGAATATCGATGGTTACACTCACTTTTAAATAATTTATATCATAGTCATTTGTGATTTGCATTGGAAGACCTCAGCATCTTACTTGTATCTTCAATATAAAGGGTAAGGTCACTGAAAGATAAAGACTTATCATTTGCTCAACATTTGGCTTTTTTTAGTGAGCTGTTACTAGCTGTGACCAAATTTTTGAGCTAAACTCAAACCAAAATTAGCCTGACTAAATCATTTAGTTCACCGCTATAAAATTATTCTTTTAAATGATCCAGTTCAAACTAATTATAAGTCTGTGAACTACTTATCACTACTTTTCCAAGAAGAGGTAGATCAAAATTTGAATAAAAACTACTGGTCTGGTTTTGACACAAATCTATAGCTGTGTCCGAAATCGCCTACTACTCGAGTAGGTACTACATTAGAAAAGTATGTTCTACACTCAAAAAAAGATTTCTGCTGATTGTTCAAACAACTCATTTGAAGTGAGCTGAATTAACACAAATTCTGAAGTTTTTTTGGGACAACGTAATTGTTTTATGTTCAATCCACTTAAATTTGTCTAAACAATTATGTTAACTTAATCAATTTGTGTTGGGAAAACATGAAGAGATTGTGTGGAACCCAGCACTTTTTACAGTGTATATAGTATGAATGTGAGTAGTATGAATGGAATTCAGATGTACTACATCTGCCATTAGCCATTATCACGTGACCTACCCAGGTCAGTTGCATCGATTCATTGGATACGTACTTTAGAATCTTGCTGGAAGTAATGGATCATCCGGGTTCTTCTCACATACTTTTTGAACACTATGCGGACATAATCGCCTCGCATACTGTTTTTAACGTACTATACACTCAATAAAAATGGCTTTTGCTACTTGTTCAATCTACTTATTTACAATGAGCTGAATCAACACAATTCTTAGGTTTTTAGGGGGTATAACTTAATCGTTTTATATTCAATCAACTTAAATTTGTAAAAACAGTTAAGTTAACTTAATTGATTTGTGTTTCGGATGCAGCCAATAGGTACGTTTCCATCCACCTATTTTTATGCGCATTTTGGATATGCGCATAAAAAATCGGTTGATGGAAACGCTAAGATGCGCATAAATTTAGGAAATGCGCATAAAAAATGTATGCGCATAACTGAGTAGGATAAACTTTTTATTCGATAAGAAAAGATGCGCATAAACTGCGATGGAAACACTTTTACCGAACAAATTCCAGTATGCGCATTAAAAAAAGGTCATGTGATTTGGTTATAAGAGATCATGTGATGATAAAAATGTGTGTAAATGGACAAACCAGCAGGCTGACCACATTGTAAAACATCTGAAATGTTGTTTTGGTCATTCTAAAATGCCTTAAGCATTTCAGTATTAGTGTTATTATATTATTAATTACCTCCAGAATTGTTAAGAGCGTCTGTGCTCCGCGTCTCACGCCTTCAAACGCCACCACACGTTCACTGCGCGTCAGCATTGCCTTCTGAGGCGCAAGTCATTTATTAAATGAAGAAAAGATTCACGCAGCTTCTCCTACCTCAGCAAATTCCGTTTTTACTGTTGATATTTGGCGCCATTTAATCAGGAAGTGACGATTTTGTTCTCTTTGACTCGTTGGATGGAAACGCTGCTTTATTCGCACATCTTTTATGCCATATTCCAGTTTAGCGCATAAAGTTATTTAGCATTTTTGGATGGAAACATAGCTTATGACTATATGACTTTCTCTATGACCTATGAATCATATAAATCAAATTAAACCCTTTCAGATTTTTTTCTCAGTTTGGGGCTTAATGGCCTTATCCACTTTTATTATATAAAAATTACAATGGCTGAGATATTCTTAAAGGGATAGTTCACCTTGAAAACAAAAACGAGGGTGAGGAAACGATTTAAACATGGTTTTCATTCTTGCTTGAACAGTACCAGTTCATTGGATAATTTAACAATGACAAATGCTTTAGTTTTCAAAACAGCACAAGTGTCATTGTTTGTCAATTACTTTGCGTTTTGGAGCTTCTATTCATTTCTGTTTATATCCGAAGGCCAGAAAATATTACACTGCTTTTGTGTGTGTGTGTGTGTGTGTGTGTGCGCGTGCGCGTGTGTGTGCGTGTGTGTGTGCGTGTGCGTGTGTGTGTGTGGTGCCTTGCGTCGGTTTGTCCAAAGATGCCTGATGTTTATCTTCAAGTTGTTGGGTGACTCATTATCGAACCACATCAAAGCCACTTCAGACCAAACAGAGCATTGTGTGAATCACAGTCAAGGACTTTTATGTGTTTTAATGTTCCAAAGGGATGCCACAGTGTTTAGGACATTCGTCATGGGTGTTTTCAGTCAGACACTCTTTGTCAACTTTTTTTGTCTGTTGTCTGATTAAAAAAAAAAAAAGATGAAACAGTGTAGCCCCATCAACTCTGTACTGTTATTTTATGGACACCATCTTGTCTCGGGCCTGATAACCTTAGTGATGGGACTCTGGTATAAACTCATATGCACATTCACAGTTTATGCTTCACATTCTCACACCCACCATCTTCTCTTCTGTGTCTTTGAACTGAGTTTATCTCTCAAACATCACCCTGTGGTGTCTTTTAAACATGTTTTTTCTCTTTGCAGCTGAATGGGGAGGCGCAGGAGCTGTTCTCTGTGCGGCACGGGCCTGTACGAACTGCTAGGATCCTGCCTGCTCCACATATCAGTGAGTGTCAGATGCACCACCTTGTCATCCCACTACAAAACAAGCCAGAGACACATAAATGCATTCGTTTTAATAGCATACAGTGACTCCTTGCAACATTTTGATTACTGTTCAAAATGAAAGCATATAAAAAAAAGCCTGACTAAAACAAAAAGCTTATTTTTTATATCTTGTTATCTACAACCGTGCCATCTGTATATTAATTATATATTAATGTTGGTAACTCTCTAAATTCTTTTTGAGAGCCAATGTATAATTTAGAACTGTGATTCTGAGCTGGTTTTGGTTCTCCACCCTTACCTTACAAAATTTGTTCACTTTATTTGAAAATCAAACAGTAAAATTTAGAATGAACTACTCTTCCAAATGGTGGAGTCAGTAAAGCATGCTTTTTTTTTTTTTTAACACTGATAATGAAGCATGTTTTTTAAGGCATGAAATCAGCTTATTAAAATGCATTCTGAAGGAACATGTGACACTGGAGTAATGGAGTAATTGCTGCTTTGCTTCAGCTTTATATATTAAATATTTTTAATATATTTATATAAGATCTAGTATAATCTATTTTATACTAAATTGCTGTAATATTTCCCAATATTACTGTATTTTAATCAAATAAATGCATGTTGTAGATATATATTTTTTACTTTTATGAAGCATTTTTCTCTATGATAAAAGTTGGTAAGCCATCCTAAGTATGTATAAAAACATACAAAATTCACATTTAGCGTTACTTTTATTTGGTGTTTTCTCTTTCTGCTGTTTTCCTGAATAGATACAGGACTCAACTTGGGGTTGTGATCCCTGCCAGAAGCTTTTTCATTGTAAAGCTGCTGCTCTGAAATATTATTACAAATTCTACATTCCAGTGACATCTTAATTTTCAGCTTGTCATGAACGAGCGTCCACCCCCAAATTGAAATATGCGTCGACAGAGCACGATCTCCGGCTACGCTTAAATTTATTTCACATGTCATATGTCACATAAACAGCACGTTCTTTTACATGTCATGTTTGCCACTGCTATTTGTCCATAAATTTGCAGAAAGTAAAATCAGTTTTCGGCAGTTACATGCTTTTTCGAATCAAGTTAGACCGAGATGTAGTAATTTATAAAGTTCCATGTCTCTCTTTCTTACTGGCTTTTCCATATATCATGTTTAAATTAAAGACTACCTTCTGTTTCTTAATAGCGCAGAGAGCTTGCCAGAGCCCCGCTGTTTTCCCATCATAATATTAAAATCAGTCCTTCACGATTATGTTGGCATGCTGTCAGCTGGCTGCCGGGACTTTTACCGCCACTTTGGCAAAGAGGAACTGCAGACTTCTGTGATTTTCCTTCTCTTTCATCACGACTCACTCATTGGTCATCGCATGCTTGGGCTCATTCTATTTGTTAGGGGACCAAAATGAATAGCCTGACAAAAGAACGCACGCTACATCTTTCTAAACTAAAAAATGTGCAACCTGATTAGGTGTGCTAGAATTTTTGCCATGTCAAATTCTCTCCCTTTTTAAGAAATCCCTTTTTTCTTTTTGATAAATTAGCGCGGTGTCTTTGAATAAATCAGGTTGTTAGTTATGAAATAATTCAATCCGTTTTTTTTATTTGTTTGTCCCATATGCAAATGTAAAAACAAAAGGAATAGGAAATGCACTGAGTTGTATTGTTGGGTGACATTTATGCCCAGAATTTGCGTTCTGTCCTTTTGGCAGATTTAAACAATGTACAATAAAGGCATTGAACGCCGGCTGGATTGGGATAAAAGAGAATTGTCATAATAAGAAGCAGCAGACAGCTGACACATGAGGAGAACGCTTCTCAGCTAAATCAAATGAATTGTACAAGTGGGGAAACTGATTGCGATCTGTTTGGCGCAAACAGTGTCATACTGTAGTGGGATTTAAAAAGAGTAATTGTTTTAGCTGGGTGGGCGGATTTGGAAAGTCCTGAAAATAGGTGTCAATTTTAATAAGGCAAGGTCTTTCCCAGAATAAAGAAGGAAGTTCCATTTTCTCTAAAGAGACAAACTGACTCTCTTTTTTTTTTTTCCTACATCCGTTCTGTTTCTGACTTGCGCTGTTGTTTTGCATTGATTCATTTCCAGGTGACCACTACGGATGTTCATATTCACAGATGACCAAATGTCAGCGATTGCTTCCTCACCATTTAAATTTATCCAACTGTTGAAAGCAGCTCTCCTATATATGTAAATTTTTCTGAAATACAGGAAATTTGTTATGTCTTCCAGAAAACAATTCCCTCAATATTTCTCAGCATAAATTAAAAGCAGACATTGGAAAACACAAACGAAAGCCACTTGTTTTAAAGTCCAGCCGTTTTCGAGGCACACAGCTACGGGCAGAGAGGAACACGGGGTGGTTTCTGCCCCTTAATTGTTCTTTCAAATAGAAGACAGCTGTTGTCCTTTAGAAGCCCGTCGTATTTGCATCATGATTGGATATCGTGACCAGTCGCAATGTCTGATGACAGAGAAGTGAAGACGGAGGAGAGGCCCTTTAAAGTGTTAAGGTTTGAGAATGACACATTTGCACTCACGCCATGCCACAGGGACCATTCTCTCCTGGAGCTGATTAGTGTCATGGCATGGCTGTCCAAATTACAGCTCCACAAAGGCTAACATCTTCTTCTACCCCAACATGAATGAACGACTCTCCCCCCGCCTTCTCTTTTAAATCAAGAGAATTAGATAAATATGGCATCTGTAAACTTACTGCGACATGTTTTCTCCACCCAAAGTATGCCTACCGGCCTTTTGCCGTTCTGTAATTCCTCCGAAGCCTTGAAATTAAAGCCAGTCAGACAGAAGACTCCTCTGAAAGCTTTGAAGGCTTTCTCCATTAGAGTCGGAGGAGAAATGGTTTGTGTTTAACACATTGAGCTGAGTGTCGTTTCTGTTCTCTGTCTCCATTTAATGTCTTGCATGCTGGTATTTTAATTTCATTTGATCCCTTTAAGTCTCTGTGAGGACCAGGGCATTATTTTCTGGAAAGTGAGGTTGTGTGTATATCGAAGCTGACAGGAATGAGGTGCCTGCTTTTTTTTTATTTTTTAAGATATTTTCATGGCATAATTTTGATTGCAGATCTCTTGTAATGCAATCAACACGCTTCCTGTTGCGGTAGCTGTTTTTTAAGATGAAGTTCAGCGGGTGGGTGGCTTTGGCAGAGAGACAACGGGCCTCATATGCGGGTGGCTAATGAATGTCCCTCTTTATATGGGTCAGTGGTTAATGTTCCCCCTTCTGTCCCTCCGGCTGCAGGTTCCCTCAACACTGACAGCTTCGCTGAGAAACGGCCCCTCCTCGGCGTGTGCAAGAGCACGGGTTCTTCAGGGTGAGTGAACAACGACCACGTCACTTCCACTGTCAGCTCGACCTAGTGTTACAGGAGCTTTCATATTCACAGGTCATGCTTGGTTTTTTTGAAAGCTGCACACAAGCACAGTTTTAGCTAAAGGGTTGATGACACAATTGTAGAATAATTTATATATAATTTTTTAGATTATATTCCATCACATATTGTAATGAGAGATAATATTATTGATGAGCACAAGAGACATTTAAAACTGTAAAAATATTTTTTTGGGACCTAGTCTAAATTATTGTGCTTTTATATTTTGTAGTGTGTGTGTGTAGTGTTTATGTTTGGTTTATTTTATTTTGTATACCCCTCATACGATTGCAACGTGCTTTGGGTGTATGGCAATAAACAAAAAATGAGCTAGATAAATGTACATTAAAATACAAACATCAAGAAAATGTCTCTTAAGCATGTTATGCAGAACACACACACTGCTTATGAGAATTTCTGAAGTGCTTTCAGGTTCTTAACTTAAAAATTAGACTACTCACTTTAGCACCTTATTTTATTATTGACGTATGCTTTCCACAGAAATTTGGAAATTTGGATTTTGTGCTATTGAGAATTAGTGAGAATGGAGATGGAAAATGGATAGTTGGAATAGTTATTATCATAATCAAATCAAATTTGCCATTACATTGCCATTCTATCTAACTTGTGCACAAGTTTAGAATGTTGAATAAAACATTTGCAAATAAAAAATGTTTCAATCCCATGTGTTCAAGAGAATAAAATAGTTACTTCCTGGGAAAATGACACGATATATCAATAATGAAAATGAAAGTTCCTGCCAGTGGGGAAGCAACTGTAGTGCCTCTTCCTTTATAATAAATGTGTTGTGCAGTCTGCAGTTGCCAAACACAGTAACGGTCATTGTCGTGATAGTCTGAGTTTGGAGGCAGCTGACTAATGTTTGGGGACACAATCAACCGATAACTAGATTCTCTCAAGTTTTTTTTGTTTTTTTTAATCCTAAAATCTACATAAGAATAGGTGGATGGAAACTATTGTGCTGTTTGAAGGTTTCATTTGAGAACTAATTTGTGTGCAGTTTAGAATATTAGCAGTGTGCCGACATATTGCAAAAACATTGCACCATGCCATGGTTTGAGAAAGTCCAGTTGAGGTGAAATGCAGGTCAAGGCCATTTAAAATCTTTGCACTTTTTCCCAAAGTGAAGTTTTATGGATATAATAGGCATGTATACTTCTCCTGCAGTGCGCGACATGAGTGGAGACATGTAAAACTCTTCATGAAGTGAAGTCCATGTGCTAATGGAATGTTCCGTCTGTTGTTTGGTTTATGGCATTTTCCCATTTTAAAGCATGGTCTAGTCCAAGCCGCATCCCTCGGCGTGTGCAACATTTAGATATTATGAGGTACAAATCCTAAGTACATTTGAAAACCTGTAATTTGTTCTACATAATAACCTGCATCAAAGGTCCGACGAGGGCCAGGGAGTGGTCTAGAAGAGATTGCCTAACCCTGCTGGCTGAGTGACCGACCCGGTCAGATCCAGATCTGCTACCTTGGACCCCGGACAGAGTCCGATCTGTGGAAAATATGCCCCCTTAGGGAGCGAGAAGGAGCAGGGTACATCAGTTACTGGCTCCTCTCCTCCCCTCAGCTACGTCTGCCACCTCTTAAAACCAACTCCTCCGCTTCTGCTGCAAATCTTAACTCAATATTTCCTCCCGAGGAAATAGAATAAGGAAGTCTGTCTTCAGCACACTTTGATGGAGACCACCATCCCAGCCGTTCCAAGACTAGAGCTTTACTCTGTCGGCTCTCATGCAGCCAAACGCGCCGTGTTCGCCCTGACATGGAGACAGACTCTGACGGTTTGGCTTTGTACTCCAGCAACGGTTGGTCTAATGCTGAAAACATGCCTCGTGTTGAAAACCATAACCCTCTCCCTCCGGGTGAATGGTGTTGCTGCTGCTACGTTCCAGTAAACGTGTTTGGTAAATAGCCTAGGTCTGTACTTTCCTTTTTTTGAAAGGCTGCACTGTGCTCGGCTCTTTCTCTTTTGCTGAAATAGTTCATAAACTTACCAAAGTCCTCACACGATTTTTAGTATGTAATCATTTTGAAATGACAGCTTTTGTCAACCACCAGTGTGGATGCTGTCTTGACACTCAAATGGAAAACAGATTTCAGTCTTGGCTGATATAGCAGTGCTGGTTTAGAAGTTGGTTCACTCAGCTTTAGGCTTAGATTACAAGATTTGCAAATTAAAGGAAAACCAGAAAGAGGAAAAAAGCATGTGTGCTAAAGCCTTTGTTGCAGAACTCCAGCCAGACACATTCGACATAATGTTATCAATGGAGGGGGATTATGTCTTAAGTCCAAACAATGTATAGATCTGGTGAATTTCCTGACAGCAAAGTACACACGCCGCCCTTCGTGCCATGCTGCAGTGCTGGTAGAGTCTGTAAATTAGCAAGGAATGTGTGTGGTGCTATTCAATCCATTCTTGGCCCCCACTTGTGTCTGGAAAGGATTTGATTTTCCACTGTTTCATTGTTATTATTTTCTTTTTAATTAGTGCTACAGGTATTACAGTGACCATACAGTCGTGGCCAAAAGTTTTGAGAATGACACAAATATTAGTTTTCACAAAGTTTGCTGCTAAACTGCTTTTAGATCTTTGTTTCAGTTGTTTCTGTGATGTACTGAAATATAATTACAAGCTCTTCATACGTTTCAAAGGCTTTTATCAACAATTACATGACATTTATGCAAAGAGTCAGTATTTGCAGTGTTGGCCCTTCTTTTTCAGGACCTCTGCAATTCGACTGGGCATGCTCTCAATCAACTTCTGGGCCAAATCCTGACTGATAGCAACCCATTCTTTCATAATCACTTCTTGGAGTTTGTCAGAATTAGTGGGTTTTTGTTTGTCCACCCGCCTCTTGAGGATTGACCATAACGTCTCAATTGGATTAAGATCTGGGGAGTTTCCAGGCCATGGACCCAAAATTTCAACGTTTTGGTCCCCGACCCACTTAGATATCACTTTTGCCGTATGGCACGGTTCTCCATCGTGCTGGAAAATGCATTGTTCATCACCAAACTGTTGTTGGATTGTTGGAAGAAGTTGCTGTTGGAGGGTGTTTTGGTACCATTCTTTATTCATGGCTGTGTTTTTGGCCAAAATTGTGAGTGACCCCACTCCCTTGGATAAGAAGCAACCCCACACATGAATGGTCTCAGGATGCTTTACTGTTGGCATGACACAGGACTGATGGTAGCGCTCACCTTTTCTTATCCAGACAAGCCTTTTGCCAGATGCCCCAAACAATCGGAAAGGGGCTTCATCGGAGAATATGACTTTGCCCCCGTCCTCAGCAGTCCACTTGCCATACTTTTTGCAGAAGATCAATCTGTCCCTGATGTTTTTTTGGAGAGAAGTGGCTTCTTTGCTGCCCTTCTTGACACCAGGCCATCTTCCAAAAGTCTTCGCCTCACTGTGCGTGCAGATGTGCTCACACCTGCCTGCTGCCATTCCTGAGCAAGCTCTGCACTGGTGGCACTCCGATCCCGCAGCTGAATCCTCTTTAGGAGACCATCCGACTTTCCTGGATGCCCTGAAGCCTTCTTAACAAGAATTGAACCTCTTTCCTTCTTGTTCTTGATGATCCTATAAATTGTTGATTTAGGTGCAATCTTAGTAGCCACAATATCCTCGCCTGTGAAGCCATTTTTATGCAATGCACGTTTCTTTGCAGGTCACCATGGTTAACAATGGAAGAACAATGATTTCAAGCATCACCCTCCTTTTAACATGTCAAGTCTGCCATTCTAACCCAATCAGCCTGACATAATGCTCTCCAGCCTTGTGGTCGTCAACATTCTCACCTAAGTTAACGAGACGATTACTGAAATGATCTCCGCAGGTCCTTTAATGACAGCAATGAAATGCAGTGGAAAGTTTTTTTCAGGATTAAGTTAATTTTCATGGCAAAGAAGGACTATGCAATTCATCTGATCACTCTTCATAACATTCTGGAGTATATGCAAATTGCTATTATAAAAACTTAAGCAGGCGACGCGGTGGCGCAGTGGGTAGCACGTTCGCCTCACAGCAAGAAGGTCGCTGGTTCGAGCCTCGGCTGGGTCAGTTGGCGTTTCTGTGTGGAGTTTGCATGTTCTCCCCGTGTTCGCGTGGGTTTCCTCCGGGTGCTCCGGTTTCCCCCACAAGTCCAAAGACATGCGGTATAGGTGAATTGGGTAAGCTAAAATTGTCCGTAGTGTATGTGTGTGAATGAGTGTATATGAATGTTTCCCAGTGATGGGTTGCAGCTGGAAGGGCATCCACTGCGTGAAACATATGCTGGATAAGTTGGCGGTTCATCCCGCTGTGGTGACCCCAGATTAATAAAGGGACTAAGCCGAAAAGAAAATGAATGAATGAATGAATGAATGAATGAATGAATGAATGAATGAAAAACTTAAGCAGCAACTTTTCCAATTTCCAATATTTATGTAATTCTCAAAACTTTTGGCCACGACTGTATATATTGTGCTAAATTATATAAATCTGAAATCATATTTATTTAATATCTATCCATCCATCTGTCTGTCCGTTCATCTCTGTCATGAGAAGAAAATAAGAATAAATATTTGTTTGTTTGTTCAGTTGTGCATAATATTGTTTTTGTCATTTTTCTTCCATAATTTGTTAGTCCTTAGGTAGTTTGTTCTATTATTTGTTTTGTTTGTTTTATCATTTCTTTCATCATTCATTTGTTCTATAGTTCATTATGTTATTCTGCTGTTCTTTTTTTGTTAGCTTGTACATTATATTGCTTGTTCGGTCTATCTTTTGGTCATTCTGTCTGTTGTCTTTCTGTCTGATGTTGGTTCTGTCTATTCATGGTTTAATGTATAGTTTTGCCATCTAATGTAACAAACCTTCTATTGTAACTATCCATCTGTCATCTATATATTGGTTTCCTGTTATATTTTGTATTGTTTATCTTTTGACCTTGAAACAGAAAATTTTATATTTTTACAATAATATTTTAGATTTGAATCCATTTTATCCTGAAGATAAAATCTACAATCAAAATTCTTAGCCCTTCTGGGATATATATATTTTTTGTTAGATTTTTTTTTGTAATTAATTTATTATTAATATTATTAATTTTTTTCCGTTTTCAAATATTTCCCAAATGATGTTTAACAGAGCAAGGATTTTTTTTCACAGTATTTCCTATAATAATTTTTCTTCTGCAGAAAGTATTATTTGTTTTATTTTGGCTAAAATAAAAGCAGTTTTTAATTTTTTTAAAACTATTTTAAGGTCAATATTATTGGCCCCCTTGAGCAATATATATATATTTTGATTGTCTACAGAACAAACCATCATTATACAGTGATTTGCCTAATTACCCTAACTTGTCTAGTTAACCTATTTAACCTAGTTAAGCCTTTAAATTACACTTTAAGCTGAATACTAGTGTCTTGAAAAACATCTAGTAAAATATTATGTACTGTACTCATGGCAAAGATAAAAGAATTCAGTTATTAGAAATTAGTTATTAAAACTATTATGTTTAGAAACGGGTTTCTTTCCATTAAACAGAAATTGGGGAAAAAATATAGAGGGAGGCTAATAATTCAGGAGGGCTAATAATTCTGACTTTAACTGTACATAAGGATTTGTACTAAAAGTGTCATTTATCTACATACTTTATCATGCATCTAAGAGCTAAAACCATAAGTAGAAAATGTAAGCTTTGGTAGACCCTTAGAGAATATCAAACGCTGTAGAGTAATAATGGGCTGTTGAATTTTAAAAGCATGCTGTTCCACTATTTGTGGCCTGTGCAGTGAGTATGTTTGGAAGGGGTAAAAGTTCACCCCTCAAGAGGTCTGCTTTTGTTCTCTGGATTGTGGAGAAATTAAGTCGTTGGGCAGGCAGAAAACAGTGCCCTCTCTTCCTTCCCCTCAAATTTCCAGATCTCCATGGAGAGGATGTGGATGTGCTTTTTTTTTTTTTTTTTTTTTTTTTGCTGCTGCAATCCTCTAATGCAATCCTCTGTCATTGTGAAGATTACAGCTGGACCACTGTCAGAGACTGCAGCACGTGGATGTTCAGAAGAGGGTCCACAGTCCTCACAGACGTAGAGCCATGATTTTTGACTCTACAGCGGCCACACTGTGCTCGGCCCCAGGATGGTGGCAGACGTCCAGTGACTCTCCCGCTGTATAAGCAGAGCCTCAGTTCACTGTTCACCCAGTGTTATCAATGAGATCTGTTTTACTTTTTTTTTTTTTTTCTTTTTTCTTTAAACATGGCCCAAACTGTCTTCACCCCAAGCTGTGTCCATACAAAGTCCTGCTGGGCACCCACTGCCTTCTTATTAATTACACAATAGCTGGGAGGAGTGGAAACCCAGTTTTGTCCGGTGACTATTTTTAAAGCGATTTAGCTAAAGCCTACTGTGCTATTAAGCTGTGCTTTTCATTGCATTTTTATTGAGATGTGAGAAATCCCTCTTAAGTGTATTAAATGATAAATCTCCGTGCGTTTGTGCGTTTGTATTAGACACAGGATTAAAGGAGGATTGGGAAGTGATGCTTTTAGAGCCCATGAGCCTGTTACTCTCTTGCCATCACACCCGGAACTGTGAGATCTTTTGGCATGGTGGGTGCGATCATGCAAAGATCAGTGGAGTGATTTTGTCCAAAACATGGCACATCTGAAGCAAATAGATCAGGGATAGTTCACCCAAAAATGAAAGTTCACTCTTGACTTGTTCCAAACCTGTAACCATTGACTTCCGTAGTACTTTTCTTTTTCTTTTTTCTATGGATGTTTCCAACATTTTTCAAAATATCTTATTTTGTAATCAACAGAACAAAATAACAAAAAAATAAATAAATAAATCAAGCTGGTTTGGAACAAGGGTCAAGGGTGAGTAAGTGATGGGAGAATCTTTTTATTTATTTATTTATTTTTTTAAACTATGTTACACTTAAAGCAGGGTTGTCAAACAAAATTATCACTTCAGCATTATGGCTACTGTCACCATAAGACTGTAAGATACTGTATAAGACTATAATTGTTACTACTTCTCTAGATATTGTTAATTGTCTTTTATTTCGTTATAACATACTAAAGTAGGCATAACACATAAATACATGTATTTGCATAAATGTAAATTAGACTTTACTTCTCTGGGCCACTTTAACATGAATCCTTTTGTCAGGTTAAGAAACCCTCATTACTCATTATCAAAGTAAATAACAAAGACAGATATCTTCAGACACAAGTCAATAGCTTTCTTCAAAACTTTGTCATATTTGAGAAAAGCAGAAATATGAAACAACAAATTATTTTGAACTGGGTTGCAAAACAAACATGCATTATTGGAGATGTATTTTATAGTCAATATTCGATATAAAGCAGCATGTCCTTTTATTATAATGTGATTGGTTCACACCAACTGTGAAGCACCATGGCACTCGCTCTAGAATAATTGTGGGATGCTTTTCGCCTCATGCGACTTTACTGGTCAAGTTGAATATCTCATGTTTCGCGGCAAACACGTAATTCTGCCCAGTTTGCATTGACTTTGTATATAATCTACTCACACAAATAATTAAATTCAGGCCTTGAGTTTGGCACACGTGCCTGAAAGGGTACACCCAAAAATTTAATTTGGAATTTCATCTTATAAATTATATGGTGATTTATAGTGTGTATGTTTGCTGTATGGTTCTAAATAAATCAAGAAATTGGTAAAAATAAAATTTGTAATTCTCCCATGATTATGTATAGATAAATAAAAATGTAGTTTACTTATTTGATTAGTTTGGGAAAGTGATGTTAGTTGGTGCAGTTTAAAAATATTTCATTATTCATCATTATTTTTAAAACTGTCTTGTTGAGGGAATGGTTGAATGATTCAAAGACTTTACTTGTTCCCTTTGAATAAATCTGTTGAACGAGTAACTCAGCGAACTGCTTGTTGCCACCTACTGGCATAATAATTTAATGACGTTCCTAAATTGTTATTTTAATCACAGTTTATCAGTTAAGGTATTAATTTGATTAATAATATTAATAAAGATGAGTGCAACTCTAGCTTTCAACATTAAGTATTTAAAATTAGGGTTTTTTTTTGCATTTACAGTTTGTGCATACACTAAATAAAAATGAAATATTTAATATCTGTCATGTTTCTGGCTCAATTGGCTATTTTTTGGCCCACACACAAGACATAAAGGTCCATTAGTTTCTTTTCTCTGCCGTTTGCATTTGATGCATGGGTCTGCTTTAAAAATAGTGTTTACTTTTGGGTTCTTATGCGGACATTTAAAAAAGATTAGATGAAATAAAATCTCTTTATGGCCATGAATCTTTTGGGATGTCCTATTTTCTGTTTGGAGGCTTAGGGAGTGAAAAGCGGTGTTAAAAGTTTATCATTGTGCCTCACACAGATTCTCTTCTCATCTGACATTTGTCCCGATTTACCATATCTATCATTTACTTCATGTTTCTGTGTAATTTAAGGTAGGCATTATGATCTGCTGATAGGTCTGACGGACACAATCTTCACTTTTACAGTGATGGTAAAGATAAATGTCTTGCTTTCTGGTGATGGATCCTCCACCCTTCAAATGATTTGGAAAGTTGAGGCCAGGTGCATCGTTGAGTCTCAGATCATCCCTGGGTGCTTTTTCATGCAGACTGGATGGCCACATAATTCAACCTCTCGGAGGATGGGAATCTCATGGCTTTGAAGTTTTCCCTGTTTTTCAAGGGCATTTGTCTCAGATCGGTTTTCCATGAGCATACGTCTCCTTATCTTTCCGATTAATTGCAGAGGAGGCGCACAGTCGTGTAACATCATCCTTTTCATGATTGTGCAAATTTAGGAGGATTGCCCCTATTACGTTTCTTAAATGAAAAAGACATAAATAATTGATCTTTTTTTTGGTACATTATTAAATTACAAATACGATATATATTTATAAATACATATATTAAATAGTAATTTTAATCAAACTATCTTTGTCTTGTAGCATTTTGTGACAACTCTTAATAATGTTTACATGCATAATTGCTTGACGTTAACAAAATGGTACCAAGATTTTACCTTTATCGCCAGTGTTTTCAATAAACTATAAATATATTTTCAGTTATCTCTTTCAATTGAAATATAATACATCATCATAATTGTAAAATGTATATCTTTTTTAACATCAAAATATTTTGTTGTAGTATATCTATTTTTGCTTAGAATAGGAAGTAGATTGATGTAAAAAAACAAAAACAAATGTGTAATTTGAATCTAGGCAGTGGCTTCAATTTACACTTTACACCTGTTGTTAAGCTCCATTTTGGTCAATTGGATCACAAGTAGATGGGAGACATAATCCCATTTACACCTGTTGTTATAATCCCTCTCGACCACTTACCTAATTTTATTTTGAGAAAAAGGCTATATTTGAATGTTTTCTTTTATATAATATTGTCAAAGGCGACACGGTGGCTCAGTGGTTAGCACTGTTGCCTCACAGCAAGAAGGTTGCTGGTTCGAGTCCCGGCTGGGTCAGTTGGCATTTCTGTGTGGAGTTTGCATGTTCTCCCTGTGTTTGCGTGGGTTTCCTCTGGGTGCTCCGGTTTCCCCCTCAGTCCAAAGACATGTGGTACAGGTGAATTGAATAAACTAAATTGGCCGTAGTGTATGTGTGTGAATAAGTGTGTGTGTATGGATGTTTCCCAGTACTGGGTTGCATCCGCTGCATCCGCTGTGTAAAACATATGCTGGATAAGTTGGCGGTTCATCCCGCTGTGGCGACCCCTGATGAATAAAAGGACTAAGCCGAAGGAAAGTGCATGAATGACTATTGTCAAATAAGCGTAGGCAGTTTTATTAATGTGAATGAAGAATCAGAGAAAAGCAGCTTTTGCCTTCGTGTTTTTTGGCTGTTTGAACAAATTCAATCACATGACATGTGAAGACCTGTGAAGAGATGATCCCAAGATATCCATAATCCTGGACCAGGTCGTATCCCGAGCTGATGCTGTGGTCGTCATGGAGAAATGGAGTGCATGAGACTGATTCCTGAATGACCACTGTGATAAACGAGTCCCCACATTGATCCTGCGGGCCAACCTGACCGCCTGCCGGTGCCCTACTCACACCTGCAGCTTCTCCACGATGGACGTCCAGCTTCTTCAGCCTCCAGCGCCTAGACTGTAGCTCTGAATAGGATGTTTGGCCAGATGAAAAATGGTCATTCCTAACAGAGCCTAGTTTCTCTCTAGGCTTTTTTTTTTCCTTCACTTCGTCAAATGGTGAAGTTTTTTTTCCTCGCCACTGGCTTGCTCGGATCGGGACTTGTGGAGCTGTGCTTCGGTGGATTTGCTCTGTGGTGTTTGAACTTTCAGCGGTGAAATTTAAACCACACTGAACTAAACTACACTGAACTTCAACTCTGAAATCTGGACTTTACTAGAACTATGTTAAGCTGCTTTGACACAATCTACATTGTGAAAAGCGCTATATAAATAAACTTGACTTGACTTGACATGACATGAGCAATCTAGCTGTTTAGCTGTCTCTGCTTCTAATTGAACCTACAAAAATGCATCTTAAAGGGATAGTTCACCCCAAAATTTAAAGTTTACTCTCACTCAAGTGGCTCTTTCTTCTGTTGAACACTATAGCAGATATTTTCGAAGAATGTAGGAAACAAGCATGCATCTATAGTGGGAACAAAAATACTATGGAAGTCAATAGCTGCTGCATTCCATTCATTCATTCATTTTCTTTTCGGCTTAGTCCCTTTATTAATCTGGGGTCGCCACAGCGGAATGAACCGCCAACTTATTCAGCATATGTTTTATGCAGCGGATGCCCTTCCAGCTGCAACCCATCACTGGGAAACATCCATACACACACTCATTCACATACATACACTACGGACAATTTAGCCTACCCAATTCACCTATAGCGCATGTCTTTGGACTTGTGGGGGAAACCGGAGCACCCGGAGGAAACCCACGCCAACACGGGGAGAACATGCAAACTCCACACAGAAACGCCAACTGACCCAGCCGAGGCTCGAACCAGCGACCTTCTTGCTGCGAGGCGAACGTGCTACCCACTGCTACCCATATGCAGCCCTTCTGCATTCCAACATTATGAATGAGAGTAAATGATAAGGGACATTTCATTTTTAGGTGAATTACACTTTAATACCAGGTGTAAACTGGCACTTAGATAATCAATGTTTTTAAGGGCATTTGAGGTAAGAGACTGTCTTTCCAGCATCTGTGCCATTTTTCAAAGTAATTAAATACCGTTAACACCAGTACAAGAGCACCAATGGCCCTGCAACAGGCTCCTCATTTCAATGTGTTTCCAATATGTATGCGAATCTGTGGAGAGCCCAGTGAAATGGGAGGAAATGTATTTCTGGCAGTGCTGCAGACATGGAGCTGCGGTTGAACTTTTTACCCTAATTACTTTCCCGCTAATGCCCACGGCGTGCTGGAATCAAAGGGCCCCCTCAGGCCCCAAGAAGCCTGTGATGTGGCCAGCGTTTGTTGTGTGTTGAAGCTCGGCTTGAGAAAGACAGGGGCAGAAAAAGTAAGAAAGAGAGAGAGAGGGCGCAAAATTGTGACAGAATTTTTTTTTCTTCTCCAAAATGTCTCAGTTACCACCCACCTAACTTGTTGCCTACAAAAATAGAGTAATTGTTTTCATCTGTGTTTTTACATTGCCGTACTTGGAAATAGCTGTTATAAATCAATACGAGGCTGGCTCGAGGGACTTATCATGGTCCAGAGATCAGAGTTGCGATTTGTCTGTTTCTTCATTTTCCTCAAACACCTTTTGAACAGGAATATCTCACACTTTAAGCATCTGTTTTCCATGTTTCTCCAATGATAACAAAAAGCCTTAGAGGATAATAAAAGACCTTATCTCAGAAATGAAACGCTACACGGGTTGGGTTTATCGCAGTTTTAGGTGATTAAACTTCTGAGTAGACTTAAACATCGTCCGCTTTTAACTGATTTATTCTCATTCGTGGCACGTTTAATGAGTTTAGTTAGTGAATTAAGCTCCTCATTATGTTTTGTGGCGTGTTTCTCGGAAGGTCGCCTGGTATTTTGAAGTAAGGCTGTATTTGTTTTGCATTTCCAGAGCGTGTAATTGTCTGTTCGTATTCAGAAAGCTTGTAAAGTATAGCTATAGCCGAAATGCAATGACGTCGCCTTGTAAATGGACTTACTCTTCGTTTCCAGACTTCCTTTTTTATATTCCCTTTCCCTGGTCAGTTTCCGTTCAGGTTAGTGAAATGATTAAAACCTCACGATGTAAAAAGCACCAAAATGGTTATCTTATAGGGTTCAGAGTCATGCTAAAATACAGACATCAAAACTTTTACGAGATTATAAAAGTGGTGAGTTGGCCAGCTCGTCACATAGTGGCGTAATGTGCGTAATTACCATTGTAAACATATGCGTTACTAAAATTAAGCCTAACTTTAACTGTAAAAACTGTTAATGTTCCACTCTAGAGTGACTTTTCTCATTTGGTAACCGCGAGGGAGGCTGAGAGCAGTTTTATTGTCTTACCATGCGGAGGGGAGATTGATTTTACAGGTGTCCGTCTTGGCGTTTTGTGAGATTGTACCCAGTTATTAGACGCGCAATTGAGATTGTGGATATTCGCTTTTGAAGCATTGTGAAGTTATGTCACGCCGAATAAAGGAAGTTGAATTTTGCAGACGTGAACTTGTGAGTGTAGGTCACCACCACTTCCAGTGTGTAAAGACCTTTAAAAAACAAATATATATATATTTTTCTAGGTATATTCAGTGCCAGCTTGTTGTAAGTGACAAATAAAAGTCTGTTTTTGAGAGAAATAACTTAATGTCTCAGAGGATTGCTCAGATTTGTTCTATTTCTTTTTAAAAGGATATTCACCCCAAAATTAAAATGTACTCACTATTTACTCTCCCTCAGGTGGTTCCAAACCTTTATGAGTTTCTTTATTCTGTTGAACACTAAAGAATATATGTTGAATAAAGCTGAAAACCTGTAATAATTTCCACAGCAGAAGTCTATAGATGTCAACTTTCTTCAAAATATCTTCTTTTAGCGTTCAACAAAAGTCAAACAGGTTTAAAACAAGTAAAGGGTGAGTAAATGACGACTGAATTTTTAGTTTTGGGTGATCTACGCCTTTAAAACATTATGATAACCGGATAACTTTTATGACCTTCTGTTAATCAGATTTAGTTAATGTATTAACTTGTCCTTTGCTAAAGAAATGGCTGGCATAAAAGTGACATATATAAAGTCGGATGACTGAAACCATGGGACAGGTCATAATATCTGTGCTCGATATCACCTAAAAGTGTGCTACACTGAAACGCTGATATGATTTTATAACGATAATTGAAATTTACTGACGCTTTCAAATCGAAGTCTCGATTCTCAGCGAGAGGAAATTGTATTATGTCGAGCGTGCACTGCGTCCATTAGAAGCGGGCCATTAGTTACAATGCAAAAAGGCAAACAATTGAAGTGGCCAATTTGATGATTCTTTTTTCAAGGCTATCATTGTCCCGTTAATCAATCTGGGAGCATATCATTTGTGTCACGTTGGCTCTAAAACGCTTTAAATTGGATTGATCTGACCCAGATTATATTGAAATCAATGAATAGTGGCTCTAAGACAAGTTTAGGAAGTTAAATGCCCCTATTAATCTCGGCGTCTGAATCCAGAGGGTTTTTTTAGCCACGATGATAAGCTCTTTGTAGATAGCTGTGTCTCTCGCGCGACACAAGCGTATACTTCAAGCGTCCGCAGCTGTGAAAGGACAGCAGAGGAGAATAAAAATGCAGACTAATAGCTTTTCCAGATTTCCATAGTCATCCGTTTGACACACTTAGGCTTCGTTCAAACAGCATACAAGGCATGGTTATAGTCCCTACAAAAATAATTAAAATGATAGTGCTTTAAAGATTTTGACAAATATGAGGATTTAAAATAAAAAGAAAAATTTAAATACATTTTTATTTTGGGGTTGCACTATGACTTATGTTAGTCTTGTCTTAAATGGCTTGGAAATATTATTTTGGTATACAAACCATACGGCGAATGACATTTTATCAAGTGTCTCGTGTAAGTCATGATAAAAATGTACAATAGTCATTATTTCTCTTAATAAATAAATATATAAATCGACTCCACACA